>CM074956.1:14159316-14179578 GCA_037577455.1 Pangasius macronema | reverse complement strand
AAAAGCATCTCTCTCCAAAGCCTCTCCTATACTGATGCACCCTCTTTGAAACCATATACCCTGCCAGTCAAAAGTTTAGCAAGATTAGCAAGAGCTTAAATTAATATTCTACAGTTGATACTAGAACCAAACTGTAATAAATAATAAAATATAAGAAATCAGGTGTCCAAAACTCTGACTCTTAGTATATGCTTCATGAGCGTCTGAAGAAAAGTGGCAGAGCTCAGCAGCTCTGTTGGCTCTGGGGGCAGAGCCTATTTCTGGGCCAGAAATTTATAAAGCCTGAAATGAACCATCACGACTGTTTTAGGTTACAATTTTTTAACAAATTACAAACTGCATCTTTAAAGATGATTAAAAGTACCTGACCGATGCCATGATTCTGCTCACACTATAATCAAATGGCAAACACTTGAAGGGAGCATGAAATTATAATGTCTTCTGCCATGCCACAACAAAACCCTGACTAAATATCACAAACTGTTTTCTCAGTGTGAAACTTTTTGTGAACATAGATCTAGTGTACTGGCTCCTAACAATGACTAGCAATGATGTGAAATTCCTGGTGATCTATTCTATTTTAAAAGGCTATTTCGAAAGCTGTGCTTCATTGATCATCTTAAGATCAACACTGAGATCTCACCATTCCATTGGAGAATCTGTGACAGTCATCCAAAATCTGATTTCCTCATTTCATTTCAGTGAGCTGCCCTACACCTGCACAGCAAAGCTACATGGATCATGAAACTTGTCAGAGAATATGGTAAGCCCATGTGGAAGGTGCACAGTAAAATGTTTCTCTTTGTAGTTACATTTGATAAAATCAACACACTCACATGGTCCAACCAACATTAAACAACCCACCTACTGGCATGTTATTGGGATGTGGGACGTAACCAGAGCATCCAGAAGAAACCCATGTGGATCTGGTGGGAACTTTTCGCAACTCCACATAGACAGTATCCTGAGCTTGGAATTAAACTGGGAACCCTGGAGTCTTTAACTATGGTACATCAATAGTTCACAAATAAGTTTAAACATATTCTAAAAAGTACCACAATCTATATCATGAAGTTTTAAGTGAGTGACAACCACCAGCTTTTCTCGACTGCAAGAAATACCCAAAAATGTCATAAACAAGGCTTTGTAAACTACACTAACATTGCTACCAGCATATTTCAGATGATGGGCAATCTGCTTGGCTCTTAGCCATCTTGTGCCTTGAAGCTAATAATACAGTCTGGTGTGACAATTAAAGGCATGCCTGCTATTCCACAGCGCACACACACACAGCCACACCCACTCTTATCTGAAAGAGTTAAACCACAGTCCTTATAGTAGGGCCCAGTAACATTAAAAGTAAAAATATTGGCCATGTAATCTGTGACAACACTGCATATTGATTTCCTTGATCATGAGATACCGCATACTCTGCACACCTGTTTTAAAGAATAGACAGTCATAGATAATGTTCTGAAGTGGAGATAATGACAGAATGCACAAGTCATGTTACAAGCATCTGGAGTCATTAAGCATGGGACAGAACATGTCACAGCCTGGTTAGCACTGTATTATAATAAGGCTATATATAAACTAAAGTTCATTCATGTGGCAGTTTGTTGAGATTATTTGGCTCTCTGCTATTTGCCTGAAAGTAAAACTGCAATAACACAGTTCATGACATAAGATACAATACCAGTATTACCAATATCAGAAACCTGGAAAACAATAAAAGAAAAAAAAAAGTTTGAGAAGCAAGACACTTTGCATTAAATGGACAGAAAAATAAAAATAACTCAAATGTAATGTGAAAAGAAAGTATTATAGTTGTTTTGCTGCATTTCACTGCAACCCTTTCGGGTCTCAGTGCAGCACATGGCACTGATAACGAAGGATTAGCTTTCTAGGGACACAGGATTACCCCACTGGGAACTGTGTCATTTCAATATCTATAGCCACTTACATCATGAGACAAATTAAAAACGTCCGTGTCATAACATCTACGAATATCTGGCTACTTTAAAGGCTATCCATGATGGAGCCCAGCATGAGGGTTTGTGCTGTGACAGCTGAGCTGGTGAACATATGAACACATTAAACCCATTTTACAGTCTAATCACTTCAAGCCAGCACTGTTTTATGGATACATTCATGACTGCATTATACTCTGACAAAGCTTTAATAGTTAAGAGCGAGTCTGACAGTGTAGCATTAACACTGTCCCACACGTGTTATGAATTTTGCTGCGTTTAACCAACCAGAAGACCAACTCAACACGGCGGATAAATGAAAAGTCATGTCCCACTGCAAATACACACAGAGGCCAAAACAAAACCATAAAACTTCAATTTGGCAGCGGAACAGTGAAAGCTCTGCATACACTTTTAAAGTCAAACAGACGCTGCCACAGATATACCAGAAAAATGTGCTTTTAAATTCAACTACTGAATAAATTCCTGAGAGAAAAAGTAGAGAAGAGCCAAGATATTTGCACTGGGTTTCACTCTCACCCTCTCTTGCTTTCTCTCTCTTTCCTTCTATCTCTTATTTGCAGAAAGTCTCTTGTACTTAATCAGCATGTCCTTGGAGGCTACATCTGCTGCACAAACATTTCTAAACCACAGCAGCCCTAATGAACTAAATAATGCACAGTAACAGGACAGTCCCATCACCAAACCTCCGCTCTCCTCCACTCACCTTGACAGCACTTGACATGGCTAAGATAGTTGGCAATCCACGCGTTCTGATACATTTTGGAAAAAAGATAAAGAGAAGGCTGGAATGAGGACAGATAGAGAGAGAGAAAAAAGGACAGAGATGGGAATAGAGGACGAGAAAGAGGTGGTGGAGGAGGAGGAGGAGGAGAGAAAGAGAAGGACTGAAGGAGGAGTATAGAGGGAGGGGACTGCAGGGAGGCAGCAGCAGACTTCAAGGTGATGCAGACTCGCCTGCGGGAGTCCTCGGACAGTCAGCCAGAGAGCGAGAGAGAGACAGGGAGAGAGAGAGAGACAGCACAGTATAAAGAAGGCAAGAGGGGATGAATATAAAGCAGAGAGAGTGACAGCATTAGCGTGACAGAGACGAGGCAGCGGGATGAACAAAGTGGAGCAGCTCCTCTGAAAGTGTACTCGTTTAAATGTTTTGTCCGTTAGAGCTGGCTCGCCGTCTGCATAGAGCTGGATCAGAGCCTACTGACTGCTGGCAGAAGAACAGCTAACAGGCTAATGCAGCACTGTGCTAAGCTGCTCAAATAATGCTAATCAGATTACTGAATTGAGAGGGGAAGGGTGTGTGCGTGTGTACTTTTAAACTCGGGCACAGCTGTGGAAGAGAGTGTGAGCAATAGAGGGGGAAAGGACCGCCTCATAGGAATGAGAAATTCCACTGAGCAATGACACATGAACAGCACTAGTGCAGAAAGAGAGAAAGAGACAGAGAAACACTAATCATACAATGACTTGAACCACCTCTGAGGGGGGAAAATGGAATAGGGGGAAGGGAATGTTGATTTATGCCCCATATTCACTTTACCTACACACAGAGCAGCTTCCTCAAAAAAACAAGAAAAAAACCTGCATTCCTGTAGCAACACTCCATAATAGTACAAGGACACTTGATTACTATGACAGTGGCGGGGGGGGGGGGGGGGGGGGGGGGGGGGGGGGGGGGGGGGGGGGGGGGGGGGGGGGGGGGGGGGGGGNCCCCCCCCCCCCCCCCACACACACACACACACACACACACACACACACACACACACACACACACACACACACACACAATTAACACATCTGTTTCAACACTGACACCACATTATATGGTGATGAAACATTTACTCTATTAGACTGGTGAGAAAATTCTACACCAGTCCCTAAAGAATTTCTTCTTTTTAATTCTTTGATTTACAGACTACAGGTCCTAGGCCAACTATTGTTTAGTATTTTTATCCACATTAGCTGCTGAAGTATAAAGTGACAAATGTTCTTTCCAATTTTCTGGCTCTTGGATTAAGTAAACTATAAAATGTCTTATTTGGAAATCTGAAAACCACAGGCACATCTTGCCTCCGTCAGGCTCTTCACAGTGAATCAGGACTGAGCATTTTCTGACTGATATAATGTTAACTTGTAGCCCTTTTCCACCGGTAATGCTAATTTATGATCCCACATTTTGTCATTATTTCTTTTTCCCCCAAGTGAGTTGTATCTTTGCTGAATTTTGTTATCCTTACTAAGAGTTTTGTAAGAGTACTGAACAGGGGCGTTTGGGTGGAGTTAGAAATAGTGTTGACCACTGACTGTTTAAACACAATAGTTACAGAAGTTTCACAAGCTATCATTCTAGGCAGCTCCTCATTTATAAAAACACAAGGGTTGCTTCTAGCATAGCAAAATACCATGCCGTAATTTGTTACTTCACACATAGTGATTATATACTATATGGCCAAAAGCATGACCTGACAATCATATGTGCTTTATGAACATCTCATTCCAGAGTTTATCCCCCCTTTGCAGTTATAATAACCTCCACTCTTCTGGGAAGGCTTTATGCTAGATTTTGGAAAGTGGATGTGGGAATTTGCCCATTCAGCCACAAGAGCATTAGCGAGGTTAGGCACTAATGTTAGGTGAGGAGGCCCGGCAAGTAGTCAGCACTCCAATTCTTCCCAAAGGAGTTCAGTGGGGTTGATGTCAGGGCTCTGTGCAGGCCACTCAAGTTCTTCCACTCCAAACTTGGCAAACCATGGCCCTCGCATTGTTCACAGGGGCATTGTCATGTTGGAACAGGTTTTCCCTTTATTTTCAGGGAAGAGAAATCTTAAAGTGACATTAAACAGAGACAGTCTATACAATTGTGTGCTTCTAACTTTATGGCAACAGTTTGGGGAAGAACCATATATGGGTGTGATGGTCAGGTGTCTACTGTATATACTTCTGGCATATAGTGTACTACATAATACAGTCACCTATCATTTAGGTCCCTAGATAGCTAGTATTCTAAATATAAAAAAAATATTAGGAGAAATTCTGCTTTCTCTCTCTTTAAGTAAAGTCAAATCCGGATTAAAAGTTACACCTAATTTCAAAGCTCCTGCACCGTTGCTCTTCATGTTGTTATTCCTCGCAAAGAAAACTCAACTTCCTCCAGAGAACCCTATCTGTTATTACAGGTACCAGTACATGACTGGAAACAGTCATGCGACATCATCAAGCAAGGCACAGATAGTTCCGTATTCAGATTAGTGACTGTAGCATACCAAAGTACCATTGCAGAGGCTGAAATGCCAGCAGTGTCAGAAGTGTCTGAATTCTTGCTCTGACCAGTCAGAACTGGTCTAAATTAAAAATGTGCACAGTAAATGTTTTTTAATCCTGCTCTCTGGGTTATTATTTTTGTTTGTACCGGCAATGTTTTTTTAATTAATTAAATTATTTTAAATTTGGTGGTCCTATTTCCTAAAATATATAAACCACCAAGATCGTCCATCAGTGTACCAGTGTAGACTGGTGAGTGAACACGGACGTAATTCACAAAAGACGTCCTGGGGTCAGGTCATGCACAGCTCTAGTCTCAACCAGATGCCCTGAGAAAGCATTCTTTAAAAAAATAAATTAAAAAAAAAAAAAAGAAAAAAAGGGTGCCTCCTATCTGTATCTATATTTGTATTTAGTATTTGTGTTCAGAACACATGATCTTCCCCTAGTACAGATGACGAGAATAACCTTGTCGAACTCATTAAACTCATCTGCGTAGGGGCTCCAGCAGAGCCAGCACAACCAAACAGAAAACCAAACACAAAACAGAAACGTGTATAAAGAACAGAAATACATTTTGGGGGTCAGAAAGGAGGGAGGTGAAGCAAATAAAACAAGGCATTGAAAGGTAATTGAATAATAAACATGGACAGAGGGAGGAGAGGCAAAATGAGACCCAGCTGCAATGCAAAAGAGGATCAAAGAAGAAAGAAGTGGACACGCAAGAGAAAAGTGGACAGAGAGTGAGATACGGTGAGAGGAAGGGTTACAACACCGCTGGTGAGAGGTCAAGCACTGGAGCAAATGCAGAATGGCATTTGGCCTAGACTATTTCTGGCACATTATCCTGCCTGCAATGTTTCCACTGCAACACTTATCATTCAAACACATTCCCATACAGACACAGTTCCTGCAGAAACTGGGGGAGAACTCGAGAGAGAACTGAAGCCTAGCACAAATTAGCTTTGTCACTCAAATCAACATGGGCACTTCCTTTATAGCTGAAACCCTGCAATACCGCAAGACGTGATGGCTGTGCAAGAAATCTAGACCCTCCTTTCAGGAACCATTACAGAACACAAACTGACAAGATCAAAGACATTCCACAGCGTGAGCTAATGCTCCAAATAATCAGCACTTGAGATGCTATAAGGTCGTGACTAAAACCCACTGCTGACTATATGATGTCAGGCCACAATTGAAGCCTACTTAGTGGTTTATTCCTCTGTGGCAAGGGCTAGACTTCCCATTAGACATAATAAACTCTATAAGACGGTCCTATAGGAGTGCGAGATGCATAGCATATGCATGACCTCATCCCATTATGTAAAACGTATTGTTAAAGGTTGATGGCACATGCACGAGTGCCCATGGGTGCACACAAGGGTACAGATTTTCAGCTTGGCCTAACGTTGCCTATGTGATACTCCACAGGGGAGTAAATCTTTAAACAAGATCCAATTGAAATGGAGACAGTAAACTCAAGCACACTGCTTAAGAGGGATAAAGGCACAGGTTAAGACAAAGCTGGCCGGTTACATGTAACCTGGATTACATAACCTGATGACAATCAGATAGGAGACATCTGAAAATATGTGCAATCAGATTACTGTTATTTTATTCTGGATTATTTAATTACATTTTTGACATCAGGGAATCATAGTTTATTACTTGGGAATTACTGAGTTTGGCCAAAAATGGATATTACATCATCTACATAGGGTTTTGAAAAGAAAAAAGGGGGAACATGGATTTTTCTTTATCATCATTTGACTGTTAGAATGAAAGGTAATACTATATTTAAAAATATACAATTAAGAAAGTAAATCAAAGTTAGAACATCAATACAAGTATAAAAAAAACAATGAATGCATCTAAAGTTAAATTACATGCAGAATGATGTTAAAAGGAAAAATACCAAACTGTACAAATACCAGTGCTTAAAACTTTTAGCTGAAACCTGAGGGCATGCGATGTCTTTCAGGTCATGTTTTAACCCAGCGTCAGTCTTTTTCGTAAATTGTACGTTGAAAGGCTTTGCGGAAGATATGTAGCTTATAGTCACAAGACCTTGTTCGTGTGTAATGCATAGCGACATATCAAACTTTCACTCGAATGCTGTGTATGACACGTTTTAGACCAATGTATTTTAATCTAGCTAACCTCTACCACTATGCTATTCAAATACGACCAACATGCAGTAAACAAATTTATATATTTTTATTTTTTGAATATATTGATCATAGCCCACTTCATGCATAAAGTGTTTTTTTACGACAAATGAATGACTTAGCAGGTTCAGGATATGAGCCTCATTTCTTCTCTCAAGTCAAGTCATGTAGTAATGCGGTACAATAACAGGTATTTTCAGAATGAGGAAAGTCTCTATTAGTAGCCTAAACAATAGGGTAAAAATGATCTGCATTTTGAAAATCCCCATGTGAGCATATTGCAAGCCTGCTTGTTTGCATACAATCAGATAATCACAAACTTCACATATGAAAAGGATGTACATTTATTCATTACATATCGATCTTAGTCAAAAAGTAGTAGTAGTAGTAGTAGTAGTAGTAGTAGTAGAGGTTTGCTTGGTTAAAATATGTTGGTGCAGCACATGGCATACAGAGCACTTGCATGAAAGTTTTATACAGTGATATGCGTCTACTTGTGCCAGAATGTTGACAGAATGGCGCTGCCGAGGAGTTGCATGCAAATGTTTTTTTGGGGTTTTTTTTTCTGTGAGACTGGGTTGCATATTTTAAAAAAATGTACATTACTTGCCTCCTATTAAAAAGACATATGAAATGTGACGTACTCCGTGTAAAGTTAATTAGTTACATTCTTTTGTACTTGTACAGATCTACAGTTACACTGTGTCATTAAGACAGCATCTGATGTTGCGAAGTTGGATGTAGATTACTGAGACTGTACCGAATCAAGATGCATTTTCTAACAAACGTGTCTTTATTTGTAAGGAGATATGGGAGAAATATCTGGAGCGGCTCATTAGCAGGGAAGCCTGGTTCAGTATTTGAAAATCAGATACATTCTTTCTGTCTCCTGTTCTCCATCTTCGACAGTTACATAGATGACATTTTGCTATGGTTTTAAATGTCTGTTAAAAACTGTTCAAGAGTATCTTGCCAAAAAGTGCATCTTATTACTCAAGTCCACACCTAAAATGCCCTCTGGAGACAACACCAAATGAGTCTAAAGTAGGACCGAAGGGGATCTTTTTGATTGAACACTAAAGACTGTTTTTAGAGTGCAATAGGAATGTTTGCTTACACTGCTGTATTTATTTTGATAAGTCTTGAATGTATTTTTTATTTATTTTTTTTACATCTTTTTACTTTATGTGAAAATGTTCGCATAAATAGTACTAGTTCACATGAAATTGTATCTGCCTGCACTGAATTAGAAAAAAAATTACAAGATGATTCTGCACTGAAGTACAATAAAAAAATAAAAAAATAAATAAACCAGAAAGATCATAACATAAGGTTTTCATTAGTCTAATGTAATCTAACGAATTCCTCACATTTACTAATTTCTACATTAGTCATTACATTAGATGTAACTTGAAATCAGGACCAGATTCAATCAGTACGTTTCCTCAGTAGTCTATCCAATAGTGGTTGTTATATGATTGATTTCAGCATTTGTTTCATGCAAATTGGTAAACCGAAAGTACTTTAAATAGGACATTACAATGCAAATACCAAGCTTTCATATTTGTTTTCATTGCAAGAACCTGACAAGAGTCCTAGATAGTAACACTATGGGATCTAATATTTGTGAGTTTGTGCAGGAGAGAAATGTCATGATGGAGCTTCTTTTATATCCAGAAATTGTTCAAATACCAACATCACTTTCTGCTAATGTAAAACATGTGGGTAGCATTAGGACACCACTAGCGAGCTAGTTAACAGCTAGGAAACTAGCTAAAATTTGTGACATGCAGATGTGATGGATTTTATTGTCATATTTTCAGTGATTATTGCAACGGTATACACGCTTATTAAAATGTACCACAACATTTTAATAGACTTTGTTCATTTTAAAAGACTTTGTTCATCACCAACATGCAGGATTTGTAGCTAAAAGTTTCTGGTGAATACAATGTTAGCCTCTAAACATATAAAGCATGTTGGACCTTTGAACCAGGATAGATTAAAACCATAATAAACTGAGCTTACATGAAATGTTCCCTAAACAGCTGTATACGTATAATTATTGCAAAAAATTGTGCTATGGTAGAATAACCTGAAATCTGTATAATCATCAAAAAATGATCAAAAAAAAGTTACCCCTATAGATCACAGATACGTAACAAAACAAGCAGTTACATACATCTAACATAACGCTGCATTTGAGGCTACAATCAGAAATTAAAAAAAAATAATAAACAAAACAAAAAAACACTGAAAACGCACCTCAACTTCTCGTCCCCTTGGGGTAGTCTTCTCAATTACCAGTTCCTTCCCCATTTACTGAGTGATATCAAATCAACATGGACACGCACAGTGAATGGTGTAAAGATCCCCTTCTCTACTTTTAATTTACTTTATTCTGGCTTTAGATTAATGTACAGACACAGTACCTGGTTAAATCTATAACACTGACCATACTAATAGCTGTCTTGAGAAGGTAATCAACATTAGAGTTATTACTAACCTTAACCAGCTAGCTTGTAGTCAGTGCTACTCGCTATTGTCAGCTGGCTAGCTTTTTAATTGCCCACTGGCTAGCTTCCCAGATAGCAAAATTGGTTGTGGGCCTTATCTGGCTGAATTTAGGCCCACATACCACCATGGCCCACTCCCCTAGAATGGCCCTTAAGCTGCAAACTCATGCCAGAGCTCAGCCTAGTGCTGTTTCACACAAGACTGTGGAAAAACTGTGCCAGAATTAAACCAGAAGGGGCTAAAGTAGGCCAGCTCTTGCTCAGATTTTGTTGCTCTCTGCTACTTGCTATTATCCACTGGCTAGCTTATTGCTCACTACTGTCTGCTGGCTAGCTTGTTGCTAATACTACTCGCTATTATCTTCAGGCTAGCTTGTTACTGACCTTTGTCCTCTGTACGGCAATTTCAGTCCAAAATTTTGCATGAATATTTGAAGTTCACTACAGTAGAACACCACCGACAGCCACTCAGACCTGTAACTGTAAAAGTGCAGTTTAAGCAGCTTTTTATGAGCTTTGCATGCTCTGACAGAGCAAACAAGATGTAAGATATATGTATGTGACTACTGATCTTTATATGGACTTTATATTTTTCACGGTGTTTGTTTAATAGCTATGCAAAGAGACAGGATGGAGCTGTGGGGTCTCCAACAGAGCGCTGGCCCTCCAGCAAACAGAGAGACATTCCACCATCCAGGATGAGAGCTGACGAGGGAGATATTCTTACCGGAGCTTGTGGAAATCTGGACTCGGATCTTAGAGTCATATCACAGTGTGGTTCATCTGATATTTCTAACATCAAAGTGAGTGCAGAGGGTATGGCAGGAGGCTGAGGTTACACTGGAAGTCTCTGGAGTTGGAATGGGCAGCGTTGTGAGACTACAGATGAAAGGGTAACTTGACTAAACTCTAAATTAGCGTTGCCTGACAACAGTGTGTTGATTTTCCTGCTCAAACACACCCGAGTCAACTCAGCAGTTGATTATCAAGTCTAGAAAGTAGGAGATCAAGAAAATCATCAAAATGTGCTAGAATTTAACACTCCAGGATTAAAGTTTTGCACTCCTCATCCAGAACAAACTGATGACTAAAGTGCTTACGGTGTCACAGTTAGTCACGTTGTATGATTGGACGGTTACCTCACCACTGACATTTAAAATACAGATTAAAATGTATTTCTGCCTATTATCATCTACCCATATTGTATTTTTATTATTTTTTTTTAACCTGATTAAGTTCCTTACTCCAGTGGTTCTCATTCTCTGTGTCCAGCTGCAACTCTCCCAAAAATGTCAAAATACCCTCCCACTGAACCATTCTATAACTAAAAACCATTCTACAGCCACTTTCGTTTCTCCACGCACGGAATGCAGATTGCACTGAAAACCTTTCGCTGTGTAATCACGTTACATTGGTACCTCTGCTAAAGTTACAAACACGCTAGGAGCATTATCATAAATGACGGCTATCAAATGCACACAAGAACTTCACATTGCTGAACACAACTAAATGAAACAACCGTCTATGTTAAATTATAAGCAGTGTTGCACAATGCCACACTGCCATGTGAGTTAGATTTCTTTTTTAAAAAGACAATATAATATATTTTTATAATTTAATATCTTTGAGAAATTAGAACAATTAGGGGATTTGCTCTTTTTGTTTTTTGTTGTGTACAAAAATATTTTTTCCTATAACCTCTGGCTTTCAAATGGTCATTTACATGTAATGGTTAATTACATGACCTCAGGATATTTTTAGAGTAAGTTATCATACAGTGAAAAATTCAAACCATAACAATGACTCTGGCTTAATAGAGGGTATAACAACTGACCTCAGAACATAACTTCACTGAAGGACCCAGGCTGCCTGTAGTTCCTGTGCGGTGGTTACAGGAACCTTTTTAGTTTCTAATCCATTGTAGACAGCTTTACTTAAGCCAGGAACTACTGGGGTACATATTGCCATCCTGACCATTGGCAAGCTTTACAGAATGACCATCCCTGCAACCCAATATGCTATACCTGTGCTTCGCTAGCAAGTGATTGCTAAATTTGGTTTTATATTCGAGGCAGAGTGGTCCAGCTGGCAGAATAACTGTAGTTCTCATTACTCTTTAGTTCTTCAAAAGAACCCCAGGGGAAACATTTCAGCACAGAATGGCTGTAGTGTGACCACTGACCTAGGTGTGAGAGTAATTAAACTTTGATAAAGTATTATTATAACAGTACAAGGTCAAGAAAATGCTATTGACATTTCCCTAAAATTATCACACACTGACACACACCTCTACCCGTTGCCCCAATAAGGAGAGGTGTTTGCTGAGTGGCTGCCTCGCTCAACAGTCCATTCTTTTCCCTAGCTGGAAGCTTGTTTGGGTCACTGATGTCAGTGCTCCCATGGGGCTACATGAGACATGTGTGTTTGTGTATATTAGTCAGTGCCAGCAAAAGCACTGGTGACCCAATGACCATGCAACTCAACACAGGGTATACATGCAGAATATCCACAACACCAGCCACTCACTTATGTACACATTATGGATAAAGCTTCAGGTGTCATACTCAGGCTGGTGTATAATTGTGGTACATACATACAGTGTATATGGTGTTCCTTCTTAAACAAATGGTCAGTTTTTATAAAAGGTCAAACTTTCAATTAAAAATGGGAACGAAAAGACAAGGACACGCTACATACCAGGAAATGAGACTGGATACGCAAGTATATTCAGCCTGTAGTGAAACAGTAAAACAAGTCATTAAAAGTACGGGTACATGAATAAAAGGGAATATGAGTGATTAACAAGGGTTAGGAGGACAGCTAGACTAATCCGACACATGATAATGTGTTAGAAATAAAAATGTGTGTAGTGCTTTAGGTGCATCTTGAAACCACACTACAGTGTTCATTCAGCACACATACTGCCAAGGCAAGAACTTACTAGTGCAAGAGAGAGAGCTTCTGACATAACATGCCTGCCAGATAAGTAGAGATGCCTCTTAATCTGCATTAGCTGAATATTAGAGGTTCATATTATTTGTTTTTTCCTTCCATTTACAGAGCATGAAGCATCACACGAAGATGAGAAGATCTTCACCACGGACAGAATTTCTCCAAATATTACACATGGCCCATTACTATAAACCACGTTGTCAGCTCCACTGCAGAGTAATCGTAACCAGTTAGAAACTTTTACCCTGAGCAGTTTGTTTCTGAGACCACAATCATATACAACTGCTTACGTGCACTTCAGGCTGCAGGGACAAAGCCTGGTGTGTGTGTGTGTGTGTGTGTGTGTGTGTGTGTGTGTGTGTGTGTGTTCTATTTTAGATTCTATATTCTAAAGCAGAAAGAGCAGGTGGGGCTCAGTGGACAGCTGTAGAGGCTGGACGTCTAGTTAATCTGCCACACCCCACCACACCACGCACACCGAACACCCACATTACCAGCCACTCATTTATGTACACGTTATGGGTAAAACTTCATGTGCCATTTTCAGCTGCAGTAGTAAACACACACTGACTCACAAAGAGTCACTAATGATTCTGCATCACTCTGATGTAATATTCTGTTTAATTCATTTACACCTACTTAAATCTTATAGTCAATACCCAACCTCTTTACACACACACATACAATACAACATGACGGAGGAAGTAAAAAACTTAAAATACACAATTTGAGCCAAGTGTCAGACATTAAACAACCTTAGGTGGTAGACAAGTGCTATATAAATTGGACAGACAGAAATCATTTTCACAACATATTTTGGAAAAAATCAGGAAATTATTATTTGTATTATAAAATATATACTAATAATAAATAAATAAATAAATAAGAAAAAGTGAGCAAAATGTAGTCATAAATGCTGATACTCAGAAATGTGTGAGTGTGTGTGTGTGTGTAATTTGGCAATGTATTGCGATAATATATCACAATATCGATATCATTATCATATCATCCAGCCCTAACATAGCTGCCAAAACCAGCCTACACTTACGAGTAATCTCTGGAAAGATTAAAAAGAAAGGAAAAAAGTAACCATGAACTTACAGTATGTCCCTGTGCTGCTGTGCTGTTAATCACAGATGAGGCCTATTCAACAGGGAACAATTAACAAGTTCAACTGTGGAGCAAAGAGGGGAAAGTGTGCGGTCCTTCAAGAGTGATCAACTGTGCAGAATGTCAGTCAAAGACCAAGGGGCCTCGTATTGTAGATAGAACATGTATGTGTCCCCCTCCACCCACCCCTGAAGAAAAATGAGAGGCTAGCTCCACACGCTTCAGAGAGGAATCAAAAGCACATAAATATAGCAACACGGTGCTTTCCCACCGCTGCCTCACCATGCCGGACCGTGCCAACAACTAAAGGCAGGCAGTTTAAGGTGAGGGAGCGAGAAGTGCAAGCTGGAACATGAGATCAGATGAATGTAGGCCAGGGTCACACAAATGACCAAGGTCTAACCTCATCAAGTGTGTGTGTGTGTGGCTGGTCAGACTCTTAGTAAGCAAAATCTAATTTAAACAATGGATTTAAGTACAAGATCAAGTCTAAGCTGACTGAAAAAGAAGTAATCGTGTAACATTTGAACTTGAGTAGCACTATGGTGTCATTCATTCATTTTCAGTAACCACTAACGCCAATCCATCGCAGGATTCTATGAGCTCACACTAATTCACACCTAGCACAGGCAATCCACTGAACAGCATAGTTTTGGAGGTGAAAGGAAACTGGAGAACCTGGAGGAAACCCATGTGGACATGGGAAGGAAATGCGAAAGTCCATACAGACTCCCAAGCTCAGGAACGAACCAGGGATCCTAGAGCTGTGAGGCGGCAAGTGCCACTACGACTAAAAACAAATCCATGTCCAAACAAATCCAAAATATATATATATAAAAATATATTACAAAACAAAAACAACTGATACCCATTCCTGTGAGGAATAATTTTGATTGTTCAGTGTTTAGAAATACTGAGAATACTTACAATAGTCTTAGAAAAGAGCTACCTGATCACTTAATGAAAGTCTGCAGTGACATTTATTCATTTGCTAAACATTTCCAAAACAACTTAAAAGTGAGACGCACAATCTGATCAAATCAGAGTTAAGGGCCCAGTAGTGACTCTCTGGCAATCTTGGCCACTGTTACTGAATGTTAACCAACGAGATACTACTGAAGATTATTTTCATTTAAATCGCACTGAATTCTAAAACCAAGAGATTTATATGAACAGCATTTTCATACACTATAGCTCCATCTAGTGCTCACACTTGCAAAAATTCATGCACGCGCACACAAAACACACACATACATACACTGTTTGCATTCTCAAATATCTGTGTTTGTGTAACCAAACAAGCTTAGACTTTATTGCTGTAATTAAGCACATTCCAAACAGAGTCGAAAAAAAATCNATCTGTGTATACAATTGTGACAGTTTACCTTGGAGAACCATACAGGCCTTCATAAGCTATGTGAAAATATTCACATTCGTCTCTCAACTGTCCAGAAGCCAAGGAAGATAAAGCAGAGTAAATGTGTATCCACTTAAATATGAGAGGAGTGAGAGAAAGAGAGCGAGAGAATGTTTATTCTAGAATGACTACACTTAGTATCATTTGCCACAAATAAGATAAACGTCTGTTTTCATATCGACGAAAACTGAATACAGGCTTGCTTCGCTCGTTTTACTGTAATACTAAACAACATGCAAGAGCTGAAAGAAAGCGGACAAAAGAGCCTCTATGTCTCAATCATTTCACTCGTACATTTACGTCACTTGTTCTTTTCATCCAGCTTTCATTTATTCACTGTTGCTTTATTCTTCTGAAGCCACACTGATGATTGTATTCAGCTGGGCATCCCTGCATAATGCTGTGTGGGTGGGTGTGTAATTAAGACAAAGATACACATTTTGTATTATAAATGCTTGGCATATTTAGTTACATACAGTGGTTGCATGCGAGTTGTGTGAATACCAGTACAATATGTTTGCAGTCACACAGTCAAATCATGCTACATCTCTCACTCAGTCATACACATCAGACTGAACATGAACCTATCAAAAGTGGTTCAAGGAAGGACAACCAGTGAACCAGCTACAGGGTCATGGGCATCCAAAGCTCACTGATGCGCGTAGGGAGCAAAGGCTAGCCCTTCTGTTCCGATCCCTAGTCTGATGAATCAAGCTTTCTTTTATATCAGGCGAATGGGCGGGTGTGTGTGTCGGTTACCTGGGGAAGAGATGGCACCAGGATGCACTGTGGGAAGAAGGCAAGCCGGCGGAGGCAGTGTGATGCTCTGGGCAATGTTCTGCGGGGAAACATTGGGTCCTGTCATTCCAGTGGATGTTACTTTGACTTGTACCAACTACCTAGACATTGTTGCCGACCAAGTACACCCATTCATAGCAACGATATTCCCTAAAGGCAGTGGCCTCTTTCAACAGGATAATGCGCCCTGCCACAACGCAAAAATCAATCCGATCCATCAATGCGATGTGCTGGACAAACAAGTCCGATTCATGGAGGCCCCATCTCACAACTTACAGGACTTAAAGGATCTGCTGCTAATGTCTTGGTGCCAGATACCACAGCACACCTTCAGAGGTCTTGTGGAGTCCATGCCTCAATGGTTCAGAGGTGTTTTGGCAGCACAAGGGGGACCTACACACGGTGGTTTTAATGTTCTGGCTGATTGGTGTAAATTTAGGCCATAGCCTGCAATGCTCCAAGCTCATTTGCTTTATTTTAATAAATACAATTTTTTTGGGGGAAAACAAAACAAACAAAAAAAACAAACTCACATCAGATGAGTAGACAGGCACAGCACTGTTCAACTGACACAAAGGAGCTAAGCTTTATTATAAGCAGATGATGTAAATGTGAACAACTGATTACAACCCCTTATGATAAATATGCATTGAATGTAGTTCCTTTATTGAAATCAAGAAAATGCAGCAAGCAGCAAATTACTTTTAAATATTTCCTCAGTTCTCGTTTATCATTTTTGTGAGAGGAGGACAGGGACCCTTTGAGGACAAACTAAAAACAGACAAATTTATTACAAAAAAGGGAAAATCTTTCCTTCTCTTTCATGCAAAACAGCTATTCTTCAGTAACTGACATGTAAAGGAATTCAAACTAACATTGTTTATGCCTTTGAGAGATGTGAAAAGATCTTCTACTTCTTATGATGCTTTATAATGAGACACACCACAAACCCGTAGCTGCCCCAGATAATCCACACGGGTCGCCAAAGGAGCTCTGAACCCCATTACTGCATAATAAAAGACATACAGACCCAGAAAGAGAGCCAGATGAGAGACGCCAAGGCTTAACTCCAGATAATCATGTTGGGCCTTTTTCTACTTCTTAAACACATATGCTGACGAAACATAGTAAAGAGGAAAATATACAGACATATGACAAATTAAAGGAAAAAACAAAAACACAAACGAACAAAAGGCTCTGCTCTGCTGTGCATTTTGCTGGCATGGTTCAGGTTCACTTGCACTATTAGAGAAAAGAGTCACTGCAAATCAGTACAAAGCTAATCTGACTGATCATCATTTTTCCTGTGATCTTTATGAGAAAGGTCTCTTTACATTCCCAACTTCAGGGCTCGAGGGTTCACCAAATGGTTTGATGAGGATGAAGAAAAACTTAAAACCACCACAATCACCAGATCTCAACCCATTTGAAAACTTATTGGAGTTAGATCAATTTAGGGAATATCTTTTGGAAGAATGGTGTTCATGTTTCCAGAGATTCTGTGCCAAGGTGCACTGAAGCCGTTCTGGCAGGTCATGCTGGCTCTACACCCTACTTACACTTTGCATTGTTTTGTTCCTTTAATTTGTCACTCGTCTATATAACACAAAATAAGATTGATCAAGGGGTTATAGAAAGAAACCTCATAATAGAGGTCGCATGATTTCCTCTGTTTGTGACGTCAAAGAGGAAGAAGAGGAAAGAGTTAGGAATTACAGTATGACTTAGAAGAACAAAGCAAAAGAATGTGACAAAAATGATTCAAACTGAAAAATGAGACTGTGAAAAACCATGATATGTGGTTGTGGTTTTGTTAGCGCTTTACATACAAACATTTAATTAGCATATCTTTGACCACTAGAGAACTGGTGTTCACCAGGTTCAACAGTAAAACTGAGGACTTGTGTAGCAATGAGCAGAAATGGATGAAGACATAAAGAAAATTGCTTTTAGGATGACTGAAGCCATTTTCTAGAAATGAGAGAGAGAGAGAGAGAGAAACAGGTTTTAGCTTGGTAAACAAAGTTTCCAGAGTAACAGGACGCTTCAGACAAAAGCTTTTCATCAGTTGTGCAAGCAAAGTGCCTCTGAAGCTACATTGTATGTATGACAATTACCCTGATTACCACTACCACAGAGAAAAAAGAACCCCTTTTAGATGTCTAGTATAACAGCTAATGGCATACCATGGCAGATATTGTCTAAAGCCGGATTTATACTTCCTTTTTATACAAGATTGCTGCTGTGGTCATTTAGACCACATATGTCCTCAGATATTAACTCTTCTGCATGATGCAAAGTCAATGTAAAGATGCAGTATAGCACGTGTCTGCCATTGACTAAACAACCTAGCGTTGTGTCTCAAATTGCAAAATTATGTACTGTTCTAAACTGTCACTGACTACTGGTTTCCTTACGTTTAGTGTTCAAGTGTCAAAAATCATATTGCCTTCAAACCTACTGAAAGGTCTGTTTTGCGTACCAGTCTTCTGGATTTTCTAGATTAACAAATACTTTTGAATGTAAGGCCAGAGCTTTGGATTTGAGATGCAGTTCATGACAACAATCATGACGATGATGGAAATGTTTAAACAGAGCTTTAGTATGTTTAACATCACTGTGAAAGAAATCAAACATTTCAGTTTGACTTGGAATCCAGATGGGCAGGGATGTCTTGGCTCTGATGTGCCATCTAGTGGACATTGTGAGTATACAATCATTGACGCATTACCATTGATCATGTTCCAACACAGCAACTGGCAAACATACAGCTGCAGTACACATTGGACCAAACTGTTCTTCTTCTTTCTGAAAGCAGACTGAAAAACATCCTACACCACAGCTGCTTGGGGTCAGCATTGCTCTTTAATGAACCATAAGCAAACACTAACCATCACTGGCAGCTTTCTTTATCTGATGACATTCATTTTTGAAGAATGAAGTCATTTTTAAAACTTGGTGATTGTGCTTTGGCAACTACACAAAAATGGCTGATCAGAACTGTGCAGTCAGTAATCAACAGGCTAATCTGATGAGTCCTCATATTTCCAAATATGTTACCAACAAAAACGCAATTGTCTTTGTGTTCGAAGAAAAACTGGATCATCTTTAAATTTTGTTGTGGCCACTGGTTTCAAAGAATACTGCAAGTATTTCTAAGACAGCATCAAATGACTGTTTACAGAGCCTACTTTTGAGATCTTGCACTGGTGGACTGTTTTAGTTCTAAGCTAGACCTAACACTCAGCATAGATTCGAGTTTTGGTGCAGTGGTTCTGGGCTCCAGTTCTGTTCCGCAGAGTTTAACACTTTCCCTACCAAAGCCTGATCAGTTTATTATGAATCCCTTCATTACTTGGCCCGGGTGAGTCAGGGGTAAGGAAAATTATGTTTCTAGAGACACAATGCCCTGCAAAAAATGAAAGATGATGAGAACCCCTCTTCTAATGGTTCAAGGACTTGCAACATCTGTAGAAATTCCACACTCAATTTTGCAAATCTATTAGCTCCCTTCATAACTTTATTGGCATGCATGTATCTCATGCACACAGCCATCAGCTCATGTTTTGACAGCTCCTTCTATTCATCCACTGTAATAGTATAATAAGTGTATGGAGTCTCATTTAGCTCTGCTTTGATCATTCATAGGAAAAATAAGGCAGAATGCTTGGGTAGCTCATTTAGAATATATGGACTCATTATCACTGCACTTTTGGGTATCTCTCAGTGACTAGATTTCGGTCATCATTTGCAATCAAGTAAACCATGTCGCAAAAACTGCCTCTACACATTCTACATGGCTACACGAGATGCCTCAAGTTGTATGGAACATCATCACATCTTCAACCGGTTTGATCACTTTTTTAAAATCACACAGTTTATTACAGCACAGTTTAACTGCCACAGTCACCTGTATTTGCCAAGATGCTTTATTACTCATTCTCTAAAGAAGATGGAATCCCTATAAAACTTATAAAGGCATAATTGCAAGGAAAGCTTTACTATGAAAAAAATATGAATTTAACCATTGACACCATGGAATCATA
>CM074956.1:14143629-14159216 GCA_037577455.1 Pangasius macronema | reverse complement strand
TTTGGGTCTACCACTTGATTTTTTTGTCCCATAACTCTCAGGATCTTTTAAGAAATTTAAAATGACTGTCTTACTGCATCCAATCTCAGCAGCAATGGCACGTTGCGAGATCCTTTGCTTGTGCAGCTCAACAATCCTGCCACGTTCAAAAACAGAAAGCCTTTTTGCTTTTGCCATCAGGAGATCGTGACTGTCTGAAGGACAATGACATTAAAGCCATATTTTTGCACAGATTGTAACTTTTAAAGGCTATGGTCTTAAACGTTTGATCAGCTTATGAACAGCCTGTTTGAGTTTAAATGCAGTTTTCAATAAATCACCTACTCTCTATTTTTTGTTTCTTGCTCTTGTTTCTTCTTTTGGCAATTTGAAGAAGTACTTACAACCTGGTAACCTGGTTACGATCCACCAGTGCGAAGTGTGAATACTTGTAATATTTTTCCCTGGTCTTAAGATTTTGTTCAGGAGTGTATGTATGTATGTATATATGTATGTGTGTGTGTGTGTGTGTGTGTGTGTGTGTGTGTGTGTGTGTGTGTGTGTGTGTGTGTGTGTGTGACACTTCACCCACCCGAGAAAGAATGATCACATTACCCCAATCCTCCATTGGCTTCAGGTTTACTTGCACACAAACTACAAGATACTAATCCTCACTTATACAGCTCTCCATAACCTTGGTCCTGCATTTTTATATGACTTAGTTCTGCCTTATATTCCTGCCCATTCCTTACAATCTTCTAGTGATGGAACGTTAGTCACTCCTAAGTTTTTTCTGGTGACTATGGGAGCTAGATCTTTCAGTGTTGCGCCTCCCAGATTGTGGAATGCTCTTCCCCAAGACATTCGTCAAGCATCCTCCCTTCTCTCCTTCAAAAACCTCTTAAAAACACATTTTTTCCCTCAATATTACTCTTCAGTTCTCAATCTGTAAATTGTACCCTGTTATGGACATCCATATAAATTCTCTCTGCATCTCTCAGCTAATTTTTGCTCTGTATAGGTATGGGTTATGTGTTGGTATGTGCATCTCTAATCTAGCTTCATAAACAACCTCTGTATGTTGGAAATGCGCTATATAAATACAATTTATAAAAGTTATTATTATTATTATTATTATTATTATTATTATTATTATTATTATGAATGAAACACCTTTTTGAAATAAGGAAATAACACTAAGAAATGCCCTTAAGGATAGCCTTAAGCATGTAACAAGTTAATACTAATCATACTAATCGTAGCCATTTCAGAGTTATTAAAACTTAAACATAAGCAGCCAAAGGGAAATATACACTCACCCTCCAATTTATTAGGAACACCTGTACACCTGCATTTTCTGCATTGTGCTGCTGCCACATGATTGCCTGATGAGCTAACTGCATGAATGTGCAGGTGCACAGGTGTTCCTAATAAAGTTGACGGTGAGCATATACTATTGATGGAATGAATATGAAATTAGAAAATTAGCAGCGTGATGGAAGCGCACTAAAAATGTGTTCAGGAAGAAATGTGCTATACAACCTCTTCAGACCAAAAATCTCTAAGGATGTCTTTAAAAATAAACTTTAGCCATCCTTTCTGATGTCTGGATCGGTTGGAAGGCTATGCAAAGCGACATTTGCTACCCAAGAGCCAACGTCAGCTCAATGATTAATTTGGCTCGTGGGAGAAGCTGCTATAGGCTGAACAGGCAGGCAAATGTAAATACAGGCAGTCATATGCAAACATGTTCAGCCTCGTAGTGGCATCACAGCGATGAGGAATTCTAGGTGAGCTTAGATCAGTTGAAGCTCAGCTTACATTGTTGGACCCTATGGACTGGTGAGGGGAAAAATATATATTGAAAGCTTAATGCTTACATGCTAATGTCACACTTGAACTGTCTCTACATAAGCATAGCATATCTTATTTCATTTTTTTCAAAGCCAGGAAAATCCAGTTCTTTATTATATGGGCTCGTTAAGCGAAAGTATGCTATAAAAATCATTCCTAAATCATAAATCTTTCACTAGAACAATAACACAGGTGTGACCTCATCCTCCGTTTGTGTAGTTATGCATACACACAAATTTATATAATACAGAGTGAAGAGAGTGTGTGTGTTCTGTGTGTATATCTATGCGCACGCATGCACTTTGCCTTGGGCGTCAGTTTGGTTTGTGCCCCAGATGTGGCTGTTTTTCACTCTGATAGAGGAAAAATAAAAAAAGGCTTAATTGAAAAATCATGTTCGGCTCTCCAAACAGAATAACTCAGATGAAGCCCAAGCCCTCTCTCTCTGGGACATCCCTGTTACCATAGCACTATCCTAAACTTCATTGCTGTTATCCTGGAAACAGCATGGATTTCACATCAAGACCTAGCCACATCCCTGACTCCATCTATGATATCAGCCTACGCTCAGCCATACAGGACAGAGACAGAGAGAAGCACCTACCCAATTCATCACATATAATTTAACGTAGAAAGTGTCTCTATGCAGGCATATTCTGCTGTTCGGATTCCTAACGTGCCATGTTAGGGAACTGAGGAACTTCCTAGCCTATGTAGACACTGTTTTAGAGCACTGATGTAAACTGTATCAAGAGGCGGAAAAACACTGTATCAACATATAACATCAGTTTTCTAGTGGCCACCTGTCAGTCACAGCAGCAAACTCGAGGAACATGTATGAATTCAGTGCTGCCTGTTGTCTGCAAAACAGTCGGACAAAACAGGAAACTCTACTTTTCTAAAGTTTCGCCATGACTCTCTCAATCTCTCAGCCATAAAAACGGAGGAAGAGTTATCGCGTTCCTGTGGTAGCCGACTCGCTGCATTACTAAAGGAGTTAACACACTCTTGCCTTAGGAGGTGCTGTTTTGCCTTTTTGTCCTTTTCAGATCTCTGTTTGCTTTGAGTATTAATGTTGTTTTGTGGATGTCACACTAAATGTAAATCAGCAGTGCCGTGAACATGCTTGGTAGGTGATTTTATTTACCAGCACACACACACACAAACACGCACACACACAGACGAGTATGAAGAAAATCGGAGTAACTGAAACTTTTGCAAAGTTGGTAGAAATTTTTTTTTTGTTCGGTTTGGCCTAAACATTTACACCCAATTAGACTACAAATGATAGACAAATGAGGACCAAAATAAATAATATCTTTTAGTAACATTCAGTATTTAACCTTTCTTTGTCTTCATTTTGTCATAAAGGCATGCAAACCTAACAAATATGGCCCTGAATCAATCGATTTTTCATTTTGCAAGGGAGTAGTGTTTCCTTTCTGCAGTGACCTATTTATAACACGCTATCAAATAAAGAAAAACAATGGCCAGCTCAGTACTCTCCTAAAGAGGCACACGTAAGCACTTTTTCCAGCTCCAGTAATCCATGATGTAAAGCCAGAGTGGTTCATTAGTGATCAGCACATCTGTGCACCTTATGTTTGCTCAGTGTGTCTATATAGACACATGCAGTGAAAGTCTTGCACTTACACTCTGTAAGAATCAGTCTTAGACTTTAAGTGTGTGTTATACAAAGCTTGGTTAGATGCATCAGAAGCAGTTAACAAAAGTTATACATCACTATAGCAAGGATGGAAATCACCCATATGAGAACAGAAAAAAAACAACATGATTGCCTTACTGTATTCCCTTACTTTGGTGCCAACTATAACAATTCATATAGGCTAATAAAATAGCGGCCTTCTTTTTACAGCACTGGAATGTATAATTACGGAGGGGTGCAATTATCTCATCATTGTCCAGCAACGCTGGACTTTTATTAAAGCTCTTTGAAAACCCCAGGATACAGCCTCTTTCAACCACTCTAGCTATCTAGGCACAGCTCAGCTAAGTTACCACAGACAATCGTGAGAAACAATCAGAAGCAGCTACACTCATTGGGAGGGCAACTTTTTACTGAGAATGTAGATTCCTTTACATTTTTTGTATTTTCATTATCAATTGAGACTGAATGAAGGCTGTTTAATTCACACATAAGGAAGACTCTTCATTAATATTTGAGTAAATATTTGGGAAAATCTTGCACCAGGTCTCCAATTGCCTCTAAATATTCTTGCAGTGGTCAAACACACTGCCAAGGTTAATACAAAAACAGTTTTAATGTTACGGCTTGGAGAGTGAAAAACACAAATGGATAGTAAATGCTTGCTATATAAATTTGGAACTGGCAGAAATTCGACAGGACTTTCTATTCCATCCAACCATACTTGCGAATTAGTTCCACATTACAGAAGTCAAAAATCAAAGACACGGACATACACACAGGCATAAGAGCATGTATGTCCATGTCTTTGACTCTCGTAAGAGAGGCTGGATATATGATGAAAAAGTAGGAGCACCTGCATATCGCAGCATACACTAAATGACCATTTTATCACTGTCCTGTGAAAGAAGCAGGTCTCTGAGGTTTCAAGCTGTGTCTTAGACCACAGTGAGGGAGAGTCTGCTGAAGTAGGATGAGGCCCCAATCCATCTGTTCTCCAACCTCATCCACCGCCCACTCCTGGGCCTCTATCGATGATGTAAGCTTATGTAACAGGGTCAGCTGTAATTCACGATTGAGGGGTGTCCTGGAACTGTGCTCTAGCACAACAACGTTAAAGGAACATTGACGTTAAAGGAATTTATGGCATGCTCTGTAACCAAAACCTGGTTTGCATTATCTTGACAAGTTTGACGAGTAGCAATGCAGGCAGAAAATCAATCAAATGCATTATGTTAAAATTTCCCCGCTACAGTTAATTAAAGCTAATTTTGTAATTATCCTTGTTTGAACGTTCTTACGGTTTTTGGATGTTGTCTCAGACAACAAGGGAACACATCTGCAGAAATGAAAATTGGTGTGCCAAGGAATCAACACCAAGACAGTAAAAAAAAAATTATTTCATAGGAAATGAAAACATCTTGAACATAGGCAAAAGTGCGTTATATTTCTCATTAGAGTGAATTATTATAACTTGTACAACAATGCTGCTGAATTCTGATTTTTCAGAAGGTGTTTTCTCTAACAGTAGCTCTGACAATACTGCCATTTATTCAACAAAGAAAAACATCATTGGGATATGGTGAGGTTTTCTGTAATGAGATGTTTACTTAAAATACAGTACTTTGCAGCATTCAGTTACAATCAGCTGGAAAGTCTTCAGGACAGAGGACTTTGCGCTTTGGCAAATTGATGTAGCATAAGAGGAATAAAACACGATGGGACATGTTTTTATAGGAAAGTAATCAACCTTGGGGTGGTAACAGCAACTCCACTTTGTTTACATCACACCACCCCATCGCTGATTATTCTCCTGTAACAGCACACCTAGATGTGTTGTTAATTCACATACTAAACGATAACATAATACAATATAAAATGATTCAATCTATTTCTAGACGTTCTATTCTGTTTCCATTTCTTTCAAGCACGTATTATCCTCCAAAGGAATAAACAGTTTTCACTGGCATTGTCTGCAGTGAGAAAGGAGACCCTTCTGCACGCTGGTACTTTAAAAATGCAATCACATTTCCTTAAGTAGGTCATATCCTTCCTCCTAATGTTGCAAAAGGGAATGGGAAGAACATAAAGCGTCATAACTCAGTATAACAAAAACAAGTTACTTCAATGGACTGCATCAACATCCTCTGACCATGCTAGGGGATTAATTAGCTGGCGAGCAGAGCAACATGACCGCTCTAAGCACCTTCAGTTCACTGACCTGCTCCAGTCATCATCTCTGAACACAGCAGGGATTCGAGTGATGGATATCAGTGTTAAAGTGCTGGTCACAAACACAGCCATGCTGAATTTCTATTTCATGAATTTCAATGTGAAAGCGTGTGCATGATATACAGAGTCGTCCAAAAGTCTGAGACCACATTGAAAATATAACTGGAAATAAACAAGGAGTAGAGTTTTGAATATTTAAAAGAAAGTAAAATGTTCAGTATCTTGAACATTTAAGATTCTACACTATTTCTAGGTGCCTATTTAAATGTAAGCAAATTTGTGATATTGACCATGTTAACTGCTTCGTACAAAAGGTCAGACTTTCCTCAGGTCTAATCTCCCCTACTGAAGCACGTGTTCAGACGACACTCTGATGGATTTGATCTAAAATGGATCGTAAGGTCTGGCACAAAGGTCTCTCCCCAAGACATATCTGAAAAGCTAAATACACTTTCCATGTTGAACACAAATACTATAAGACTTCTGAGGCTCATAGCAAAAAGTGAAAGGCTCTGTGCAAGGCTCTGGGAACAGTGACTTCAAAAAGGTGTGTAGTAATCCATCTGCAAATCAGAGCAGAACAATGGCAACCCTGAGGCAGGATGAAAAGGCAATCAGGTTTGGCAGAGAACAGCACAAGCCAGGGAAACATCTTTGTGTGAGCACTAAGCAAAGATTTCAGTGGTGCCAAGGCATCACACCACAGCCTGCTCTAGTACATGCCCTGCCTAACACATGCTCTAGTACAAGGGACAAAGACAAGAATTTGGATGGAACTTGAAGCACACTTATACCTTTCCAAGTAATTTATTTTGCATCCCTACTCCTAGTGTAACTGAACTGAGCAACTGAAATGTCATCCATGGCAAATTGAAGCCTGTGAAACTGCCCCATTCTGAGAAAGTTCTCCCAAAAGTTGAATAGCATGAAATTAACATAGCACTAGAAAAAAATCACTTGTAAAACTAGAACAATCAAATTCACTGTGCACTTTCAGGCTATTAAACATATTGTCAGCAATTCTGGCAGAGATCAGCTCAAGCTGGCTGTTTTGAAACTCAAAATCCAAACAAATACAGCCCCTCCCTTCACTGTACTCTCCAACGCCACGCACCCAAAACACATGTATATGCACTGCCAAGGCTACGATGCCTATATGCTAGTACAAGAGCAGGAGCTTTTTTTTTTTTTGAGTTTTACAGACAGGTAAACATGGCTTCCTCGTACTGATGGGTTGGATGATGGTGGCCATGCCATTTGTCCAAATCTAAGTTTGAGCAGGTATTTTATTGAAGGCTGCCAAAATGTGAAGAGAACTTCACCAAATATTAAGAAACGTGTACATTTAACTTCACCTCTAAACACAACACGTTGCTTTCCCCCTCAAACTCAATATAATAACCCCCCAATCCTCTTAAATTCAAGGCAACACTACTCCAGCACATCACCTTTGCTATACTTACAGAGCTGCATTATAGACCATCATATGACTATTAAAGAATGAGAAAGCCAAAACCAAGCCATACATCTCTTCATACAAAATGAAAGGCCTTCATAAAAGACCCCAAATATCAGGTGTCAATCTCAGAGCCTGGCTAAGTGCCATACACTCTTACACTGAGCATAATGTTGGGTATGATATGAGATATCTTTCACCTACAGCTGCTTTTAGAAGCTCTCGCTTTACTTTTTCATATCAAATATTCGTGTGAAACTAAGCAAAACTTGAAAAGTCTGTTATTAGATACAATGATAACTTACTCTGTGTTTGAGAACATGATTCATGAATGTTTAACTCTGGCTGATAAAAATGATCTAGCTTGATGTTTGTGTCAGATCGGTCTCCCCATTTAAGACAGATGTTCTCGCAATACAGGCTTAGATAACACTGTGCATGTGCTTGTGAGCTTTTAAAATATGCTGCACAGCTTTGAGGATAGAATCTGCCTGCTAATAGCCAGCTAGCTAATGTCAGTGATGAATAAAATTGTGGTTGTTGTGGTATATTTTTACAGGATTGGCTATGGTTAAATATAGCACTAAAAATATAACAATGGAAATTAGAATTCAGATCGTGAAATCCTTTTTGCGTCTACTTTTGACAAACGTGACCTAGTTTGCTAATCCTAGAGCCCAACTTTTTTAATAATCACAGATATCTTATATATATATATATATATATATATATATAAAAACCACGACTCTGTTACAGTGTGGGAGGCATTTCACTGGCATGGTTTGGGTCTTCTTGTCCTCCGAGACAGAAATTCACTGCAAACCAATACAAAGTTCTTCTGACTGATCACCTTTATTATACGATGAAACATTTCTGATGGGCTTGATCTCTTCCAGGATGACAATGTTCCCATAAGCAGTGCACATAGATCTCAGTGAATGGTTTAATGAGGAAAAAATGGTGTAAATCATATGCTGTGGCCTTCACAGTCACAAGATCTCAAGCCAGTGGAACACATGGCTTTCCGTCATCATGAACAAAACATCGAGTGAGGAAACATCCTTTAGAACAATGCTGTTCATCCCCACTGTACAGGTCCAGAGACTTGCAGAATCTATACCAAGGCACACTGAAGCTCGTCTCTGTTCTGGTGCATCAATGTGGCCTAACACCTTCCTATACTGGCTTTCCCTTTCATTTCTGACCCTTCTGTACATCTACAATGATTGTTTTTAATTGTTCAAAATGATAAATTCGCAAAGACTTTAAAATAGTGTAGCATCCCTGCTGAAAAAAAAAACCAACAGAAAATATCACAAAAATTCTAATGGTTTCCACTACAAATACCATTACAAACCATCAGCTAACCATTACCATAATTGGTCCTTAATGGTATCCACTAGACATAACATGCCACCAACAGAAGGCAAGAGATTAACAGTAGAGACCCACAGAGACCATTACAGTTTCCATTAAAATCAATGTAATTCCCATTAAAACTATTACAAAGTCTGAAGGTTTCTATTGTTTTGGTTTTTTTTCTTTCAGCAGGGATGATAGCAAAACAGCATCTAGGCAAACAGTATAAAACCCAAAAGCAAGCAAAGACAGCTCAAGTTGAAAACGACATGTATTCATTATATGGTTTGAATATTAAATGTGCTAATAAATAAATTAGGCGTCATGGGTGGTCCACACGCATGCGTGATTGTGCTAGCTGGTCAGCTGAAGCGTAAAGCCACACAGAACATAAACAAATGAATTGTTTATAAATGAGAACAGAAAAATGATCAATAGATTGCTGCGACAAACTTACTTCAGCAAGTGTCTCACTGCAGGAGTTGCAGAAAAAACTGAAAAACGTAGAGGAGCTCCAGCGGCGTGTGTGTGTATGTGTGTGTGTGTGTGTGTGTGTGTGTGCGAGCGCGTGGAGATTCAGCTTCTTAACCAAAGCGTCAGTTCTTGACAACTTCATACGAGTTGAGTAAAAGAGACTCCACACCAGGCGCAGGGCGGGTGATGTTCTCCAGACAAGCAAAGCAAGGCAAAGCTGTTTTCTGTAACAAGCGCGTGGAGAGCAGTGGAAGCCTCTCAGCCCGTGTGTGTGAGTGAGAGTGAGTGAGTGAGTGTGTGTGTGTGTATGTGTGTGTGTGTCAATCGCTTCTGAGTGTCTCAAACTCGTACACACTGTTGCTCTTCTGTACAGCTTCCGGCCGACGTGAGCTTACTCTTAAAGGGCCGAAACCTTCCTCACACACACACACACACACACACACACATATATACACACACAATACACACAATATATATATACACACACAAACACACATGCACACCACTGGTTTATTGTTGATGATGTTGTTATAACATCCTCTGGTTTTAATTCAGTTGTTTTAGTGACGTGAGTGATGACGCAATTAATTAATTAGCCTAATAATTAGTAATTTTGATGAATTATTAATTAATATTAACGCAATTAGTGAAATGAGTGCGAAATCCAGCATGTTAAGATCATGCCTATAGAAAATGTTCTTGTTACATATTGTGTGTGTGTGTGTGTGTGTGTGTGTGTGTGTGTGTGTGTGTGAGAGATTCAATCATCTTTAGGAACCGCTTTATCCTGGTCAGGGTAGAGTCCGCAGCCAATCCCAGGGACACTGGACATGAAGAACGAATACACTCTTCAGGGCACTACACACACTCATTCACACCTAGGAGCAATTTAGCATAGCCAGTCCTCCTACCAGCATGTTTTTGGTAAGTGGAAGGAAACCGGAGAACCCAGAAGAAACCTACACAGACACAGGGATAACATGCGCAGAGAGTATGATCAAAGTAGGGATCTTGGAGCTGTGAGCTAGCAACACTATGCGCTACACTACCATGACATTCTGTATGTGTTGTACAGTATGGCTTAATCTCTCTCTCTCTCTCTCTCTCTCTCTCTCTCTCTCTCTCTCTCTCTCTCTCTCTCAAAAAAAAACAAAAAAAACTAACTTTCCTGCATTTCTTTGAGTGATCTAAAGTCAGACAGGATCTCATTTTAGGTTTGCATACTGGAAACTGAATTTACATACTGGTGTCCTCTCTGTTTTTTCCACAGCATCTACCTTATATACAAGGTGGTGAAAAAGGCTTTCTGCCCCAACTCTGAGCTCAAATCCTATCTCTGAGAGATCTAACACAGTTCATGTAGTAGTCGTAATGAATCATTACCAGCTCATGTTCATGCAAATAATCACTTTAGAGTTGTTCACTCTAAAATGTAGAGTGGTTAGAGTGCATCGGAAAGAAAAGGCTTCCTTGAGAGTTCTTTGGATAGTTAAGTGTGCTGTACTTCCTAAATGAGTTCTGCTTGGAAAGACCAAAACATTTGGATTTATATACCAATGTTGAAGCCAATACAGTAATGCTATTATGTAGGCAATTATTATACACCAATGTACAAATCAGATATTCTGCGAAAGTAACCTTTTTAATACATAATTATGTGCTACCAACCATTAATATGTTCCTGTCTGCCATCCCCTGTTTAAATATTTAGACACTGCTTATTAAGACTCTCTCTTTCTCTCAGCAGTGTATTTGTGTGTGAATGTGTTTATGCCCTTTGTCCTCTACATACTCTTAATATTCTGTAGACTTCTGCACCCTCATATGCTGCTCATGGATGATGTTAACACAGATGCTGGTCTAACAGTTATCCGGTTAGTGTGTAGTTAGTAGGTGTCTGTATATGTATTGTTTTGTGTTGTGTGTATCATTTTTCTGGCACTGTAGTTCTGCACACTAATCCTGGCACAGTGTGCACTGTTATCAAGTATACACAAACCCAGTATAGTATTATACATGGATAGGCTGACAATAAAATTACTGACTTCCTCTGAAGTGTTTTATGATTCTGACATTACATCTTCTCTTGTGCATTGTTTGGGATGGTGCACATTTGTGGTTGGCTTGCAAAATTAATAACTATAATGGATATTGATCAACAACATCCAGTGAGCAAACAGAAAGAGAATTCAGCAGCAACCCAATGATAAAGTCACTGTTGAATGTTTGAATAGTTCTCGGTCTCATATGTGAAAGATCATGGTATCACAGGAAACAATCTAGTAGGAGAGAAAACACTCAAGTGAAGCTTTTGTATTGTAATTTCTAACGGTCAGTGTTTTTAAAACACAAGTGTATATGATAAATTTATGGTTCATCATCTACTACTAAGAATGTGTTGTAGAAAATTAAAAAATAACATCATACAAATTTGGCTGTTCCAACTATTCCCATATAATGGATTCTTTCATTATACATCATACAGAATAATGCTCTTACTTTCAGCAAGATTTTTCATCTTAAACCCAAATTCTCTGTCATGCAAATTAGTGGTTTGTAAAACTCCTAGAGATAAAACTCGGTTTGTGATGGAATGACTAAACACCGCAAGGATGATGATTGAAAGTCAAGCATTGAACAGAAACAACATCCAGAAACCAAAATTTGTATAGCGAGAATGATGAGAGCGATAAATATTATGACACACAGCATTATAATATTTACAGTCCACTTTCTCTGTCATATGTGTGGTGGGCTTGGGTAAACTCTTCACATGAACTCTTCACACTATATAGTTCTGAAAACTACAGGCTCTACTGAACGGAAATATGTTCAGCACTTCTATTTACGTCCAAAAGTGAAAAGTGGGAATTTTGTATTTAAAGATTTCATTCTGCCTTTCATTCTGAGTATCACAGACATTTTCACCACCGGTATTTGATTACAAGCTGAACTGATTAGGCTCATGTCTATGTGTCTATGGTACATAGCTATTTAGCAAATTGCTCAAAGCTTAGCATTCAATGTGTGAGGAAATCACACCTAGCTAGCAAGGTTTTAGACATGTTTATGCAGCCTGGCTGTTTTTACAATCACACTTTTGCAGCCTAAGCAGTATTTATGGTTCCTTAAAGTTGAGTTGTCATTTTAAGTATGTTATAGGAATAAAAAATAGCCAAAAAACTTTTTTTTGTGTGTATTTTTGGCTGTTTGCCAGAATTCAGCCACAGACACATATGACTGGTTTTCCCCAGACTGCCACATATGCAGTAAACTGTATGTATCTGTATCTTTATGACATGGGGTGATGTTCTCCCTGTTCATCAAAATAACGAGTGAATGATTAACGAGCCGCTGATCTACACAGGGGTCTTAGAACATGTGCATTAAAGCAGCAACAGTTGGATTGAGGTGTGATGGAGACCTCAGTGAAAATTTTTTCTAGATGTTCCCTGCACACAACTAGCTCACAAAATAAACTCGCAAACTAACAATTTTATATCAACATATTAGCTCTGTCTTTTTTTATATTCTCTTGATCTCCATATTGCATTTTAATTTCCTCATAATTTACATTTTCTTGCACTTAACAACAATGCCTATGTGTCATGAGTTGCATGTCTTATACAATACACATGTCCTTCGCCCAAATTAAAAAAAAAAAATGCACACAATATTCATCGGAAGGTCATTTGAAAAACTAGAATTAATTCTGGTTTGAGATTAGTTTCATTTCTCCATTGCAAACATGCAGTAATCTTGTTCACTACAAATTAGGGCTAAGTGCAGAAAGCTGTTCAGAAGAGTTCGCTGTAACACTCTGCTTACGAGGTCAAGCCGAAGTGCCAGGTCTGGAGCTCTGGATCTGCCTCAGTGACTGTAAAGATAAAATGCAGCTGTTGAAAACTGTAAATAATGTTACTCAGCAAAGCCACATTTTGCATACCGCAATAACAGAGGTTTGACTGGGATTCCATTTGACAATTTGATCCATGAGAAACATATGTGTCCTGCACAGAAAATGGTGGTCTTTGGTCTCTGGGTCCGTTCGACATTTTACTTTGTGTGTGCTATATGAGTTAGGGCTCAGGAAGCTTATAAATTCTTTTACGATACATTTGTCTCAGATGGAAAGCTGTTCCCAGAAACCTAAGGAAATGCAGGTATTCCTTCTCTAGATTCCTATAGAAAACTTCCCAAGTGCCCCATAAACAACTGTGATCTATGAACACACCTGTTGAACATATCCAGCTGAACAGGTGCCATTTGAATGCATATTTAATGACTTGGTTTTTATAATTCTATACAAATCAACAATTGTCCTGTCAACAGAATGCAATTTACTGTGAGACTTTGCAATGGGAGACAACACAATTAATACATTCATAAGGGTAGGTATGAACTGAAAGCAGAAATACAGCGAAGATCCTCTTCTCTTTAAAAAAAAATGTTCTAATAACAATGCACAGTGTTGTAGCTCTCAGAGAGAGTCTGTTTGTTTGCTAGGAGCAGAGACAGTGACTTATGAGGAAGAAGAAGAGACATAGACAAGGTTTCTCAGGGACATACAGAACACTGGTTTCATTCGTCTGGGAGACACAAATAAATATATCTAATAAAACACTCAGTACAGTGTTTAAGGTAGATTATACATGCATTGTTGAAGGCAACATGATGAGTGTATGACTGAGGGTGTGTGAGTGTGTTTGTGTTTGTTGTTGCCAATAGGTTATAGCACAACTAAAAAAAGAGAAATAAATGAGAAGCTAAGAACATAGAAGTTGACTAGATTGAACTTTGAAAATTGAATCCTCTCAGTAAGTAATACAGTCACATTCTTTGGGTCAACACATTTTTTCCCTTTTAGTCGAGGAAAAGAAATGTCAGGACTATCAAAATCAATGGGATTCTATGAGTCAGTGGAGAGATTAAAAATGGGATAAGAGAAATGCAAATGGTGTAAAGAGGAGTGGAGAAAATCAAACTGGTTAAAATTTGAACTGACATCTGGGCGATGAAAATAGCCAAAGTTCATGAGGAGGGTGCAGTGCTTTGTGTGAGTTCTCAGCCTCCACAGCAAGTTTTAGCCATTTTCTCTTGAAAGATGTTGAAAGGGGAACAGTTTCAAAAGAGTTTTGAAGTTCAAGTTTAAATAAAATAGAGAGACTAAAAAAGAGAAATGCAAGTGGGTAAGGGACAAAGGGTCTTTGTACGATTGCTGGTTCTAGTTCAAAAATCTGTAGTAGGAGTAATGTTCAGAAACTATGATGCAATACGTTGATTGGAAACACTGGGTTAACCTGATAGTTATGGAGTGTAGTATAACTTCTAAACCGCAGTTTTCTTAACATGTCCTGTTCAGTTACTTAAATTATACCCAAGTGTGGTCTGTGTTGTCATAGCAAATCTATCCGAGCCATTTTGCAGTTTGCAGCCGACCTTCTAAGAAGAAAATGATCTGTACAAAGTTAGTGACTGGTGTCTTAGGTGTAGGAGACACCAACGTTTTCGTAGAGGAGAAGTCAGGGTTATTTCAGTCATTCAGCGGAAAAGGTGGATTGGCTGAACTATAAAAGTATAAAAACATCACACAAATGATATGGTGGCGGGCAACATGGTAAAAATGGACAGGTAATTATACAGTATGTTAATTATGTAGCAAGCTGTAGAGGTCTAGCTCTACCAATAAAAAAGAAGATAGAATAAACACCACACAAAGACAGATATTTAATCAACCAGTTATTTATGCATCAGAAAAAATATTAATTTGCAAATATAAACATACACATGCCTAATAGTGGACTACATTAGCATTAGTAGCATTATGATTTTATCAACAGCAAAGGTGCATTCAATTACTGCTGCTTGATTAGAACAAATGCTTCTTTTTTTTTTCTTTTTTTTTTTACTATTTATTTGAATTCATTATTCAGATAATTTGTCCTAAAGTAACTTACACTTTAAACAGAACTTGTATAAACGCTCTCAATCAAGAACAGGTCAGGTTGTCCAAAGTAAGGGTAATGTGAATAAAGGAAAATGTTTAAGTTTCAAGCATCAAATCAGCATTATTTTTGTTCCACATTTCATTTTACCTCATCTTTTTTTTTTTATAGAAAAAATATTCTATATATATATTTTATATATATTCTTACCATATGGTCAACTTCCTGCAAAGTAACTGAACTGAGTTTTCTGAATAAAGCAAAATAAGCTTTAGTATGACTAACTAATTACAGGCTGTTATCTGATACAGAATAGAAATCAGTTTCTGACTATGACTAAAATGATTATGTAAGGAATGTAAGATCCAGCAAATAAAAAAATTCAAGAAGGTTAGATACTAATTAGATTAAGACATAAATGTAATCAGACTGAAAATATGGCAGATGTTTAGAGGCATCAGAATGCATTTGCATGAATAATGCTGATGGTGATGGCATGACAAAAAACAAAACAAAACAAAAAAATTACTAAAACTCACTGGCTGTCTGAGCCTGCTGTTCGTTTTTAGGGGCAGTCGTAGCCTAATGGTCTGAGAGTCAGACTTGTAACCTGAAGGTGAAC
>CM074956.1:14123794-14138305 GCA_037577455.1 Pangasius macronema | reverse complement strand
GCAAATAAAGACATTTTACATTTCAAGCAAACTTCAGTTCTATGAAGCAGTGTGCTGAGTATTTATATTAGTCAGTACTTGTCAAGAACTATGATTACCTACTACTACTATCATTAGAAAAACAAAAAACTAAAATTTTTTTTAAACCTTTCTACTTTTAACATGCCAAGCCTTTGGCCATTAGCCTGTCTCTCCTTCCACAGTAAGATGAAACTGTTACTTTAAAAGGTAGAAGGGAAAACTCATCTCTTACAATAACGTGATCTGCATCTGGGTGGCTAATGTAGGATGATAATATAGCTAATATAGGATGATTCTAGGATGATATTCCTAGAAACCTGAATTACTGTTAAAAGAAAATTGTATGCTTATTATTTTTAATTATAATTTTACAATATATATAATAACAAATCATTATATTACTTGTGGTAATAATAATAATAATAATAATAATAATAATAATAATAGTCAGTAAGTAACGTACATTCTAAAATAAATAATAATAAATATTAAATAATATTGTTATAGGATTCTATACAATAGCACAATTCAAACAAGGGCGGTCCATGCAAACAGTTTATTAATTCATATTTTGTTGTAATGTACAAAGAAAGCACTTTCCCAACACTGTGTTTAAAACCAGCTGCTTTGAATATGTGCCTATATAATAAACACTTTGCTTCTTTAAAATACTCTAAAAAATAATGCTTTTATTTTAAATATCAATGCTTTCTTTTGGAAGATACAAATATGCTTTCTGAAATATAATGATATTTATTATATAGTACCAAATGCAATCATATGCAAAACCCTAATCCCCAGCTTTACCCATGATACACTGCTTATCTCATGCTAACAAAGAATAATTAATCAACACACAGCAACAGTGACGTACACAAGAACAGATACATACATATACACACATTGTTTCTGTATGACAATAGAAAGGATAACTAAAAGAAATATACTTGAGCAAGACCATAGTCATTTATGTTCTAAACCTAAACACTGATGACATTGGCCACTTCCTGTTAAATGTACGTATGACTCTTTTCTCCCCAGCCACCCATATGCTTACAGACACTAATCATCTGTAGAACATGGCCTGAGTGCACCAAGTCACCTTAATGTTAATGAGTGTGTTGAATGATATTGAGGTTCTCATGTAGCTGTTCCTTGTGTTCCTCACATATAACATTAAACAGTGTTTATGAATTACTAATACTGATGGTGATCTAATGGGAGAACTTCAGATGGAGCCTACACTGAGCATGCAAGACCTTAATTAATAACACAATACTCTAACCTGTCAAGCAAGAAGTAGTGACGTATGAAATATACAAACAACACACAATACATTTTGACATTTCTGTGTCCAAAGGCACACCATCATCTGAAAGCTCATTTGCTGCACAGACTCTGCAGGAAATTACACACACTCATAGATGACATTTGCAAAGCGATTGTAATCAAGCAAAGAGAATTGCACGATTAGATGTCAAGTAATTTTATAACGTTGCATTTTCCTTTGTACAGTCTGAGGATTGCTTGCTTCAAAAATAAATACACATTTGTTAGGTTTTTGCATCTCTGACATGATATAATATTTTCTGCTGGTTACTGATAATTACAAGCTCATGTTGCATATATGATACTGAAAATAAACCGAAAGGTATCACATGCTTGAAAAGTGACAACGTTAATATGACCTAATATTCAATAACAGCTACATGGACACAGTGATATGAATACCTCAGCTGTCAAAATACAACATTCAGTTGTGCTCGTTGTTAGCGAGTACATTGCTGTAGGATGATAATGGACGAGACAGATTAAATATTCACTCACACTTGCATCTTTTTTTTTTTGTTGTTTTTTTTTTGTTTTTTACAATGGAAGACTTATAATCACACCTTGTTTCAGTTTATAAATTTGCTTCTGGTAACAGATTTAAGCACTGACTTCTTTGTCACTGGTTATATTGCAGGAGATGAGAAGTCCAAGCTGGCATGTTGTATATTTTATTTTAGTCTATCTATAAACTTGTTTGGTGAAAATGACAAACATCAGGATGTGCTGGTGCAGATAAAACTATTTACAGCCATTAAATGTAATACATATTCATTTCCACGTTATATTCTTCTCAACAGCTTTGTATGAACAGAATCTCTCGTTTTATTAAAAAAATATGTTATAAAAAAGATGCATAACATGAGGAAAGTGTGCTGTCAGTTTTTGTTTAGAACAACAACAACAACAACAACAGTAACAACAACAACAACAACAAAAAAGAAGTTAAAAAGAAAAGCAAAAGATTTGACTGATTTCCCAGCCAGGTCACAGTGACAGGACGGGACAGTGTGGTCAGTCTGAGATGCTGTGCCAATGTCCAGGTTTACACCCTCTCAACTCGACTGGGATCATAAGAGTCTGAGGAGTGAAAGGAAGAACACATCAATTCAGCAACGATTTAAAATGAAATGGACCATACTACCACCAAAGCAACGCAAAGCAAAGAAAAACTAAATCTTGAAAATAGTTCAGTTTGGGTTTCATTTTTAGTGCAAAAGAGGATGTTTCCAAATCCTAGTTTAAAACTCAAGACAAGATTCTTATTTAGCTGAGGAGTTAAATAATGTGTGCTGTAGGGAAAAGAAAATCACTATGAGCAGAACTGGAAATGCAGGCTAAGTGAAATAATCGGTACAATACCTCCCTCCTGTGGTGAAAAACACTTATTGCTACAAGATTTTGTCATTAACATTCAGTTTGGAGCCCAAGTGCACAAATGAGTGTTTGGTATAAATATAAGATTATCATGTTCATTGGTTAAAAAAGAAGAACTAAAAGAACTAAATTAGAAGCTCATACTTCTCATGGCACCAGTCACCAGGATTTGAATGTTATGGGCTGAGAAGCCTTCACTGGCCAATATGAAATTATAATAAAAATTATTACAATATGAAATTATAAATACAAGAGCAACTGCACAGAATTCAAGTCCAACAAACAGGACTTTTACATTTAACACACAACCACCCCACTGCCCTTGGTTACTTGGTTATATATTATATCAACTGCCCTTAGACTAAAGAACATGCTTGGAAGAAAGCACTAACTGCCCTCTTCAGTATACATAAACTCAAAGACATCCATGACTGGCTAATGTCGCTCTGATTGGCAGGAGAGAGTAATGCCATCCACCCCAACCAGACAGCATGACCAATTACGTTGTCTCAGACTGCTGTTGCATTGCCTATCTGTAAACTTCGGATGGGGAATGCTTCAGTGTCACACCACCCTGTAGTTGTAATGAAGAATGATAAAGCTCAAATGTTCAGTTGGTTTTGTAATATAACTTTATATAAACTTGACACTTCTAAAGCAGGGCAGCACAGTGGTGCAGCTGGTAGCATTGACACCTCACAGTTCCAGGGTCCCTGGCTCATTTAAACTGATAAATTTGCAAATTTGTAACTGGTGATGGATTTAATGGATTCAGTGTAACTAATAACATCTTATAATGTGCTCTTTGTTATAAAATCAAATTTTCTGTATTTAATATCAATTGTACCTCCTGTTTTAACCAGGGGCAGGGACCTCAGCTGTCATTTCTATGTACCAAATAGCTACTATTATACTTTCTGACTACCGTGTTTAAGGTTAATGTTTGGTAATTCATAGCTGTGTAAAATAAACTTGCACTCACCTGAAGCAGACTGAACGTCATCATCCTCAAGTGAATCTGAATCAGTGGTCATACTAAAGGTGTCTGGGAGCGTGATTTCCCTCTTGACCACTGTTCCACTGCGTGACTGAGGGACTGGGACTAAGCAACCCATGGCCTGTGGTGACGGTATTGTTCTTTCCACTATTTCTTCCTTTATCTCTTCCTCCTCATCCCTCTTTCTATCAATATCCTCATCTATCTTCTTCTCAAAAGCAGCTTGCCACTCATTTACTCTCATTTCATTCATTACAAATTGCTCCTCTTCTCCTTCTAGTACGTTGTCCTCTTGAACTCTATTTTCAGTTCTTTCCTTTCCTATTTCCTCTTCTCCCCTCCCCTTCTGGATCTCTTTTTTGAAACCGCTGACGCATGACATTGACTCATCCTCCAGGACAGGATTAATGCGCTCTGCAGACATTTCTTCATTTCTGCACACAGAAGATGGGTGATATACCATGGACTTGTCTGGTTGGCCTTCAGACATGTCTGCAGCAGGCGTAACCTTTTTCTCACCTCCACACACACTTAAAGTCAGATCCTCGTCTTCAGTCACTGGCAGTGATAAACGCAGGTTATTGGGTGGAAACTCGGGTAAATCCAACACTAAAGAAGTAGTATGGCTCTCCTGATTGGACTTATCTCCTGTAGAGCCATGGCCATCCCCAATGGCAGTATCATTCTTCACCATCAGTTCGTGGGTGTGGAGTGATGTCTCTATCACTTGCTCGTACTCTCTACTCACGTGCTGTGCTTCTTCATTTGGCCTTAGTTTCATGGCTTGCATAACAAATTTAGCCTTTTCCTCGCTCTGTTTGTCACCGTGCTCATTTTCCTGATCCTGTTTGCAACCATCCTGACTGACAACCAAAGCTTCAGCTGGTACAGCAATGCCCAGGATCCTGGCTGCTCTCTGTTCAATTGACTCGTGCACAGGAATTCCTTTGGCACACTGAATTTGATACAGATTGCTAAGATCTTCTGTTGGCATGTTATTGGCTTTCTCTTGACTCAGAAGAGCCTCCAGATGTTCATCTGCTATTGTTTTTTCATTGCTCAGATACAGATCATCATCATAATCAGCATTATCATAGTTTGCCATAAATGTGAAATGCTGACTTCTGACACCACGAATGTGAGGTGACCTTTCTGAGTCGGTGATAACTTTGCTGTTCTCTGACACTTTCTCATGGTCAGGCTTAGTAGCAAAACTTATATTATTGTTTGAGTGCTTATGATTTGCACTAAAGTCAAGGCTGTTTGTATTTTGATCTCCACTATCTGAAGATGTGTTTTGTAAAGCATCACATGTTTCTGAGTTGTCAGAGGGACTAGTCAGCATTGGAGACTCGGGGCTTAAACCTACAGGTGATCCCAGTTTCACTGAGTCCGGGATCGCTGTGTACACTGTAAGTCCAACATCCTTCAGTAACGACTCCTTTGGCACTGGAATATCCAACCTGTTCAAGCTCAGGTCATCCTGCATCATACTCAAGACCTCATAATTGACAAACTCACTGTCCATCTCTTGTCTTAGTGGTATGTCAGGACTTACAAACCTCCCCGTTGGTGTAGAGAAGACACCTCCTACTTCCCTGAAATCTTTACCTGTTTGAGTCATACTTCTGTGCTCTAAATCTGACCTGAAATCTAAGTTGTCATTCTTTAGCTGTTGCTTTGGACTTCTTTCCCTATGTTGCTGTTTAACCCTATATGTAGCCAACTCAGGCCTAATGAACTCTGTGCTTGTGTTGTCTACCTCTAAAATGTTTCTCAATGCTTCATCCAGGTCTTCTATAACCTGATCAGTGGTTTGCTGTTTGGCATTTTGATCTTGCAGCTCCTTGTTAAAAGACTCAAGCTCTCCAATGGCATCCCATGGTCGCCTGTTCACAGGTTTTAACAAGAACTGGCCAAAAGCCTCTTGGCCATTTAATGCTTGAGGTTTGGGCGCAGTCTTTCTCAGTGGTGGCTGGCGATCAGGAGATGGTGGTGATGGATTCGTTATGACTTGAACTGGGCTTTTTACATTTGAACTGCTAGCTATTTTTGTTTGGGAAAATGCACTGTTGCTGGAAAGGTTGAAATTCTTTTGGACTTTTATGGGACACTTGTAGCTGACACTGCATTCAGTGCCTAGCCCACTGTCTGTGGACGATGGAGGGTCATATGTGACCTGGGTTTGAGGATTTTGTGCATTTGTATTTCTTGAACCCTCAAGAGAACCTGTCTGAGTCTCTTGATTTTTATATTGATCTCCTGGCCAGGATCCGGCATAGCACAATTCTTTGTCAGCACTTGCATGGAGAGACCAAACATCTATGATCTCTTTCCGCAGTGGAGCTTTTTTGGTCCTTTTTGTGTTTAAGGAGCTGCTGGATTGTATTAACTGCTCGTTGTTATTTGCAATCTTTGGCATGTCTTTGCTACAATGCTGGGTCACTGAATTTTCTGTAGGTGCTACTACTAAGCTTGATACTTTTTCATTGTTATTTGGATCAGTAGCTTCCTTGTTGGCTACCATGTTTATTGGAACTGACACTAAGCAGAACATAGTCTCTTTAATTTTCTTCTTGTTTTTCTTATTTTCAGCTGCTGTTTGTGCTTCAAACGTCTTTACCTGTGTTATTGTCTCACAGAATTGTTGGTCTATGCTAGGTTTCTGTTGTGATAATGTTGTTTGGAAGGTCTTTGGATAGTCAGGGCTGGCTGGGTATCTGTTGGAGTTTTCATCATTTGTTGATTTTGAGTTGATCACCTCTCCTGAAACCTCCTTATGCATGACTGCTTCATTAACACAGTCACTGATATTGCTGTTACTTGCTTCTGTGATGCTGAATGGTTTACCTGAGAGCAGAAAGGCACTGTCATCAGGAGATTTCTCAGAAGTGGAGGTGATGGGAATGTCTTTTCTGATATTCCTGATTTTGTCAGCATCCGTCAGTGAGTTCCCATCCATTCTCCCTCCTGAGATATGTCTGACTCGTGGGTCATCAAAGGGTATGTACTGAACATTCCCTATGTGCTCCTCTACATAACCAGGGTATGCCTGTCTCCTACAGGGCATACTCCTTCTCCCATCCCTATAATTGTCGGGCCAAGCCATTCCTGTCTGTCTCATGAACCACTCCTGGACCTCGGCCATGGCAGGCCCTTGCATGTACGGGTCTCCCCTGCACTGGTAGTTCCCCATGGAATTGGCATAAGTCCTGTGCCCTCCCCTGATGACAGGCTGCCTCCTGTATGATGGTGGAGGGATGTAACCTGGGGGCTCCATGCCAGACCCTCCAAGTTCCTGGGCAAAGTAATCCTGTCTGGAAAAAGGCAGTGGAGTTCTATCTCTGGGGTGGGGCATAAAATCACCAGAGAGCATCTCTGAACTTCCACGCATCTGCTGGTGAACCTCATATGATGGGGGTCTAAGAGGTCGGCTAAAACGAGGCTTTGATGGGGGTGCAGATTGTACGCCTGACCGGCTATTTTCAGGCCATCGCTCCCTACTTTCCCCTTCGCTGAAACTGCGACCTTGAGGTACCCGTGACTGGTGCCCATTTATTCGATAGCTTCCACATGGATCTTGGCCAGAGGATGGCATGCTTAAGTACTGGAGGCTGTCTGAGGGCATGGCCATTCTGGGTAGGGACTGGGATTTGGCTTTGGTCCTGGGAGGAACAGCACCCTCTGCTGTTCGAGGCCGCCGCTGCTCCTGTGCCCATCTTTCACCTTCACTTTCAGACATATGTCGACCCATTCCTACAGCTGGACGCCACTCTTCTGTTCCTAGGCTCTGGTACTTCCTCTCTGCTGCCAGTTTCCACTGGTAGAGGGCCAGTTCACGCTCTCTGGCACGTGCGCTGTCTGCCCTGCGTTGTCTCTCACGACGATGCTCTTCAGTGGTTAATGCTGACTCTGGCCTTCGTTGCATGCCCTCTGCTTTATGTTTACCACTTAATTGTTTTCCCTGTGGCTCCCTGATGTCCACATAGTCCAGGAGCATGTTGAAGTCTTGACCCCGTCTCCGCCAGTAAGACACATCATGCTCTGGCCGTGAATGAGTGTATGTTTCTCTGTGGGCATCATGAAAGCTGCACCACAAAAAAAAAAATAAATCATTTAGTGAGTTAGGTTTCACAGATTCTTTTATCACAGTTCCTTTATCACAAGTAGCAAATATAGACAAGTTGTGTATAAGATTCCTTCCCATATGCTAGTTTTTTTTTCTTCATAAAGCACTCTGATCTGTATCTTTATTCATGAAATGTGCAATATAAATGACATTTTTTAAAATTATAAATAACATTTTTAAAAATCTTTTTATGATGTGAAATCTCTTATTGATGACCTTTTTTATACATTGAATTATCTTGTGCTGACCCAAAAATAAAAAGAAAACATTAAATGGCTTGATGAATAAAATTTTTTCCAACACTCGTGTCAGCACTGCACTGATTCCACCTACGAAACAGCTGTGCTATAATTAGTAGCGGAGCAATGTTCACATTTTAGTTCAAAATATTTTATTAATGTTGATGTTACATAACGAATGGAATCAGGATCTGACAGAAGCCTAAAGGGATTTATAATTTACCAATAGATCTGCATTGAACATATAAAATAATGGGGTGCTCCAATATAGTTTTGTTTATAACATAACAGTCCTGTGTGGGAGGAAATGGACCACCATACTTTAAAATCTATCTAGTATTGCAAATGGGTGTATCAAGGAAAGGGTAGGAGGTACTGAGAAAAAAAAAGAGAGGGGATGGAGCAGGAGCTGGCAAGTGAGAAAATGAGAGAAACTGAGTCGTAAGTAGTATCTGATGAAGGTGAAGACCCAACACTGTAAAGTTATTTGCATGTTTTAAAATATATACATAGTAATAGAGAAGATATGAAGAGAAATAAGGAAACAGACTGCACAAAAGAGAGCGCACACTGTTAGTATCTTGTCCTTTAACTGAGAAAAGGTCCTTGACAGCTGCCACCATTACATAACATGCCTCATCAACCCCAGATAACTTAAACCTGAGCTGAAAGAAAATGAAGACTAATGTGATAAAATGTGGAGAGGTTGTGTATGTCCTTGAATCTGCAAGAGTAGGTACACGTGTGTAAGATAAAAGTATAGGGCTGTAAAACACTTCGACTAACCCGCTGTCGCTGGTCAAGGTGCCTCCTGGCGAATGTCCATCACCTGGGTTAGCATTGTCCTCCTCTGTCTTCTGGTTCTTGTCCCTGATCTCTGTGTCATTGGGGCCACCCCGAGATGAAGACTGTTTCACACCAGCACCATAAACGTAGTCCGCTTTGTAGCCATTCACTGCGCCATGTCCTGTCCGCTTGTCTGTGATTTCACACCGACTGTTGCTGTGCGTCGGCGGCCGCTGCTCATGGGACGAGGATGAGGATGAGTGCGATGGAGGGACATTGTTGTTGCTGCTGATTTTGTATCCATGAGAGATAAGAAGGTCCTCCACGCTGTACATGGCTAAGCTCGAGTGTGGTGTGGTGTCCAAAGTGTGTGTGCGGATGTAGTCAGAGTTCTAAACGTTTTCCAGATGAGGCGTGTCTATGAACAGCTGCAGCAGAGAGGCCATCACTGTGAAAAGAAATAAAATGGGACGAGGAAAAGTGTGAGAGGGAGAGAGTGAGAGATTTATTAATATGATTTTTTTCCCCTCAGATCCCTTTGATGTGAAGACTGCGCCCCTAACCAAAGGCGAGACTGTCAAACCCCAAAAAAGGCCCTACCTTACAACAAGAGAAGCAATTCTCAATGGCTGTCTGCCTGCCTGTCTGTTCGATTACCCATTCCCATTCCCCTCTCACCCCCTGCTTCTCTTTCAGCACAGCAATGATCCTCTATCCAGCCCACTGAAGTAGAAGGCAGTACGCCTCATGCACACTGACCCAATTAGAGGGAAAAATCATAGCTGCCACGTTACCCCACTGCTGACTACACAGATAATCAACAGGGATAAAACAAAGCCAGCAACATCAGAGGACAGTGACTGAAATGAGAATGAATGGAGCACTGTCATACTAATTAAGACTTATACTCAATGCATGCTCCCTGACTAAGCAAGTCTTGAAGTGAATCCATATTTATGTATGCCTGTGGTGGAAATCATAGCAGTAAAATACATCAACACAAACTCAATCTTTCTGACATCTCGGTCTCAGAATCTTTACTGGCCACAAGCTTTAGGTTCTTGAAATTTGCAATGTGACTGGCTCTCCATGACTTCTGGGTATGCTGCACTTCCATGCACCATTTCCAATAGAAAAACAAGCCTTTGAACACTGTGATACACTGTGATACTGCTCTTCTTTGGAATGAGGTATAATCACTGGATTGAAAAAGGTTCACAAAACGTGCTCTATTCTAACAGTTTGTGCTGTGTATAACTCACTGGTGTTCAAGGGCACTTTGAGTAACACTGATACTTTTGGTTTACTGTGTATTCACTCCGTTTTAGCTTCACTGCACATATTTCAACAAAACCAAAAAAAAAAAAATGTAGATCACTGATGAAAGGATGGGGAAGGGACAGGGTTGAAAGCTTAGTTTAGCATCTCTCTTAAAAAATGCTCCAACACATTAGGAATCAATTTAAATGGAATAAACACAGCATGTGTAAAAAATGCACTTAAATCTAAAAAAAAAAAAAAAAAAAAAAAAGTTCATGTACATTTTATTTGCAGAGTGACACAGAATGATATCACATTAGGCAGGAGATTCTGTGTCTTAAAAGTGAAAACTGAAACCATGCCAGCATGACTGATTAAACTGGCTCTCTGTTACACCGCAGCAGAAGAACTTCTATGGACAGTGAGGTTATCTATCTTTTCTGTTATACACACACACACACACACACACACAGACTCTGCATCTTAAACTTTAATCATACCAGTTCAGGTGTTTCAAGGTAAACTTTCAAGCAATCTAAACAAATACAAAAAACTCAGAATTCATAGTTTTCTCTCTATTTAGTTTGGTCAGTTACTTCTACACCTACAGACCTATGAATCTAACACTCTTGCTTCAAATAATTCACCATCTATACCAACTAAATATCAGAGTATATTCACACATGCATTCATTTGTTTGTTCGCTCATTCATACACTCAGTAACTGATTTGTTCTGGTCAGTCACTGTGAATCCGGATCCTATCCGGGGAACACTTGGCTTGAGGCGGGATACACCCTGGATTGCAGTGTGCAGTGTGCTATGGTTGATAAGGCTAAATACATTAGCATCAAAAATACCATAAGTAAAACTGATCGACGTTTGAAAAACACGAGGGTAATGCCTAGTTTTGAACATGAACCTGCCCGGCTTGTGTAGCAGATCCTTTGTGGCGGCTTTCTGCAGTCAATCGCACACATGTATGTGAATTATTTGCTTGAAGGCAGCTCACTGAAGAAGCAAAGGGTTCTCACAGCCTTTCACTGATTTTCCAAAATTCCATTTGCCCTCTCTAGTCTCTAGTCTGATTAGCGATTAGTGACGTCACGGCTTGATGAAACTAACAACGTCGACAATGAAAAACAGAATGTGTAAAGACGACTGGACTGAGAAGTATGCGATTATTTCCCACTTCAAGTTGAAAATCTGTTACAAGTGGTAATGAGAAGCACCACTCCAAAAGCACAACCCCTTCAAAATGATGCGTCTTATTTCTAGCCATGAACTAATCACTAATGCTTACGCAACTAGGGATCACTCCTTTGTTGCACAAGAAGTTAAATTTCAGTCTAAACTGAAACATTATACCTTCATAATCTACTGCTGTAATGCAAATCCTTCATGAAAGAAGGAAAGGTTTAACTTCTAGGTCTTTTATCCTACCTGAGAACATCCGCTCGTTCAGACACACGAGCGTGTCAGTGAATCTTTGTAAAATGGAAGTCTCTGAGCATGGAGGACACTGATACGATTACCTTTCTTTAAAAGCCTTAACCCTGTTAGTCTTGGCGGATTGACTCTTGACTTTCTCTTGGCGACCCAACTTCCTGTAGTGTCTTAAATGATGCTAAATCCTCTATGCAAAACAGTGACAGTGCTGCACGTATAAATGATCCTAATTTGTGTGATGGATGCAGACTTCTCACTAGTTGTGCTCTGCATCCATCATTTTCATCCAAGCTACTTCAGATGGGCACTTCCTGAGAATTTTGTCCCTATCTTAGGGACAGAAGTGAAGAAAGTGTGCTCTAAAACAATAGGTTTAAAAAAAAAAAGAAAAGAAAAAGAAATAGTTGCTTTCTTCAAACTCAAATCACACAGTAAGAACATTTAAATTATATGAAACTACAGATTTACTGACTACAAAAGCTACACTTTCATCTGAAACCTTTATTATAAGGTTTCCAAACACACACACACACACACACACACACACACACACACACACACACACACACACACACACACACTGTATAACCCAAAAGCAAACACTATTTAAATTCCAGTGAACTGGAACTGGAAAGGTCTTGCTATTTGATACAGCATTTAAATGCTCTATTTTTTTTTTTTTTGCAAAAATAAGCTGCAGCTGCCACCGCACTCGGAGAATGAAGTGGGCCCGTTGTTCTGCTGAGTAATACAGAAAATGCCTGTTGATTTAAAAAAAAAAACGTCTGCTACTTTAATGATGACAAACAGCTTCTCACAGTGTCTTTCAGGAAAAAAAGTGAATATCTAGTAGATTTGGATGATAACACTTTTTTTTTTAATATATTGATGACCTACTTTTATAGCTAACATATCAGGCATGCTAAAAATAAGCAAAACCACATGCAAAACGATGATGTCATGAGTCTACAGTCCATGAAAACTACACTGAGAAACAATAAATAAATATCAAAGAAACAGATGTAGGGTTATAGAAATGCTACAGTAAGCTGCACAATCCTTAGCCAACATAGCAGGACGATTCTACGATAATAACAAAAGCGATCTCTCAGGCAGCCGGTACCAAGAGGTCTACATTTAGGTTTGCGAGAACTTGATTCTTTAAGCACCAGTAACGAGCGCTGTCTTTTTTTTACGTATTAATTAGAATTTATTTATTTATTTATTTTCTTATTAGAACTAATTATCTACAAGGAAGCTAAGGTTTTGGCTTCGCTCCTCTGTAGACTGTGAGGCGTGACTGTGGTACAAAGCCTCGTGCTCACTCATAAATAAATCACACATTTTTAGGTCTGAGCTTTTTGGAGGGCATCTGGTCTCTTCCTCACACCCGCCTTCCCATCAGGCGTGCAGAGAGCCCAGAGCTGCCGCCCTGACAGTTTGGTGTCAACTCCTTATTCATAGCCTTAGTGAGATTTGTGGAGTCCATTTCTAAGAACGGGAGGATGGAGGGAAAAGTGGTGCAGGATACAAATGGTGATGTTTGGGATGTCAGAGCAAATCTGTTGATCAGTCTAAAATGTTTAAAGTCAGGGTCACACACATTTGCCACAATTAACAAGTTAATCAAAAAAAAAATAATCTTGAGTGTTGGATTCTTGATTCAAGTCCAGGATCTGTAGCAAAAAAGGCTGCACTAATACAGTGCAAGTGCCTTCTGTTCAAAATGAAATTTTGCAACAAATACATTTTAGCACTCCAAAACTGCACTGGCCGCCTAGATAAAAACGATATATGGCCTGCAACTCTATAATTATTATCAATTCTTGGACCTGAACTATCTCCAAGGAACAATTAACAAAAAAGAGAACAATAACATGTCTGTCCTGTCCTTCAGAAAATTTCCATTTTAGCCACACCTAATCATTGTTCTACGGGCTCTGTTACAATGAGGCCATGACACTGTCCTTTAAGATGCGCAGTAGCACACTCAGTTTGCACCGCAGTGACTTCATTGTTTCCCTCATGATATCAGATTGGTCAACCTCTTCTTCCTGAGGATATGCGAGCTACGGAGAAGTGTAGCATGTTGAGAACCAGCGGCTGTGGCTGGACCCCTGAGGAAAGAGGCGAAGTCAACAACACAGCGACCCTTCTTATGAGTCATGTTAGAACCACGTGCTAAACTTCAACTTCTGGGGATCTTTCTCCAGAGATTTGTCATTTGTATTTTTTCCTGTTCTCTGCCTTCTCCAGGATATTCCTCTGGATTCCCGTCTGTATTCATTTCAGGCTAAAATATAAAATTAAGAGAACAAGATTCTATTACAGGGTGGCCTTACAGCTCCAGGGTTTGAGTCACATGTTCTCATTGTGTCTGTGTGGGTTTCCTCTGGGTTCCTCGGATTCCTCCCACCTCCCAAAAACACACCAACTGGCTACTCTAAAACATCCCTAGGTGTGACCGCGTGTATGATTGCGTGTGTGCCGTGGTGCCTTGTGATGAACTGGCGCCCCTTCCAGGGTGTGTTGCTGCCTTGCCTGCCTTTCAATGCTCCTGAAACCTTCCAGATCCACCACCATCCTGACCAGGATGAAGCTCTTACTCAAGGTCTATGAATGAAAGATTCCTTGACAAAGGGAGGTGAAGAATCCTCGACTCATGTGTAAGACTTGGTATAAGGAGTGTCATCTCTTCCATGGCTTTCATGTACTGTCTTTCTGTTGCTCCACAGAGCCTGGAGGTACCACATCGCATAATAACTGCATTATACATATATAAATATTAATAATTGTTGAATTAAATAATACACATACTTTATAGTATATTTCATTTAAAAATTGATGTGATCATATACATTTTATTCATTTGATGTAAAGTTTAAACATTAGGGCCTTTCGCACCGCGGGAACCTTTTCATAGTA
>CM074956.1:14084206-14114114 GCA_037577455.1 Pangasius macronema | reverse complement strand
ATATATATATATATATATATATATATATGTGTGTGTGTGTGTGTGTGTGTGTGTGTGTGTGTGTGTGTGTGTGTATAAAATAGGCCTGCCAGTGTGATATATCAAAATAGTTTCACCAAGACTGTATTACATTTTGACCAACTTCTAGCCCCAGAGCATTCACATAATTCACAGAGCTCTCCAGAGCTCCACTCCCATGAACACCTGCCAAATTTAACTCCTAACAGAGTGCTTAGATGAAGGATCCTGGACAGAAAAGTTCTGATTTTCAAGAGATGGGAACTGGACCCATAGAGACTGCATGGCACAGGCCTAGAATCTGAAATGCCCCTTTCCACAAACACATAATCATTCAAGCACAGAGAATCAGAATAAGCCTAATCGGTCCGTGTCTTTTCAAATGAAGGGATTATTTGATATGTGGTTTTTGCTATCAACATACAAGCACACACAAAGAAAACCACACAATCTCCAAAACTCCACATACCTGAGTGTTTTCATGGCTGACTGTTCACAGATGGAGGAGAGCTCTAAAAAGAACAAAGGCTGATGGATTTCATAATATTGACACAGATGTTGCACGTATAACTAAATCTGTGTAAGATGTTCCTCAGAAAGCATGTTGTTTGTATCTGGTGGACAAATCTCAATCCGCAGCCCACCTGAGTATTCAAAGGGAGAATTACAAAGAGAGTTAGTTCAGGGTTGGTATGAGCTTGTTTTTGGTGTTCACTAGATATGTTTTCAGAGACACCACAACATTTGCACATCTGTAAGGTGGACGATCAGGGTCATGGAACCTCAACCACTGTAATGCTTGTGATAAATCCAGACTTCATATTGGCTATCGGATGCCTATCTTACTGGTGTAAATCTAACCACTGGGGAGGTCTGTTTCCTCACCTCACACATTTCCTGTGGCTACTTAAGTTAAGATAAACAAACTTTAGAAAACTCATACCTTGTGGAACATTGAAGTAGCATCTGCTCTGTCTCCAGCTATTGTGTGTGTGTGTGTGTGTGTGTGTGTGTGTGTGTGTGTGTGTGTGTGTGTGTGTATAAAATACCACACATGAAACCACATACCTAAAGTTACGGTCATCTGTATTTGATTTTTCTTATTATATTGGTGACCGTTCGAACTTGTTCTAAATCTATTAAACAAGCACCAAGCAGAAATTTCCATTAAAAAGTAATGAAAACAGCAATAAAAGTAGGATAAACTTTGGGTTCAGGAAAAAAAGGCTACAGTGTAGTGATATTTACTTAATTCTGTCTTAAAAGTCTTAAATCATAGCTATGGTATCTTTCACTTTTCAGTCCAAATATCTAGATAGTCGTAACCAACTACATTTACCTTATGTAAATGTATACCAATTGTATACCAATATACCTAAATCATAAAAACATTATAGAGGCTGTTTTGGACCTGAAGAGACAGAAGCAAGTGAGAAAGCCAAAGTTTTCAGTAGACTATGGTAAGTTCTCCAACATGGTTAGACCAGCCTACAAGCCAATTTCTTTACATAGTATAACAGCACAACAATGTACCAGATAGTATTGTTGCAATTAAATGCAAAAGAGAATGGTCCCACCAAATATTGATTAGAGTACAGTAGGTATACTGGGAAGTCCTGAATCACAAAAGACACCATGATGCAGTGTCAGGTAGCCTGACAGCAAATGCTGTCAAATTAAAGTCAACACTTATATCTCTGGCAGGTAGAGGAATTTGTGTAGGTCATGAAGCTTATAAAAACTGGCCTGAGTTAAATTAACATCGCTGTATGTACAATTTGTTAAAATATATGACAGAGTATGCAGTAATATGGTCAAGATGTTATTCTGTTCCTAACATCATATGAGTAGAATTCTGGTAGGTGGTTCAATGCTTCAGGTTTCTGATTCACATCCGGGTGGGAGTTGGATTATTTCACATCCTGCAGCCATAATAAAGGACCATGAAAGGGTATGATGCAATATAATGGCATATCACTGCTTCCATTTGCTAAAGAGATGCGCTCCAATAGACCAACACTGAGAGCAGAGATTAATGTGAAAGTGAGAATAGGTTTGGGGCTGAAAAAACTAGGTAGGAGTTGAAGATATTTGGAAGGTAGATAGGCTTTGTAAGCCAATCCATATGCAGGTTTCTGTATACCATAGTCTCCCTCATTCACACAGCTTGGAATGAGGGACACGGAGGTATTATCCACCAGTCATTGTAATTCACAATACCATGATATTCTGATAAACCCTGCAGCTATGCTGTCATTCTAAACCAAGAATAGTAAAAAGTCAGACTGTGGTTTCTTGAGTAGGAAAACATGTCTGGCGTACTCAGGCCCCTCACAAACAGGATGGTGCCAAACTGAAATCAGATGAAATAACTACTAGTGTTCAAAGACACACAGTTACTGAAGACTGAACTCAGGCTTTCTTCTCTACTGGTCTAGCCTGAACCTATAATTTAGCATAGCTATTTTAGAATGCTTGCATTGTCCTGTGGTCACTTGGGTCTATACCATCTCACCAGAACAGGAAATGTCTCCATAACCAAACAGTGCTACGAATCGGCCCATTCCTCAGGCCTGTCTGGCCTCAACCCTCTGATGACCACCACACTGATTGCAGCTGACACATGAAACCAAGCAACAAAGGGAACATTTTTTAAAATATTGTGGTTCAGTGTATTCGCTTATGCTGTAGTGCAATGATTTGAATATTGATGGTTATATTTAGCGAAATAAAAAGTCTACTGAGTCCTACAGGGTAATAGAGGAAAGATCACTTCAGTGCTCATTTTTGGATTCATTATTTTAAGAATTGTTTAAAAAAGGATAAATGTCTTTGTCTATGCATTTTTTTAGCAAGGTGAAGCATAACATATCAATCATACTGCCAATGACTGTGGATGTTCACTGTGTTGGGGTTTGTTTGAATGGGTAATATGAACGATAAACAATCATGAAAAACAAACAAGCAAAAAAATTATTCATTTATTTCTAATGATATGAAACTTTTTTCTCAACATGAATATTGATTAAGAGGAACATTAACAGTCTTTTAATAGTAAATAAGAAAAGAATAAAGTAAACTGTCTGAAATACGATTAAAATGAAAGGGACTGCTCAAACTGGTCTCCAATTTCCAGCCACAGCATCTAATCTCTCCAGAAAAAACTGGAATGAAGCAAGGAAAGAGTCTGATTCATGCCACAACAGCCTCTTTGTTTCACTAAATTGAACATTCATTGAGTACCTCTAAATTAAGCCACAAACATAAATAGAGTGTGTGCTGAACAAAGCCCAAATTAAATTAGTCCTTAAATTAATGAATGATTCAACAGAATGCCAACAAAATATGAAAGGACTCTGGAAACCCCAAACAGTCCGAACACCCCCTCCAAACACGCACCCACACACAGTTATACAATAAACACACAAAGTGGATATTTGTAGTGCCATGGTGGTTTTGCATACTCACCCATCGCATTATATGGCAAGTAAACACCCTTAAAGTGACAAGCAGACCTCCCATGATCCACTTCTCCTCCTCCACTTCCACCTTGACCACAGCAAATCCTGAAGCAACTGGGTTTTCCTGAGCAAGCAACCATACTAACGCAGAACAGATGTGTGTAGGGTGGAGCAGAGGCTGAGGGGTGGGGAGGGGTCGAGCATTAGAGAGCAAGAGAAGGAGATGTGCTTAAACTTCTGCCCCAGCTGGGGCATGTGGATATGGAAAAGAAGGAAGAAGCATTGCTTGGAGGGGGATGATGGGGCAGGGGGGCTGCGTTTAACACGTAAGGATCATGTAGTGGTGTCTCACCTCTGAACTGACTTCTGAACTGCTGCCTACATGTAGTATGGTGATTCAATCTGATTCACTTTGATGTGGTAAGGACCCACAATCTCATACAGCGAACTGCTATAGCACAGCACTCTGAAGCTTATCCAGGATGGGCTTCACACACTCAACCTACCTGCAATATCTATTTTATAGAGTGAAAATGGAGTTGAACCTGAACGCAGCTGATAACCATACCACTTCATTTAACTTGAGACATTTATGTAAAATAGAAATGGGCTTTTATTAGGATTTCACTTACAGTTCATAGGTTTTTTAAAAATGGCTCTACCTTATGTCAGTAGGTTTTGAATATGTGGAACAATTCTTTAGAAATGAGGCAATGCACATCATTAAAAATTCATGACTGGATTATATTAGTGCCATGGTAAACAACTAATGAGAGCAATGCTGTTTGGACAGCAAGGAAAGCGGATTCATTACATGGATTTCACTCTTGAACCATGCATAACTTCAAGCGATAACACTTAATACTAGAATTATTTCTATGTAAGAACCATTACGAAATTTACTACCAAAGGAATCAGGACATTGCTCAGTACAAACCGTGTAGCATTAATACGCCATAAGTAACATTTACAAACACTTGCATTAATAGAGTTTAAATAAGCAAATAAATAAACAAACCAGATGAGCCAAATTATCAGCACTTGCATTAACCAATAGTTGTCACATCCATAAGCAAATTAAACCCACAGTCAGCAACAAAACCATCATTAACATATTTGTGGTTGTGAACTGGTAAAATTCAGAACTTGGCCTGAGGTCCAGTATTTACACTTTTAGGCCAGATTACATGTCGTAATTTAATTTCTGCTCATTTAAATGGAATTATTTTTTTAATAATCGATTGAATAAGCGTTATTCAGTGCAGGTGACATTTCATTAACATTTTACCAAATAACAATTAATATGCATTAAATATCTATGTATGCTAATTTATTTGTACATATACTTTGAATTAAAGAATTACGTCATTTGTTACAATCAATTCACTTGTAATTACATATTTCCTTAATGACTCAGCCACTCACATTTATACCGTACAATAGCCAGGTAAATAAATTAAAGATTCACCAGGATTCACTTTATTTGATTAAATGAGAATGTCAGTGTTTTTTAATTGACCACTGCATTTCTGTAATCCTGTTGGTAAATAAAGAGATTTACCATCAGATTCTGACAAAAAGATACAAGAAGACAACAGTACAGATACAACAGTAGTGAAACCACTCTTAACTTGTGACTTTTTATACATAAACACTGATGCTCCTGCTAAGCAGTGCCTTAATTTGTGTCTGCAACTAACTTTTTATTTCGTTTTTTACTGCCCTCTGTATTGGTTAAGAGCTGTTTGGGTTTGTGTGGTTGTCATGATTAGCTGGGCAAAAATGGCACAAAATACCATGCATCCTGCCAATGGCAGTGTGTGTATAGCTTTCAACGACCAATCCGAGCAACCAATGGGTTTATTTAAGAAATGCAACCCAAATATACAGTTTGTTTTGGTAGTAAATTTTATTTTTGGCTGGTGAAGTGTCACCGGTTGCTTTTGGCAGATTTGGCAACCATTTTAGTCACAAAATATGATCAAGTGAATACTGAGGATGCACGTAAGGAGCGACAATACCTGGTGTGAATGATTCTCCTTTCCGGATCACCCGAGACTGATGTTAATACTGAGTCTGAACAGGGCTTTCCTGTTCTCCAAGCTCACATCAGACATCTTGGCTAATTTAACAAGACTACCACAGACCCTTCATCTGCCAACTATGATGTCAGACCATTTCAGAGAGAGAACCGAGAAAGGAGATTCCCTGTTTTAATCAAGAGAGAGAGACCAAGAGAGAGTGAGAGAGAAAGGAAGACAGAGAAAAACAGAGGGAGGCAATCCAAGCCACTTAAGAAATATAAAATGAATTCCTGGAAAATTTCAGTGAACATCTCCATGGACATTTTGTAACATCACTGGATTTCACTGTTCTCAGATATTATATGCGTACAACTTTGAAATGCTCTGATCTCACTTTTTTTTTTTTTTTTTGGCTGATATTCAATACTGATCTGGAATTGATGTCCAATATGTCCAATGTATGTTCATAATATACATACAAGATAAGATTATTATTATTTATTTGTACTTGAAGGCTATTCATTTGACAGGAAAGGCTTAATGATTAATATCCAGAGATTAACATCTCTTGTGTCTCAGATAATAATAACTGGAAGAAAGAAAAAAAAAATTCATTCACAATAATGACAGAAATTGCAATTCTAACAAAAAAAGAAAAGAAATACCTAAAAAGTAACTATTTATATGCCAGTTAATAAGAGATATCGTTGTAATTTGAAGGGTTTATTTTTGTAATTTATGATCTGTATTTTGCTTTCTATGGTCCTATAGAAAACTTTATAAATTTAAATCCAAGCAGCAGACATTTTAAAGGTCACCACAGCAGCTACTTGCATCCCACTCCACAATTAGAGTAATTGCTCAAAATGAAGGGTATTTAACATCCAAGTCTCAGAAAAATAAGACTATTCTTAACAAGATCCTGTGTAGAATATACAGGATAACTGCAAAAAAGGCCACAATATACTTATAGTAACGTGTCTTTATATGTGCTCTGGCCATACTTGTACATTAGAAAAAAGCTCCCTAGTGTCTATTCACTCAGTAGAGGGTTATTGGGTCACCTACAGAGGCTCTGGTGTGTGTTTTAACATGTGAGTGCAGGACTCCGAAATGTTTACAGTCTGGTCTGTGCTCCAACTATCACTGCACTGTAAAACACACACACACTTAGAAGAGTGAAATAACATCAAGCACTCAGACACATTTCCACAGTAATAGTCTCAACAATCTAAAGCTGTGTATGAATATACATCAAACTGCTTTATTTAGCAACCACAGATGATTATTAACACTGGGCATGAATGAGGTCACCCACATTCAGCTTCAGTACCAGGCACTGCCACCTCCTTCTCTATTTCTCTCCCACTGTAGCTGGGGTAGCTATGATCCAAGTGATAATACAGCAAGAAGAGAGGCAGTTTAGATGAAGTTATTCTGGATGAGAGGCAGAATGATAATCCCCATCTGGAATTTCAAAATCTCCACATATAATGCACATGCACGCACAGGACATATAATTCAGTCCATATCAAAGGAAAGTTTGGAAATAAGTGAGCAACTGAGAAAGCTTTGCACAGCTCGGAGGGCTGTGGCTCAGCTGTGTGTACAGATTCCAGGATCAAATTCCGGGACATCTGGACGGTTGATGGTGCGTGTTGGTGTAGTGTTATATTCACGCAGCTGCTTTGCACTGGGCCGTGCATTTTCACTGACAAATTTACCTATAGCACTGGAAAAAAAAAACGGAGCTCACGAAACACTAAACCTTAGGTAAAATGCATACTCTTGTACTCTTATTAAGGACAGAAAGAGCAAAAAAGCACTGAAAGAAAGAAAGAAAGAAAGAAATTGTTAATTACAACACACACAGTTTAAATGTGTTAAATCGAAGAAGGAAAACTAAACTGGGGAGCATATCATTTAAAATCATCATCCAATTACATTGCTGTTCACTTTGTCTTAAAAATTGTCCACACTATCTGTTAAATATGATAAAAATCTAGATTAGAAATTCATTTTATCCATTCATCAGGAGATTACAGGTTTGAAACTATGCTAGAGTCACCACGGTCCAAGAAACCAAACTTGACCATGCTTTGTAGGTGGAAGTGACATTAGTATCATCTGTCAATCAGAGAGAAACTAGCCAATCACAGGCGTCCATGAGCTCATGTATGTGGAAGAGGCTAGTTAGCGCTTTCCTCCGAGTGTGTTCAGCTGTCATATAATGTAGCAGGAGCTGCAGTTTGTAAAGAGGAAGCACATATTATCCTTCACCCTTCCTACTTGGTAGCTGTTACGTGATAGGGCAAACAGCTAGGTGGTGGAAGGGAACTGGCAAATTTCAATAATCTTTACAGAAAAAAATCTTTACAGACTGTTATGTTGATTGCTCAAAGAAATGTATAAGACATATACATACTTTATAGCACTGACTAAGATACAGTGAGACATCACTCAATCATGTGTGTTATTTTCAGGAATTAGCCACCTCTTCACCTCCTTTAAAACTACTGTTTTCCATTTCCTAGAATTACCCTTAGTGAGTAACCAGCGTAATCCCTACTTAGGATCACACCCAAACACCATATATCATTAAGTAAACCCTCCAAAGTCTATACTCCTCTCATGCCAACCAACCTCCCTGGCTGCAGTTTGCAGCACTTTTTATTTCAGCGGTGCATTGAAGCATTTTTATCTGCATTCCTTATCCCTTTTGTCATATGTTGATAAAGTCAGCAAAGCAAAGCCTTTACAGTGAAAGTAAAATATATATGATTTAAAGTAAGCATTCTATTTTAGCTGCCATGATATACCCATTGTAGAGAAGGGAGGGGTTTAGGGGGTTTTGAGTGTGCTCGAGGGGGAGGAAGCAATGAGGTAAAGTGTTCTTGAGTCCAAGTGCAACATAGTGGTCTGTGGCCTAAAGGCTCCTCCAGTGAGGCAAGGCAAAGTAAACAAGAGAGAAAGACAGACACAGAGAGAATAAAGCAGAGCAAGAGTCTCTGTTTCCATTGTGACATTTTACCCTCTTGGTGTAAGAATAGGTCATATCTTTAAAAGACCATATTTGTAAGGGTGAAAGAAATTTTATTGGAACTTTTTTGATTTTGATTTTTGAAGTACAAATCAAGGACATCAATACGTAGTTACATATTTTTAAGACTACAGTGGTGACCAGAGAATATTTCAAAAGCTAACTTTGAGAAATGCTAAATCTTGTTAAACATTAATCTTAATCTTAAAGTGTCAGAGCTGCTTCAAAGATTGAGCCTGAGCCTGATTCATATAGTGAATACTGAATGTTGAGTAAATCTGGGATGCAAAAGACACATATTGTATATAGTTGTTTTTTCTGCCTTTTTTAGTCTAGTTTTCACTTAAAGCTCCAGTATGTAACGTTTGAGGATTTGGAGAAGTCTCTGGTAAAAGACAACATGGCCTTTCTCTTTGCGGATTAATCACTTTACATAAACGTTCAGGTAGTATTCACATAGTGTATAAAACAGTGACAGTATTTTGTGATTATGTATGCAGCTTTAATCAATTCAAAAATATTAAAAACGTGTTCCAAATATGAGGAACACATAGTAAAAACAAATTAAAACACAATATATTTGTGCACAGTATATTTGAGTGGTGTGGGAATGGGAATGTTAAAAATTGTTAGGGTCAGGAGAAAGTTATGTAACCCATGATTACATACAAAGATAAGAGATAGAGCAGTGCCCACTTAAAGTAACCAGCACATGGTTTAAACACGCTGGTTTGAGTCTGCAGGAATGCACAACTTTCACCTGGACTAGAAAAACAGCTGTTCCGTGCATCAGTTCCATACTTCATTTCATTCAAATACTGTATGTCCTAAAAATCCTAAAGTTGTAAACAAACTAAAGATAGAAAAGGTGACTGTTAAAAGTCTTGAACTTCAATTGAGGCTAGTACTGAAACCAGTCCAAAATTGGCCAGATGTATACTCAGCAATCAGTATGACCATCCAAGTATTTATAAAATATATACTGTATTTTTGTAGCTATAGCTGTGTAAGGTGGTCTCCATTATGAGCAGGATTCCAGCAGCGGGCCTCTTTAATGCCCACTTTAATGCCAGGTTTCTGTGAGAGCAGCTCTGCTAACAGCTCTACATCCTGCTTGTTGACTCGACTACCCCATAAAATCTGTGAGCCACACTGCAGCCAGACCACCAACACTGCCTGAACGACCTGAGTTTCTACTCCACTCTCTCTTTCATTACAATGACCACCTGCAAGATTTAGGTTATTTTATATGAGGAAAGAAAAAATACGCTTATTCAATGGCTGTTATTAAATGTTATTAAATAATATATAGGAGGGGGAAACTCATTGTGCATTATGATATGTTAAAAAAAAAAAAAAAAAAACCTAAAGAGTGCCTCAGCTGTGCCTCATGCCTCATCTCAACATTCATAATAATGGAAGAAGATGAAAAACCTAATTTCCAGGTTATTCTCTGGTTACTCACCCTAAAGCCTATTCTTGTCCCATTCAGTCCTTTTCTGCTAGTGTGGAAACCTTCTCCCTAAACCTGGGAATTTCTTAGTGGCATTTACCCAAGTCACCAAGCTTGTTTCCAGTATCTCCAAAACTCCCATGACCACCGAATCCCAGTTACCATAGTGTTGGAATGCTGCCTGATAGCCCCAGCATTCCTGGAGATAAAAGTGGAGGGAAATAAGATATCTGAGCCCTTATCATCACTGAACAGAGGCCATCCTACTGGCCAGAAAACTATAAATATAAACAAGTACCCAGAGTTGCATACCATGTCACTGATGCTTAGGTAAGACATATTCTAATCAGAAGAAAATGTTTCTGTAGTGAAAAGGGGTTACCTCTGTTCTATTCAATTTCACCTTAAGTGTCTTGGGTAGTATATTTGCATCCAATGAGCTCATTAGTGTTCCTATATACACATTTTGTTGTCACCCATAAGAACAAGCCTAATTTTAGTAGTATCGTCACACTTTTGTTTAGATGTTCCACCTAAAGCAATACACAGAAAAAACAGAAATGGACATTCATGTTTAGAAATTCTTTGGAACTTCCAGTGAGGTCCCACCCTCAGAAACATGATAACTGTCTAGTCACAAGAAATCAAGTCTCTAAAGACCAAATGATTTCTCCACAGCAACTCTTGGCCACCCCACCTTCACAAAGCGACATCAATTACAAACTAAACCTTAATTAAAGTTCCTTTCATGGGGAAAGACTCTGCAGGGGGAAAACATAGGAATTACGCAAGGTTTGAATTCTTGATTATGATCGTTTTCTCTAAGAGCACAGCTCAGACTGCAGTGCCAGCTGTAATTTAAATCACAGGTTTTTATTAATGCACTCATTATACTATGATATCATTTAAAATAAGGGACTTGCATAGTGAACACTCTACATGACCTAAGCCTAATAAAAGGAAAAATGTAGTTGTAAACTTGTAATTTAACAAAGAAAAAAATATATTTGTTGATTTGGTGAAGTTAAAGAGACAGAACTTTCTAACAGCCAGTGAGTTTTCTGCCATGGGATAGTCTTCAGGACAGTTGACAAGCATTGGTTTGTTTTTTTTTTCTTCAGGAGAGAGGAAAAGAGAGGCTGGTGAGATAAGGAGCGTTTATAGCTGCTATAATGTTAGCGATATCAGGAACTAACTTGCTCTGCAGACGTTCCACAACATTAAATGCTACTATAAACTGATAAAAAAGAATGTCATGGAAATAATAAAATGCAATTACTGGCAAATTGCTGTGGTGTAATAGGACTAAAACACTTCAGGAAGTGCTGTTACAGGTAAAATAATCAACTTCAGGGTGGTAATGGACGCCACACTGTCATGGATTATTTTCCTATAACAGAACATCCCATTGTGTTTTATTCCTTACTTAAATCATGTTAAGGTCTCTTTAAGTGTTTGTTATTTTAGGTCTTGCTCGAGTGTGAAATGTGTGTCATCGCTGAAGTATGTGACCCGTGACCGAACATCAACCGAAACCATACATATTAGCTGAAGTGGGGCTCACAAGACTTAAGGACCATTTGACCAGTCTATTAACCTCTGACTTTCCCTGTTGTCATATCTTACTTTTATAAGCTAGTCCATTCCGTCTTGGGGGAGAGAGAGAGAGAGAGAGAGAGAGAGATATCCTGTAATAAAGCTGTATCAGTTCACCAGTAACTGACCACTCTCATTATAACAGTCCAGAGGGAAGACGAGAATTTAATGTGTGAGGCAAGAAATTGAGAATATGGCTATAACAATATTATATCAGAATAGAATTTACATGGGAGAGAACTGAAAGCAAGTACAGAAACTCCCAGATGATGGATGGCACAAGTCTGGAATGACCCCTTAGGAGTCCTTTCCACCCATAAAGAGTTTCTGAAAACAAGGACAAAGGCAGTATCTGAAAATAGAACAAACAAGCAGGATTTCACATTAGTGGCCAAGCAAATAAAGCTATTATACAGAGATACAGAAAGAGAGAGAGAGAGTTTCCATGGCACACGCCCATGTTTTGGCTCCTTGGGCTGTTAAGAAGGAACTGGCTTGATGACAGAGAATGAAATGGAACCAGCTAGGATGCAGGCTGTGTGTAACTGGACACAAAACAGCTAGATATTTTGCTGTTTTGTCTCTGTCTTATGGCATGTTGGATTTTCAATGAAACCATAACTGGACAATCTCAGCTGCAGAATCTTACATCTTAAATCTTCATTAAGGGTGTTGGGTTACTACATAACTTCATTCAGAAATTGAGAAGCATGATATCTTTTTGCACTGGCTCTCAATGCTCTGTTAAAAAGGCCGTGCCTAACAGTAACAGCCACTCAGATTGCCCATTTTTCAAATACACCAATACATAACAAGAAAGGTTTGCCCAGTAGATCACAACGTTTAAGAGGTTACTACTACATGAATCCATTTCAACAAAGAAGTGAGATTTTAATAAATGTCTAAACAGTATGGATATTAAATGATAAACATGTGTCTGTCTTTTCTGGATTCATTCAAGTGACTCAGTAAACAGGATGTGACTCAGTTAACAGAAGGTTTTTGATTTCTGAAAATTTAATGTTTAGTAATGGGTTAAACCATTTTTCCACTATTGTGGTCCTTCATGGCTGGCCAGATTTGTTGCTACTGATAAGCTCACAAACGTTTCTTTTTGTTTTTTTTCCCCAATGTTTCCAACAGTTAATTTTGAGGAGCCTTGAAGCCTATTTCTACACATGTTTGTGGTTTTAATTTAGTTTCTTTTTTTTTTTCATCATCCATCCATGACCTACTCAAACTTTTGTTATACTTAATACATAAAGTAATGACACATAGCTGATGAAGAATAAGCTGAGTGGACAACTTGAATGTACATTTTTTAGATCCCTTAAAATGGGGTCTATGTCTATGTATGGGATCTATGCAGGATTATGTATCCAACAAGCTTTCGGACAAATCTAAGCAGCTAATTAAAGCCGACAGTGTCCAGTTTAATGGCATATTCACTGTTTCATCTGAAATCCAATACTTTACAGACTGCATAGTAGTTTTTGTTCATCTGAGGATGGCATAATTAATATATCATGATGGCAGATTTAGTGGTATTAATATATACATAATAATGACATGCAATAACCTTCTTTTTTCTCCACACTGTTCATTTTTAATAGGACTTCTGATAAAATTTCAAAACAAACTGTTGTATGGCATACTGCTGACTGACCAAAAAAAAAAAAAAAAAACAATCTGGGAGTTAAGAACCAGGGGTTAAAGTCAGTATCTAGAGATTGAAAGCTGTAATTTCACAACAGACCCAAACATATGATTTATTCGATAATGCTACAAGTTGGATACAGGCCATTTAACTTTAAGTTTGTCTTAAATGGGTTACAGCCGAAAAATATCAACAACCATTTCAGCATCCTTTTTCATGGTGCAGAAGGCAGAGTCCCAGAGTCCCAAGAGTCCTAAATAATTACTTTCAAATAAAGAACATTTCCAGTCAGACTAAATACAGAAAAGAAAAAAATTCCTACAGTTTTAAAAGGAGCAAGGAGAGCAAGAGAGTGACCTAGTTAAGCCTACAATCCAGCCACACACAAAGTCCTTTATAATTACTATTTCAATTCTTTGGGACTCTTCAGCAGAGCTGTCCTGAACCTCTCCATTCAACCTCAAAGACTGAAAAAGAACGATTTCATTTCATCAGCTAAATTCGGCTTATTCAGGCTCAGGCATCTTGCAGATGAGGAGTGTGAGGCAGCGAGCACGTCAGTCAAATAGCTGAGGTAAATATCCATATATTCACAATAAAAGAGAGGCGTAAGCTTTCAAATCATAAGTGAGCACAATGTGATAGGGAGACAGGCAAGAATGATGCTAGTCAGAGTAAACATATGTGGTGAGACTCCTGTAGTTCCTCCCAGTCTTGTAGCCTTCCTTTCATCCTCCCTTTGGGTATTTTAGGAGCTCAATAAATACAAAAAATATTTCCTTAACTTTGGCTTATCTGGCTCCCTTACTACACGCTAAACTGTATTATCTCCATTATTCATCGCCTTATCAACAGACGGTTGTGTTTTTAACCGGTCATTGTTAAGCAACATGGTCTTAGGCTTGCAAATTCATAACAATTCTTATGAAACATTTAGGAATGTTATGGTTAGGGTTAAGGGTGGGTACATTTTCTTGCTGACTTGCTGAAATCCAAAAATAGTACCCTCATTTCCTTGAACAAATACATTTTTTTCATATGATCAGATTGGATTTGTGATGCCATTTTTATGAAAGCATTTAGAAAAATTGGTCCCTCAAGGGTTTTTCATATAGTTAATAGTTTTTAGGTGCTTCACTAAAGTTGTTCTATGTGCTATACTCTCTTATAGAAGCATCTGTGGGACAAACTGAAGAATGCTTTGGGGTTTGTTTTTGTTTTTTTTAAAACTGTATGCCAATGATTAGGGAACAGAAAAGTGTTTTATTGAAATAAGAGCAATTATTTTCTGCAAGAGCAATTATTCATATTTATTTTTTTATTAGTTAACCATTTTCCTGCACTATAACTCCATCTATTCCCTCTGTTTTCCCTTTCTCAATCTCTCCCTTATAATGACCTTCTCCCTCTTGAATCTGATATAGCTTGAGTAAACAGGCCATGTTAGCGATGTCAGAGCAGTAGGGTAAAACTGGGCAGTACCTTCACACCTCTCACTCTCTCCCTCCTTCCATTAGCAAGCATGTGTTCTGATCGGGGTGAGGGTGGAAAATTCCTGAGCTGTAAGCTAGCTGCACTCCTGGGCTGCCTCCCTCCTAAATTAAAGGCATGTGTGGAATCTTGAGCCAAGGTTCTGACAGTGAGGCAAGAGAAGAATAGCAGAAAGATGAGGAGAGCACTTGAGAAAGGGTGGATAATGAGAGAGAAAGGTATATCTAAAGCGACAGACGTATTAAAACGAATGTGAAAGGGAAAATCCGAAGATGGGGGTCAGGATGGGGTGGAAATCAGAGAGGCATTATTAATTTTGATGGAAAACATCAAAGGATAAGGACAGCACTGAGACAGGGAGGGAAAGAAGCTGCTCCGCGGGGATGGAGAAAGTACATGTCCTTTAACTCTACCTCTCATTCTTTTCACCTCTTCTCACTTCTTGGCTCCTTCTCCCCATCCAGCGGCCCATGTGGGGGAAGAGAAGGGTGCTAGAGAGTGCAGATGTGAATACCCCAAATGCCAGTTTAATAAAAAGAAAACAAATCTGGCCTACCAGAGGGGAATTAGAACCTGCTGCCGAGGGGTCGGAAAGAAACTTCTGGAGCCTTTCCAGCCCCTAAGTTCAACCTTCTCATCCCCACCAGCTACCTAAACACAGATGTGTAGGAAAACACACCCTAGACAAGCTCTGTGTGTGTGTGAGTGTGTGTGTGAGTACTCCTTACCAAATAAACTAGTCATATTTGCTCTTGGTTTATAGACTAGCAAGACTCCAAACTTTTGCTCCTTTTAATGGATAAAGCATTTCATCTAAGCAATTAATCAATACCTGTAACGAATCAATGCCTTGGATGATTCAACTAATTGTGTCACTGATTAGTCAGACCCAATAAAATAAAGCACAGCTGTTAGACTCTGCTTAACTCTGATATAAGAGTTTAGGTAGTTTATTAGTCCCAGAGCCAGGAATAACTATAGATAAACATTTCTAGTGCCCACATTTCAGATGACCCCAAATCACATGCAGACAGGTGCAAAGTCAATCTCTTTCCCAAAAGAGAAGAATCTGAGAGCGCTAGCATTAAGAAAACCCCAATCAGGGAAAGAGATGCTTTGTCACTGTTGGATTAATGAGCATTGTGGTTTGTTTCCAAGTAAACATGAGTATGAGTTTTTATTTATTTATTTATTTGAATGCGTTTGAGAACCACTGAAATAATGCAAAGTATTACACCATAGTTTGGACCCCTGATAATGTCATTAGCAAAGAGGCACCAGACAAAATCTGGAGTTTCAGATTTGCTACAGGCAAATTCCTAGACAATTTTAAACCTTTAAATGTCAAAGCAACATCATATGCCATTCAAGCTTCAGCTGATTCATCCAGCATCCAGATGATTAAGCTGTTGGCAACAAGGCAGCAACATTTTTTTTTTTTTTTGCATTTTGTATTCATGGCTTATCTGGCTAGCACATATAACACTATAATATGTAGCATTATATTCAGCCTGCTGAAAATATCTTTTTTTTCCCTAGCTGAACTCCGGAAAAATAGATGATGTAGAGGGCATCTCTAATTTTGACAAAGTGCTTTTCTTCTAGGAGAGAGTGACCTCTTTTATGGACCTGAAGAAGAAATAGGAAAAACCTGGGGCTACATGTTTATGGAGTGTGATATGTGACCTTACAGAGGTCAACAACACGGGTGGCACGATCTGATAAACTTAGACATTTTTATTATGTCAGGGTGAAGTGTTTATAGAATGGAGTAACCCTTAAAATAAGGAAAGAAAAATGGAGAGACATTTATATAGCTTGGGAGACAGGTAACACTGATAGACCAGCGTAATGAGATCAAGCCATACTGAAACCTGTTTAAGTGTTCAAGTTTGGATGCAGTGGTTTTTATTGTACTGTGAGATGACTGTGATATGTCTATTAGTCTATCAGTCCAGCCTTGCGTCCAGGAAAGTGGTTACCAAAGATGAATGACTAAACAAATTACTAAATGAATGCCACCATTTTTCACAGTAATCATATATAAGACCCTGAAGTTTATGCTTATGGAGATGGATTTTAAGATGGGGTTTTGTTTGAAATGATGCATTCATCATGGCAATGAAACATGTCTCCACTTTCTTTTCCCCTTTGGCAATGATGTGCCTCCATTTCAGTTCCAGACAGACAGCACTAAAGACCTTGTTGCTCACGTGACCTTATTAGCCCACACCTGCTCATTTACCCTCTCAGTCATTCCTGCTGTTTTTCTTTACTCACACACTCTCTGCATCCCTAGCCATTAGGAATATCATTAACAAATAACAAGCTCGTAACAGCACGTTATCAGTCATTGTACTAGATAATGGTACAGGACACACTTTGCTGAAAATGAACGAATACATAAATAAGTAAATACACAAACAAACAAACAAACGAATGAATAAATTAATTAATTACCACTAAGCTCTGATTCTTTGTTTCTTCCTAATTAACCCTGCTAATTGTTTGATATGTGGTGTTTTACAGAATTTTTTCAGCAATAATGATTGGTCAAAAGGTCTTATTTGAACACTGCGGGTCTGCTGTTTGTAATACAGCTTCTGCCTTGAAAATCTAGCAATGAATACATACAAACAATAATTTAAAAAAATGCTGAGTGCTGATTTATAATTCAAACACAATGACAATAAATTTTTGGAGTGGATTTGCAATCATGATTTTTTTTTCTTGATAAAAACAAAATCAAGAATCAAGATCTCTATGACAAAGAGGAATTTAAAGCAATTCTCAAGCCAAAAAAAATATTAAATTATTAAGCAGTATCCAAGACATTACATTTCATGGCACAAGGAACTTTCACAGACATTTAAGGGTTGTTTTAATATCTATATTGTCATTGCCCTTAATAGATCTTAATATTAATATTTGCCTCAGATACCCTACATGATTATCATAAATATTCTCTAGAAATGTATTGAGCAAAGCTGTAACAGTGTCAGATTAAATGACGCTGTTGACACTGTTTTTTTTCTAAAAAAAAAAAATCCCAGGAGTTTCTGAAATACTTAAACCAGCCCATCTGGCACCAAAACCCAAGCCACGGTCATGGTTTGTTTTCTTTGTTTTCTCCATTCTGGGGAGTTACCGAAAAAATCTATAAGTGTGTATTATAAGCATCAGAAATGATGAAATTTTACAAGAATGTTTACAAGAAATGATGGGCTACAAGCCGCAGCTGGACTGTAGACAAACCCCCACACACAGATAATGCCGGGACTTTACATAACTGATGTGGGACAATAGGGAGGATCTCTGATGAAGGCCAAACCTGACAGAGCTCGCTTTGTGTGTGTCTACCCACATATGTATCCGCACTGCCTGAGACGATAGGAGTTATAATTGTCCTCGCCCTCAACTTCACAGTTCAGCAACCCTCCATTGACACCATATTTTCCATATTTTCTATGCCTTAAAGGAGTCGCTCAAGTTTTTGTAGAAGAAAAACAACATATAACATAAGGTTCATTGTGCATAGTGCATTAATGAGAAACTTTGTTTTACTGAAAAACAGTAAAAAATAAAACCCCTCTCACTTCTGTCCAAAAATACACACACACAAAATCCAAGATGAACCGTTACAGGTTGGAACCTAGGAAGGAATCGTCTTCATGCTTCTCAAAAGTTCAGAAAGGAAATTTAGCATGAAAGGTGAAATTAGAGCCTACAATTGGGTCATTCACTAATAAAATGAGGAAGAAGGAGAGCTACCACCCTAGTACTACTATACTAATGCTTCTACCAGACAGATCCTGCTCTTTATAGTTCCAGGAATGGGTGTCATTACTTACGGATCCACAACCACAAGTAACATGAGCTCAGAAGGGCCTGTGCAGAACTTCCAGAGCTGACTAAATCTGTTGCTGTTGTCTGAGGATGTGGAAGAGAGAGAGAGAGAGAAAAGGCAGGAAAGCTCAAAAGGAAACTTTTGTGCATGTGAATGAGTGCCCATATAATTCGAGTTTATGAGAACAGTGTTGGCAGTTAGTCCTTAGACATGCACAAACACATGCTGTATGACTAGTGTGCGTAAAAATGAGCTGGTTTTATGAAGAATTACTCAAACTCATATTATTTCTCCATCTTGGCTCCTCAGCCCCCACATAATCATTCTGAACGCTCCATGGCTGCACACACACGCAACACACCAGTGTTACCGAGGCTATGGTTTGTAGAGTGGTTTTGGGTTGGGCATATTTCATGTCATATTAGTTATATGCTGTAAATGCATGCATATCCTATTGTACGTGCATGTACTGTGGTTAGGATTAACATGTGAATTATGAGGTGTATCCTTTAGAAATAAGATACTGATTCATTCTACTACAGTAAATGAAAATGATTGTGAAATAAAATCTACTTTTACTGTATGAATGTAGCCTAATATGCTATTTATGATGTAGTCCTATGTAATAATGCAAAACCATTTTAGGGCGCTGGTCAAAGAACTAAATTTAACTGTATGCTTTTAATATTACTGTTGTAAACAATACAGCAACAGAGCTGGACATTAAATGCAATGTGGGTTTGGGCAGGGCAGATTTTGACATGGGTTGGGTTTATATGGAAAAAAAAGTAATATACTGTATCTATACAGCGATGTTCATTTTGAGTTCAAAATCTCAAAGTGTGTTACATACAAATGATTAGAAAACAGAACAAAGTATTTATAACAAATGTTCATTAATGAACCAATTAACAATCATTAATGAATTATATTGACCTATGGTAATTACTACAAATCGTGAAAAGTCTGTTTATCACGATAACAGACCCCAAAAACTAAGCCAGGTTAAGAACACAGAGTGGTCTATACTGCTTCAGGAGATCAGCAATTATGCTGGAGCTAAATTATTCAGAGTTTTAACTATCATAAGCAAGACGATATAGTTCATATTAATAGAGAAATATAAACTGAATAAGGTTGGGGTAACATGCTATTTGAAATAAGAAAAAAAACCCAAAACATAGGTTTTAGAGAACCTTTATAGCATTGGAGTTTACCTTGAAGGAAGTGCACACACACACACACACACACACACACACACACACACACACACACACACACAAAATAGCTGAATTGAACCCTATGAAAAATCTGTATTCACACCGAGTCTGGATGAGAAGTTGATCCAAATTTGTGTCCGCCTCTCTTTCATATTTGCTCAACATATACCAGCACTTTCAGGCCATTTCTCTTAACACATCTATTCCGTCCTCTAGTTTTGATAATTGAGGTTAAACAGCAACGTGTAAGCAACAAAAGCTCTAATCAGAAGGGGGTGAGTGGTTGATGTTGCCTTGCCAACTTGACCTTGACCCCGTTCCTTTGATCAGACACCCTGTATGTAGCCTGGGTCTGTGTGTGTGTAATCAGGGTCCAGTTGGTTATAGCCAGTGTTCATTAGAACTGCACACGGTGCATTTGAATGGAGAAAGGCCTGTCTTTGTGAATCAGGTCTTCCTAGAAGCCATGTTGATGCTGTCATTGCTTCCTCATTGTTAACAGACAGAGACCAGCACAGAGCAGAATGCCTGCATCACTCCTGTGAGTTATAGCAGCGGTGCCAGGCTCCTATTATACCTTGCTGATGTAGACAGTTGAAGCAATTTCACTAGTCGGAGTACACAGAGTGGTCCAGTGTTAGTTATAACTCTAAGACAATGTGTGTGTGTGCATGTGTAATGAAAAGACTGTTAAAAACAACAAGGCTGGATTTTCCATCAGATTACTGAGCTAATCGCTACTGGCTGGCTAGCTCAACCCTTCCAGGAAGGAAAAGCCTCAAAAACACTTTCAGGTCTTGACTCTCACGAAAAGACGACTCCACACTAAATACTATGCATGAGGAAAGAGCAACATGCACATCAGCATGGAGTAACAACGGAGAGTCACTGAAGACAGAACTATGAAAATAACATTCAACATCATTTAACAGTAGGACAAATATTTCACTATATTGCATATTACTTGATATTTTTGTTATTATTTTTGTTATATTTAAAAAAAGGAAAAATACCACTGACACACAATGAAACAAACAATATATTCTATTGCATAGAAAAAGCTTATAGTAAAAAGTATTTATCAGGCAGTAACTAAAAAAAAACTCTACAGTGCTCCAATTTCACCAGCAAATCCTCCAGAGTGCTTAAATTTAAAGTTTAGACCAAAATCCCACTAAGATGGAAAAGCAAAGGCCATTTTCATTACATGCTGTTTTTCCTGCAAATCCCATGTTTTTTTTTAAACCCTCAAGCCACCTTTCTAAATTCTTTCAGGCTCAAGAGAACGCTAAAGCCAAGAATAGACAAAGACATGCCTTTTTTTTTTATAATCCAAGTTCAACTCCTTCATCAGACTGATGGCCTAAAAGCCAAGGATCAAAGTCACGACAAACCCACAGTTTCCAGAGTAGGTTTTCCCACAAGTCCTGCACAGCGACCTTAATTTTTATTCTTCATGTTGTTCTCTCCAGCATTGTTTCAGAGAGGGCTGGATGGGTGAACTGCAAAGGGCTCAGTAACAATGGAGAGGACATGATGTGGTATAAATGGTTGGAGAATTGAACTGAGGTTTCATGTAATGCTCAAACATGCTATAATTCGCCTTCGAGCTGCTCTCACACCACGCTTGGTCCTGTTCAATCATTTCTCTATAATGGGTAGCATATGCTTCTCAGTCATATTTTTGCAACCAATGAACCTTTGAAAATATACTTCAAAACAACCACACACACACAAAAAAATCTGTCTCTGAGATGCATTATCGATTTGGAGTCTGAATCGAACACAAATCACTACATCAGTCATTTATGTACAAGTTTACTACTGGAAAAGCATCTGTTTTATCACAGCGGCTTCCTTCTATATTATTTGAGCTTCTTCCCTAATCACACCATCCTCCATGCCTCTGTCTCTCAGGGACCTCAGTCTCTCTTCTCACCTCCCAGGTCAGTTGAAGTGCAAAGTCACTCTTCAGTTGGTGTTAAAGTCAATAACTGGCTCGTACTCCTTCATTGCTCACGTGGTGCTCCAGATGAGAGGAGCTGAAGAGAGATATTTTCAACTTTATTCTTTGACCCTTGAACTTGACAGGCGTGGGGCGGAAAAGCAGATGTTTGGAGCACGCTCCTACACTGACGTGGGGGACAGGGCCTCTCTATTTTTGTTCTCTTCTATCATCACTGCCTATTTACTCCACTCTCTGTCCACACTATAGACTATTAAACCATTTATTTTAGACTTGATTGTCTACATGCTCCAGATTTCAGCTGCCCCCTGCGTTTATGCTGGTTAAGACTCTAGACCTGGTCACGGACAGGCCCTGTTCAGTCTGGTGACGCACAGGATATTCATTACTCATTATAGGATTCTTCAATGTACTTGGGATTTCAAATAAGGCATGTGGAATCACAATTACAGATTTTATATTATTTTATATTACTGTGTAGAATCAGTGTTTTTTAATTAAAAAAAAAAGCATGTGATGTAGAGCCAGAGAAAAATTTAAGACACAAGCAGCTATTATCAGCAACTTCTAGAAAGAACAGAAAAAAAAAAACGAAAGATGTCTACCTCAGCACAGGTACACCAGAACATATACACATGCTAACATTCGTAAACAGTGTAGCATTAGATTTTAAAGACATTATAAAGGATGTAACATATTAATAGCACAAACATAATAGTACAAACAGAACACACTAAAGTACTATTTTGTATAAAGTACTGTAAGTATGAAGTACTGTATTGTTACTAGTTTAGATGTTTATGCTAGTTGAGCTTTTTGAGTTATGTGACATTTGTATTTGTATGAGTTATCATATAGTTATCTTTGTCAATCTGTAGATTAGTTTGAAAGAGTTGCTTTGTAATTATGGCTGCAAGTAATAAATGGATGTTAAACCTTCTGAATTTTTTCGGCTATGAAAAGCTACTTATCTAAAATGCTGATATAGATATATTAAACTTTTTTTTTTTTTTTTTTTTTTTTAAAGCAATGCCTTATAAGAATATTTTAGTTCCCTAAAGAACCTTTTGACAGACGGTACTTTGATGAAAATAATAAAATATAAAGATGGCACAAATCTGATACCCAGCAGCAGTAAAAAATGGTGGATCGTATAATCGGAGAAAACATGTCAGGTGTAGGATCCAGTATTAAATGTCAAAGGGTGGATTGGATTTGGAAAAGAATTGAATTCTTGGAACTGGACATGTTTACATATAAAGACACTCAACTGTTTTTTCTTTTGTTACAATTGATTTTATTATATTTACACTTTTATATTTGCAATGTCAATGTTTTTGTGTGAGACTATAACTGTGAACTGCTTCAGTTTATAATATATATATATAAACAACACCAACCAGTGGTGGCAGTTTTTAAAAAGAACACTATCAGGTGGGTGTCTGTATGAGCTGATACTCGAGGTGTGAGTATCGGTACTGGAGAAGGAAAAAAGTGCTGTAGTGTCGTCTCTATAATAAAAACAAACTTTCCAATGATGTCTCGGTTACAAAAGACGTTTCAGTAGACAATCCTTCAACCATTCTTGTTAGCGCTTCAAAGCAGTGAACAACCAAGCAAACGAAAAATGTAAACATTTATGGAGAGAAATGCTTCCTCAGTTCTTTCATCCATCGTAATTCTTTAGGAAACCAAAAACAGTTCCTTGGTGGCGTCGCTCATTAGAACCTTTTCTGGCTTATCTTTAAAGACTGTACATCAGACAGCTTTGGAAATATCAAAGTAACACAAAGCAGACATTTTGTTAAAGTAATTTAATCTCATACAAAACAGAGTTAATGATGTATGCATCATATAGGATAAAGGTAGATGTCTTTCTGTTTACGTACAGTAAATTGGAGGATGAAGCCCACGTCACCACAGAGCACACATTCATTCAGACGCCATGTGGCTTTATACTACAATGCTGTCTGTCTGGTTCACTATAGCGCCATGATCCCTTTAATCTGAGCACAGTGAGTGAAACTCCACTGTCAGCTATCCATCTTAGTGAAAAGAACAACAAGCTCTCCGGCTTCCTGTTTACATGAACCTAAAATACCCCACAATACCTTGAGGGAAACACTGTAGGTTTTGTTTGTGGATGTTGCACTGTTTTGTTATTGTGGTTCAAACAGGCTGGGCTGTGGTAAAACAGGCAGACAGTGGAGCTGATTCTCCAGGCTGAACTCACCACGCTCACCCGATTCAGTTGAACTAATCACCACTTGGTTAGATGCTCTGAGTTTGTGAACCATTCTCAATTCTTTCATATCCACAGGCAGGCCCCATTAAAGTCCAGAAACATGCTGCCCCCTAGTGGTGACCATTAACAGCACTCTGTTTCGCACCTGCTCCTCCACTGCTGCTCTTCAGTGACTCCAGCAAAGACTTTATCCTCTCGCTCGCCGGATGATGTTTCTTCTTCCTGCGACCCTTCACCCCTGCTGACTGAGCAACCGAAGGCAACAGGAGGGCAGCCAGTCCCCAAGGCGGGATTACATCAGCTGATTGACCAGCACTTCGTTTAAGCACCTCCTTTTGCTCAAGAAGCCAGGCGCTCTCACGACACAGTGCCACGAATCGCTCCAGCTGTGTCGCGTTCACATTTTTGCTAATGTTCAGACCCGTTTCGAACGGGTTCTGGATGTGCAGAGGGGTCGACTCGGGTTTGTTCTGCTCTTTTCCCTGGAAAGAACACATTTAATAAATGAAAGAAAGCCTTTATCATCTCTGTATACAACGAAATTCGGAGCACTGCTTCTGACTGGTGTTATAAAAACAAACATATAACATTAGACAATAAGCAGACTATAAACTGAGAGTACTGTATAGTATAAAAGTATGTATATATGTACAGCAAGTATACAGTGTAAAGTATATACAGCAAGTGACCAAGTCATAATATTGCACATTGAACATTCAGAACATTCTGAAAAGTGACAAGTGATAGTATTGCACATTTCCCTCTTCATTGGTGTAAACAGTGTAGTACAGACACGCAGAAGTATGGATTGAAATGGAATAAGTGAGCGTAGTTGAGTAAGTGACCAGAGATAGTAACTGCACATGTACATTCTAAAAAAGAATATGACCAACTTCAAATTTTCTTCTGAGCTAAAAGAACTGTGAGGTCCTGAGCCTGCACAGGTCCTGCAAAAACTTTATGGAAGATGACTCAGTAAAATAGGGTGGATGGACAGAATGATTTAAAAAATGATAAATGGCCAGAGGCTTGGTGATAGATTCTCCAGAAGTGGCACATTTAGAGGCCAAGGTCTGCATTTTACAGCAGCAGCAGCTGCAGCAGCAGCAGCAGCAGCCCCTCAATACATCAGCACAGCTACTGCAAAGTGAGTGTGAGTGTGTGTCTGCGTGGGTAAAGAAATATACAGGCTATTGAGTGGCCATGGGAAGTGAATGTTTCAGAATATTTATGCCCCACCCACTTACATCTGTCATGTATGGGCTATGTTATGAGTGCTCTTTAAGGCAAATCTGAGAATGATTATGATGCTTCACCTTAAAGTCTTACGGTTACTTCTTATTTTCAGTCAGAAGTGTACAGAAAGCAGCAATCTGTGCGCTCAGGAATATATTATTTGTTACGCACCTTCCTTATGTTGATGGAAGTTGAACTGAAGCCAAAATTGCCATAAAACTCAAAGAACTCCTGCAGCAGCTTCTCTGTTGAGGACACATGGGAACCATTTATTATTATCATCATCATCATCATCAATTTCCTGACATCATCATTAATTTCCTGACATCATCATTAATTTCCTGACATCACCACACTGCAATGGTTAACACATATATAAGGGCTGTATAATAACAGCTAAAATGACAATCACTGTTATTTTGCAATCATAATCAATTTATCACTGCACTTCATAATTTTAAATAGAAAACTGGCTTCCCTTCACATTTTTTATTAAAAATGTACAGTCCTTCATACAGTATATGGCCAAAAGTATATGGACACCTGACCAGCACACCCTTATGCAATTCTTCCCCAAACTGTAGCCGCAAAATTGGAAGCACATAACAGTACAGGATGTCCTCGTATGCTGTAGAGTTAGTTTTATTTCACCCCAAACCTCCTCGCATGACATCAGTGCCTGACTGCACTAATGCTTTTGTGGCTGAATTGTGAAATCCCCACAGCCACACTCCAAAATCTAGCGGAAAGCCTTCCCAGAAGACTGGAGGTTATTATAACAGAAAAGAGGGAGGAAATCTGGAACGGGATGTTCAGCAAGCACGGGTATGACAGTTGGGTGTCCGCAAACCTTTGTTTTATTAGTGGCAAATCCTTACCAGTTTAAGGACTACTTACCTAGTGTATCTGTGTTTTTCTGTAGTTTAATCTTGCTCAGATCACTGACAATCGTGCAGTCATTCCCCTCAATAACACACTGATCTGAAGGGTCTAGGAAATACACACACAAAGCAACACACACAAAGCTGTGAATTTATGATGTATATACATTTAAAGTATGCCTGTCTGTGTCACTGTGCAGAATATATTGTATAATGCATAACGTAAAAGATATGGAAGAACTTTTTACTGAGGCAAATCATTAGAAATTAATACATTGTGTACAGGAGACTGCGTACCTGCCAGGTCTCGGAGCTGGTCCAGAGTGGGCAGTAACGGCTGCGTCCTGCGCTGGACGAAGAACAGCACGAGGACTGTAAGGGAGAAGTTGGTGATCCAGGCCCCAGGAATGCTGCTGGTTATGCCATGCACACGAGCCCAGCACCGAACCGCAAACACCAGATGTCGCACACGTGCATCCAATTTCCCATACACAAACAGCAACTCTGAGCTCTTCATCGCCACCCTGAGGACACAAGTGGACCGACAACTGTACTCCCCACAGAGCAGGGCTACTTTATGAAAAATATTCACTTCACTCTAGATCATCAGACATGTCTGCTGCTCTCTGCATCAAAATACTGCCAGATGTGGCTTGTCTTGATCATCTGTTTTGTTTTGTTTTGTTTTTTTTAAATGAAGATGTAGGGCATAATGAATTCATGAATAGTGATTTCAGTATTTCAGTACTGGTGCCTCAAACGGTTTACCCGGCTTTCAGATACGCATGCACATCCCTAGTATACAGTATAGTGACATCATTTGTCGTATTGTTTTACTGTCCAACTTTAAGGTCTATGAAAACTTAGCTACTATATTTCAAGCCAATTCTTACTGATATGATTCATATATAAGAATTTATACAATTGCCAATAAAACGATACTCTATGCCAAATTAATTGTTAAATATCTGAGACGAAAAGAAAAGCCAGCAGTGTTTTGAAATATCAGAACACATGACTGTCTATATACAGAGACAAGGAAAAAGTGACACAGGAAGGAAGACCAGTGGTTGAAATTTGAAGCACATGAACAGAAAGAGGGAGGGAGCCATTTACGCAACGTAGTTGCTGAATTGATTATTTTCTACACATGTAAGGGTTTTTACTTCTCAACGACTTCCTGTTTCTTATAACATTCGCGAGGGGTACACGAGAACAGGAACTGCTCATAGTGTTTCCTTCACATCTTTAAGTTTCTGCTAGAACCAATCATACTGAAATGTTTTCCAGCGTTTTAGTGAGAGTGCAGGGATTTTCCCCGGAGGTAAAAGAGTTCAGCCACTCATATAATCACATCTCCACAAAACATGCGAGTTTCTGTGCATTGTTCTACGAGTTTCAAAAAATCTGAACGACGAGAAGGAAAATGGAAGTGAAAATAGGCACTACGTAAAGCACAACGGTTGACATTTCACCTTTTCTCCCCCTGCAGTTCGTAAGAAGTCTCTCATCTTCTCTTTCCCCCCCGATCTCTTTCAACAGAAGGAGAAAGATTTTCACCCTGTGCCTTATTTTTAACCTCTGCTTCACTGCAGTTTCACTGTGGTTTACATGTATATAATTCCACATGGTCTCTCACTTAATATTTCCCTCCACTGCTTTTCAAGCAATACGCTCAGTGCAAATACTGTATATCTGACATGTCTGACAATCTTTAAAAAATACACAGTCCTAATATTTGCCTTGAGTTGGATATGAGCGATCTGAACCTTCAGCTTCACCCTAAAGCTCTGCGTGAATCAGTAAATGTCATGATGCAGTTAGAGTTTTACCTGTTATTTGCTGTGAGGTCACACTGAAAGCCTGAAGGCTGGTGAGCGAATCGGACGAGCGGGCAGCGAGCATTGAGGATTTTCTGAACGCCCACGCAGCCTGGGCCAAACTGGTCCACACACTCCCCGATAACAGACAGGACGCTCTGCGTGACCGTCCGCTCTGACGTCCCCTGCTTCACTTGATACTCAAGAGAGAGACCAGAGCCCTGGTGGATTTAAGAATGCACTCTAGATTTATACACTTATAAAATATCTTTGTTTGATTATTTTATATTTTATATATTGTAAATGCTCATGTAATTCGGCTGTGTTAAACTGCCATGTGAGGGTGGAATAAAGTCAAAGTGCATTTAAAGTTGTGGAGCCATTGTATGTACTATATCACTCGACAAAACAGTGCGCTGAACATACCCATCTGTACTTTTCTGAAACTGAGCAGTAGGGGACTGTTCCTGGATTTATTCCTGGATTTTTAAAGTTTACATGGTGCACTTAGTGAGTGATATACAGATGAAAAGCACAACAACCAGCATCTCACTCTACAGCATGAATGATCTACACGAGTTCTCAACTCCACTCCAAGGCCTTCCAGAATTAATTAGACTTTCTGAATACTATTTAAATTTCCATAATATTTCCATTCTTAAACAAACAAAACACATTTTAATGATTAATATGCCGTGTTCATTTTGGTTGCCTAAAGTAAGTCTGTAGAAACATCCGTTTCCCAAATTGTTTTGGCTGAACATCAGCTAGTGTTAAAAGTCTTCAGGTCAAAACAGCTCAACCACTTTATATTTCCATTTACTGCTTCAACTTTTATCCTTGATACAGTGTTGATTTGCTCAATTACACCATTTAAGGGACTGCTTTTCCCTACATTGTTAAATTTGCCTAAGAAAAGTAAAATCAAAAATTTTAAGAATTAATTCTAAGAAAATACTAATATTGGCAAATAAATAAAAAAAACAAACTAAGGCATGACTTTTGGTTTATATATGATATGATACAGGCAAGTAGAGTAACACCAGTAATACTGTTTTTACTTCCTCTATTTGAATACCTGTACTTTTAATTAAATCAAATTCAAATGCAATGCTTTAAATAAATTTGACACCTACTCCCATCATATATGGTAGCAACTTGGTATTAAATATATAGTTTGCAATATTTACAGCAGAGAGATCTTGTAAACGGGAAGCCTTGGTTCAGTTAGATTATAAAAACATTACTCTCACATTACCCAGTCCCACCCTTCACATGTCAGAGCTCTACATGACCCTTACAGCTACTGACCTTCCTCTGGTTCTGCCCACTGATGCCATCAAGATCCAGGAACATGTCCAGGTCACAGCCCAGTTTTCCGAAGCTGTTCACAGTGGAGCCAAAAGGCCTGATGACGCATTCCGGGAAATAGGCAGCAGCGATGTCTCTGAGCAGCGAACAGACCAAGAAGCGTAAACTGATGTTTTCCTCAGTCAGCTGATACAGATCAGTCAGACACTGCAGCTGCTGATCTATCTGGAACACATGGGGAGATAGAAAATCTATTTAAGGCCAAACATATTTATAAAAACTGTATATTTAATTACCACCTAACACTATACGTACAGTACTGTGCAAAAGTCTCAGGCACATGCAAAGAAATGCTGTAGAGCAAAGATGCCTTCAAAAATAATGAAAATTACTGTGTATACATTTAAAAAATACTATAAAAGAGCAGTAAACAGTAATAAATGAAACAAAGTCAATATTTGGTGTGATGATCCTTCGCTTAAAAAAAACAAAACAGTAGTTTCAGGTGCAGTGTGTGCAGTTTTATAAGGAAGTGAGCTGTAAGTGTTACTGAGCATCTTGCAGGAGCAGCCACAGCTCTTCTGGAGACTTTGACTGTCTCACTTGCTTCTTATTTTTGCAGCAAAACCCAGCAGCCTTCAT
>CM074956.1:14066864-14084106 GCA_037577455.1 Pangasius macronema | reverse complement strand
CCGATCCCCCAACTGCTTCCCGGGCACCGCAGCTAAAATGGCTGCCCACTGCTCCGGGTGTGTGTTCACTACTGTGTCTGCGCACTTGGATGGGTTAAATGCAGAGCACAAATTCCGAGTATGGGTCACCACAAAGTCACTTCACTTCACTTAATTTTGTGTGGGAAAACTAATGTTAGGAAATCTAAAAATCTATAACAAAGTTTGTACTAAAAAAATACAGTGCCTAAGACTTTTGCACAGTACTGTATAATACAGTGTGTACACCAGTATAATAGTCATAGCGTGTAATAACGTATTGTTTGATATCAATGCTATAATAACTTCTTCCAAATGTTCATTTGTATATTAACATTACCAAGTATGTTTAGAAGGACTGTTCACAAAAAGGTGACTTACACTCTCTTGTTTGGAGAGATGTTGAGTGAGCTCGTTGACAGGAATAGGTAAATGCTTTTGGAGCTTCAGCGAGTTTGAGGCATTTGACTGGCTGCCTTGCCCTGTCCATTTCAGTGACAGGAGACGCGATTTGAAAGGCACAGCTGCTTCATGCTGAACACTTGGTATGCTGCAGTTTGCCTTCAGTGCAGTGATGCTGTCCTTTGTAGCGAATTCCACCACTGCATAAATACCCTGGAGAACAAAGCACAAACATCCAGTCTTCATAATCTTCATTAAAGAGAACTTTCAGTCTGCTAATAAACATGTAGCATTAGAAATGGAAAGTTGGAAATAATGACAAGAAAACAATAAGACGAAAATGCAATTTACGGTCAAGTGCAATTTTTTGCTACTGATTTGACGTTTATTTATAAATAAAAATAACGGTAAAATGTTAAACATGAACTGTAAGTATCACTTGCAACATGATTCCAAAGAAGAGAAAAAAAACAACACAGAATTTGTCTGAAAAGAACCAAAATCAATCAGCCAAATGTTTGCTACGACCCTAATGGTGTCCAGATTTGGAGGCAGTGTACGACATCTAACATAAATGTCAAGAGTAGAGGGTGAAAATTGGCCATGGAATTTTGAGTTAAAGATGTCAGAAGAACAAAACACCCAAAAACTGCTCAGATAATATGAAAGACAATGGAGGCAGTCATAAAGGCAGAAAGCATACCAGCTATTAGAGAATATTTACATCAGGATGATGTAAACTGTTGAACTGATTTAATTTGGATTTTTCACTATTACTATTATTTACTTTTCATACACTATCCGGTCACTTTTCTTACATGTGATAAAACGTATCACCCTGATCTTATGCTGAAATCAAATAAATGACTGTCATTTTCATTTTGTCTAACAAGCCCCAGGCACTATGAGAGATCATGATAGGAAAACAGGCTAGAGAGCAAGAGCTCAGAAATCAGACAGAAACCTACAGAATGATCTGCTGCACTGATACTCACATAAGACTGATAGAAGAAATGGTTCTGTATGTGCCCATGTTTGGAGATGTAGTCTAAGAACTTTTTCTGGTTGATGTTTGGAGGACAGCTGATGAGGACGGACCTCTCAGCTTGTTCTCGTCTTTCCTCTTGGAGAGCAGAAAACGATTCCTTGCCTGCTGCTGCACCTAAATTGGATTGAAATTCAAGGCTGAGTGAGTGAGTGATAAATTACATCACGGTACACATTTCTGATTGCTGGGATCAGGAATACTTTTATAAGACTGACTTGTATAAATTGACCTGCTTCTTTAATTACCGTGATATAATATTTTTGATATATCGACCTTACCTGTTTGATGTAGTGCAATTAACTGGCATGACACAGCTCATATATATACACCCCACACAGCTCATGTGCACCACACACAGCCCGTATACACCACACACAGCCCGTATACACCACACACAGCCCGTATACACCACACACAGCCCGTATACACTGTACACAGCCCATATATACACCGTACACAGCCCGTATACACACCGTACACAGCCCGTATACACACCACACACAGCCCGTATACACCACACACAGCCCGTATACACTGTACACAGCCCATATATACACCGTACACAGCCCGTATACACACCGTACACAGCCCGTATACACACCACACACAGCCCGTATACACCACACACAGCCTGTATACACCACACACAGCTCATATACACCACACACAGCTCATATACACACCGTACACAGCTCATATACACCAGTCATACACACAGCTCATATACACCGTACACAGCTCGTATACACCGGTCATACACACAGCTCATATACACAGGTCATACACACAGCTCGTATACACCGGTCATACACACAGCTCGTATACACCGGTCATACACACAGCTCATATACACCGTACACAGCTCGTATACACCGGTCATACACACAGCTCGTATACACCGGTCATACACACAGCTCGTATACACCGGTCATACACACAGCTCGTATACACCGTACATAGCTCGTATACACCGGTCATACACACAGCTCATATATACCACACACAGGTCATACACACAGCTCATATACACCACACACAGGTCATATACACCGTACACAGCTCATATACACCACACACAGCTCATATACACAGCTCATATATAACAATCATGTTAAATAACTTCAGAAAAGGCAACAGTCAGACGAATCAAACCTCTATCGCAATTAATGTTACCCGAAGGAGACATAAAATAACACGGTGATGAAACAAACATGTCATATTAGGCTCATTTACCCAACAAGCTGACAACATGAGGTTGCCTCTGTAGTGAAGGAGAATGAATGGATTTCAACATACCAGCTTGTAGCGTCTTTTTCACTGTCTGTGCTTTAGTTGCAAACGTGGATCTGGTGAGTATTCGCCGAGCTCGTAAATCTGATTTTTGGCTCAGCTGAACGAGCCTTCCTGCTCCTTTCACATGTAACCTACACATCCCAAAGCAGGCCGCCATTGTTGGGCTGAAACCGGCGCATGCGCAGTTCTCATTCTACGGCAACTGCAAAGGGGGAATTTTCAAAATCTTTGCGCTTTCGAAATCTTCTTCATAGGAACTGTGTGTTTGGGGTTTCACATTAAGGGTAAACAACTTATTTTTTGTATGCTTTGATGTAATTTACATTCTTGACATTGAGAATGTCTAACTTTAGTATATTATTCTTTTCCATAGTGGTGTATGGAATAATAGATAGACACCAAGGAAGTGAAAGATAATGTTAAAGATAAAGTTAACGATAATGATAAAAGCTACGTACTAAATGGAAAGGGGAAAAAAAGCCAACAGGTGGCGCGAGTACTAAATGAAATACGGTTCGGTGAGTGACCTATGAAGAGTGTGAGAAGGAGAATAGAAACCGCAGATGTGGGAGGCGGTGATGTAGAAGGGCAGCGGAGTGAAAACACACAGCTTATTTACCGCATCACGCGCAACACAGCAGCCATTTCACAGTATGGAGCTTTACACACACGTCGCTTCTGTGTGATCTAAACGTCTGTGGAGGTGAGTGGAAGAGCTCTTCATTTCTCTGAATACACAATGAAGTCGGGAATGTGGATTAAAGTTGTTAACTGCCTTGTTGTTAAACTGACAGCAGGTGTTTTTTTTGTGTGTGTGTGTTTTGTTTTTTTTTTAACTGCGGTAAAGTTAAAGTAAAGTTGCTTTTCCCTGACATTCCCTGCACATTCGACATTCTCTCTCTTCTGTTTCTCAAGAAATAAACACACAGAAAGGGCTAAGTGTGTTTTTTTATTATTATTCTGGAGTGGACAGAGAACAAAAGTACAACTGAATATATTTTTACACGTTCTCCCGTTAAAGCTAATGTTTCAGAAACGCAGGTCATCAGCTCTTTATAGTAAGGGAGTCAGTAAGGGACCGTCTATAAAGTGCGTGACATGGGCACCTGTGTAAGGGTCACTAAAAATCCAGAAACTGAGATTTCCACATTCTGAAGGTTGTAGTAGTGGAGGATAAGACTCCCTAGACGTGCACTATTACATTACATTACATTGCATTACTGTGTAAGTACAGTAGTAAATGTTACTTATTTATTTCTTTTATCATTTATTAATGATTATTAATGATATATTTATTTTAAATTAGTGATTACACATAAACTCACTGTGCCACGTAAAACGTTTGTGTTTGATTAATGGTCGACATATTGGTGTATTTGACTTCATAGCACTGCCAAAATCTATGCTATAAACCCGTGTGTTTTCTTTTTTATTTTAATGATGGAACTGTCTCTGATTTGACCTGTAAGAAATATGTTTTTTCCAGTTCTGCCTTTCATTACAGCCCTGCTGTACTTGCACACTTTTGGTACTTTTGACTTGGTGTGAGGGGGCTGTTCTGGTTTGGGATTCCCTTCTCCCTCAGAAACCCCCTTATTTGTGAAACAAACAACAGCTCGAATACTGCAGTTATTGAGTTTAGCAGTAGATATTCAAGCTCAGACACAGTGTTTTAAAGTGTCTGTATTGGAAATTAGCTAATGCATGCTTTAAAAGTCACTACTAGTTGCCAGATGATGTCAAAGACCAATCTGATTATTTATTGATTTTTATGAATAATTACATATAAGCACTTTGAACAGAATAGTATTTTATCAAAATAGAAAACAATAGATTATACTATCAATATATATATTGCTACCTTGCTGGGGGGAAAAAAGCAACCCTCATAGAATTTGTAATGGTTTTAATGGCTATAATAGGAATTGTATTGGTTTTAATGGGAACTGAAATGGTCCCTGTGAGTCTCTACTGATAATTTGTTGCCTTAAATTGTTATGTCTAGTGGATACCAGTAAGGTCCAGTCATGGTAATGGTTTTAATGGTTAGCTGATGGTTTGTAATAGTATTTGTAGTGGAAACCATTAGAATTTCTGTGATTGTTTCTACTGTGTTCTTCAGCAGCATAAGTTTGGCACTAGGCTTTTTTTTTTAAATAAAAGTTGCTAATGGGATGTAAAAAAGTAACCAGCTCTAGTGACAAAGTTGGCACAGCTGTTTCCTTCCCCTTCCAAAACCCCCTTACTTGTAAAACAAACAACAAACAGGTGCAAACACAATGACGACTTCTAGTTTGGCCTTAAGCGTCCGAGGTCAGACATCTGCCTGACTTTTTGTTTTTCATAGGATTGTTTTTTTTGGAGTTATTTTGCAACTGAAGCCCACAAGCCTAACACATGCATCTGACTGAGTGACACACTTAACTGACCGATTTAAAGATGCCCTTGTGAAACTGTGTTTCAGACTTCAGAGCATTCTGCATTCAAAAACATGGATTTCGAGAACCGTAATGTTGGCTTAGAACTACTCTTGGCACACATGAATATTGGAGACATCATCGAGGCTGTGGAGAGGCTCTGCTCGGACAGAGAGGACGAAGAGGAATCGGGCGAGTCACTTGTGGAGGGTCTTTCAGGAGATAACATGGATGAAAACGAGCTCTCGGATGGCACAGCCTCGCCTGGCCTGGTTTCCCGTGTGCAAAATGACAAAGTGAGGTACGGCAGCGTGGCGGACCTGCTGGCATTCGTCAACATGGTGTCCAACACACCTGCCTCCACACTTTCCAAGCTAGAGGAGGAGCTTGGGGTACTGCTGAACAAGGTGAGGAATGGGCTTTTCAGTACAACACTTTTAAAGTCAGTTTATAGTCTATCATTGTGTCTGAAATGGCCCCCCTACAAAAAGGTTGATCATGAGTGTTCTGCATCCCCTCGGCTTGTGGTTCAAAAAGTGGCATACATGAAGCATCAGTGGAATCTATGACTTTTTGAATAGACATTACAGTAATAGTGATTTTTTTTTTATGCACATGGTAGACTTCAACAATCAGAGTTGTTATAGGATCCCAGAGTTGCCAGAAGGATTCCTGGCAGCAAAACGTTTAAGAAAGCAACCATTAAACTTTCCGCTTCCTCCTTTGGAGTTTTGACATCTTTCACTCCCAAAATCCCTTAATGCAATAAGTATCTGAGAAATGTACCCTAGCTTGTACAGAACACCCATAATGCACTACGCTGGTGGTGGGGATTAGTGAATAGACACAAGATCAGACTCAATGTATGTCTTAAAGTGGTTCAGGATAACTTTCTGTCTGTTCTTTACTCATAAGAACCTGTTAGCTTGTGGCTTATTTTGGTGCTTGGCACATACTGCTGTAAACTAGGGCTGCTCTTTGAATGTCTTTGTAGCCTTTATTTCAGAGTTTGAACTGATGAATAGTTGCAGTGTATGTTTCCATGAGATTTTTCTTGCAGACTCACATCTCACCTCCCTTTCCCGTTGCACCCATACAGACAGACATGGTTATAAAAGAGGGCCGCTATCGCATTGATTTGGACGTGCTCCTGTTTCCGTGGAGGCTGACCTACAAGGCTCCTGGCTCGGGCCACATTCCCAAAGGCTCTTTCGGGAAAGTCCACTTGGCCCAAGACATCGAAACACGCAAGCGGATGGCATGCAAACGGGTGAGTTCCTGCAATGCCAGGAATTTGTGTGCTGTCTGCCAAAGTTCTTCTGTTTCCCTCCCCTTTGGTTAATGTCTTCCAGGCAAAGACACACACTTTTTTTTTTCCTGTCAGCAATAAGACACTTTTTTTCCCATCAGCTCATTACTGTGTATCCTGTTTGGCTGCAGTTTTAAATAGTTGTGACAGAGTAATATAAATAGTGATGTGTCAGTGTGCCTGTTTTCACATTGAGTCTGTGTCTAGGAGTCTGTTAGTAGATACAAAGCTGTTTCATGGTTATAAGTACTCAGTCACATACTTCTAGAGATCATGTGTGCCCTCATGCGACACTCACAAGGACCACGAGGGCATGAGGAACAGAAAGGCAATCTGCTGTAACAATAGGTGTTGTTGCAATTAAAGAATATTTCCTTAAGAGGAAGAGAATGTGACAGGAAGGGACCGGATTTGCCTAAAAGGCTCTTTGGTGGTTGTTTTTTGTTACTGTTAAACCTACAGGTGTTGAAACTAGAAACCTGACAGGAACTTATCCAGTTCGAACAGACATCCTACAGATGGCAATCAAGCCTGACCTCTACACTATACTAAAACACATATAGGCGGATTACAAATATTTGTGGTAAAACAATTAAAATAGAAACCTTTATAAGGATCATAGATTGAATAAACATCAGGAATGTACAGTTTAGTGTTTAAACGTTAGGCAGGTTTATCTGTTAGGTTTCTAGGTCTGAATAACTTCTTTCTCATCAATGTAACAGTCAATTCAAGGCGTGAAGACTGAGCTTGCTTCTCAGATCTCAGATTAACTTCCTGTTAGTTCTTCACGTGCCCTTTGGGAGTCCCCTTATATGAGGTCACAAGTGTTTCTCCACACTTTCCCACACTGTTTTAACATGCAGCACCAAACATGGCCATTTTGCATGCATCGTGTAAATTGCAAGCTTAGGTTTTAGCAGCTTTTCGAACCCAAATATGCATGTAATAGGTTCTCATTTATTTAAGCTTTTGCCTGTCCCTATAATCATACGCAGATCCCTTTGGAGTACTTCAAGCCAGCAGATGTGGAGATCCAGGCTCGGTTCCGTCATGAGAACATCGCTGAACTGTATGGGGCTCTGCTGTGGGAGCAGGGTGTGTATCTCTTCATGGAGGCCGGAGAAGGTGGCTCGATTCTGGAGAAGCTGGAGAGCTGCGGTCCGATGAGAGAGTTCGAGATCATTTGGGTCACGCAGCAGGTTCTGCGTGGACTGGAGTATCTGCACTCGCACAATATCATACACCACGATATCAAACGTGAGTCTACTGCACTTACATTCATGATTCGATATTTAGATGATAGTTATATTCGATCTTAAAAGGAATTAGTTGGTTGATAAGTAAGCAAAGTCATACAGACGATTTTGAAGAAAATGGTCCATTTCCTCAGGGTTCTATTTCATCCTATAATGTCTAGAGTGTATTTTTCTCAGTTCATTGCAGTGAATCAACGAACCAGCAGGTGAAAAAAAAGGTTAGCTACAAGCATTTATCAGAGGAGTATCAAGGGCAGTGTGGCACCATCTTTCAGCTACAGATTTGACATCATGTCTATTTGGCTTTGACCGTCTTTTGTAAGCCATGTCAGATGCAAAGAAGAAGAAGTTTGCAAGGCATGATTTAGGCCTGAAAGTCTTTGATGTTGTCTGTTGGAAATGCACCGTTCTCTTCTCCAGACATACAGTGTCCTTAAATAACTAACACTGTGAATGGTGCATTGTACCCACGCAGTCGATTTCAGTTCATATTCGCTGCACCGTCACTGTAAGCTGTTCTGCTTCTGCACCAGCAGGTTCAGTCTCTCTTCCTTTCTGGCTGTCTCAGCTCCTTTAGATTCTTCTAAACTGTAAATGAAAGGGTTAGGTTTAGGGTTAGAGTCTGTAACCCTTTAGTTACAGACTTGCACTTTACTAGAATACTGTATGCAAACATACTTTCTAAGCAATACTGCAGAGGTGATTAATCATAAACAGTCAAAAACACTGCATACGTTTCTGTGAGGTGGCTTTTACAGGTTCTAACTATTTGGGATAGTTTTTTTCTATTTTCCCTACAAAATAGAAAGCGTTGGAAAATGGAGCATACTGTATGACTGTTTACTTTTCATCAGAAAATTAAAAAAAAGAGAAAAGAATTAATTCCCCAAAATATCTAATTACTAAATACAATATCTCTGTATTGTCTTTGTATCTTATATTGTAGAATAGTGTTGCAGTAGAAATTGTTGGTTTCTCAGTGCACAAATTAGACCTGCTGATCATTACTACTGTGCTTATTATGTGGAAGTTGTGCATTTACCCAATCAAAGCTCAGATGAATCACAGATTTTTATTTTTTTTTAACGAAGGATGCGCATACCCATGAAACCTCTAAGCGTATTTCAGGTAAATCAGATTACACCCCTGTCTGGTAAAGGCCAGGCAGCAAATAAGCAGGAACTGGAATCTAGGCCAGTGTTAGGAGGAAGTGGTGCTGTGTTTTCTTAGCTGTTTTGTTCTCTGTAGTTTACCCTTTGAACAGCCTGGAACCACAGCCTAACTCCGTGATAGTAAAGTAAGATTTAAGGCCAGAAGCATTCCCTTTCCTTTAAGTCAGCCTGAATGCCAGTGAAAACCAAGAACTAAAACTCATGACCTTTAGGCATGTGGAAATTCCAGCTCAAGAGAGATTGAGAGCGAGAGAGTCAGACAGCAGGGAGAACAGAGTGATGTAAAACAAGTTCTGGGACACAGTGTACTGTAGAGTGGTGTACAGTCTTGGCCTTTTGACTGGATATTTGCTTTGAGATTAAACTTGTTATCCAGCGCCGAGGAAATTACGTCTCTGTGAAGTTCTTTCAGTCCAGCAGTTACTGCTTCTCTCACATTACAGTGAGTGACCGCGTCCAAGTCTCATGTCACGCATGCATCCTATTTATCCTCATCTTTGTCCTTCCCTCTCTCTCTCTCTCTCTCTCTCTCTCTCTCTCTCTTCCTCACTGTAGCCAGTAACATTGTGCTGATGTCTGCCAAAGCTGTGCTGGTGGATTTTGGCTTAACAGTCCAGATGACGGAGGATGTGTACATTCCTAGAGACCTCAGAGGGACTGAGGTGAGTGTGTTTGTTCATATTCAAATAAAAAAAAAGGCACATATGATTCATTTCATGCTGGCAATTGCAAATATATTAACCTGTTACAAGAAATAGGATTCAGCAGTTTTAGAGAAGCTCCCACATCTACTGAGCACATGTTTTTAGTACGAGATAACATTTTACTTTTGAAATACATGAATAAATAGACATCAGATTCTTTATCTATATTGACTTTGTGGAAAAAAAACCCCTTCAAGGTTAATGTCTTTTAAATCAGCTTTAATTAGCAAAGTGATGCCAAGATCCCTATTAGCTTCACATGTCTCGATTACTCCTATGCCTTAGTGGGAAACTCCCAGACACACACACACACACACACACACACACANCAGTTCTGATCCTGCCTGGAAAGTCCACCGTGCAGATGATTTGCACTTTGCTGACTGGCAGACTCTGAAACTCCCCATCTGTTCCATCTGTTGTTAAATGCTTCATTCCATTTCTGTGATAATTTTAGTAGGCTTAACTCCAAGAGATGAATTTATAGTAGTGGAGGAGGCTCATGTGTTTCTTAAGCGATCATGGATTATCTATTTCTTCTTGATTATCTGGAAAACACTAAGTTACGTACAATTGTATAATCTTCTGTTCAGCAGAAGGAAGTAATCATCTACAAAAAATGTCCCTCTAAAACTCCACAGCATGCAAAGTATAGGAAAAGGTTAAGTATACAAAGTGTATGGCCAGAAGAATAAAATCTCTGATCATAGGGTTTTTTTTTCCGTATCTGTCCAGATGTACATGAGTCCGGAGCTGGTTTTGTGTCGAGGACACAACACAAAGACGGATATCTACAGCCTGGGCACCACAATTATTCACATGCAGACTGGTAGCCCACCGTGGGTGAGGAGATACCCACGCTCTGCGTACCCCTCGTACCTCTACATAGTGAGTATATCACATATCATGGGTTTTAAATACGGGCCAAAATAATAGATGTTTGATTTTTATACCACAGCTCTGTTGAATTTTCGGTTGATTGGTCAGAAGGTGTTGATTAACTTTCTATAACAGCAGCTCTGACAGTATCTGACAGTTTATATTAATGAGCTGGTTTTTATACATTATCATTTCTTTGTTAACGGCTCATTCACGGGACTCGTATGGGACTCCCTTTTGAGTCTGGTTCCTCTTCGGGTTTCTTCCCCAAAGGTTATTTCCTTGTTACTGCTGCTCCTGACTTACTCTTTAGAGCTCTAAATCTACATCTGGATTTCTGTAAAGCTGCTTTGTTACAATGTCTCAGAAAAAAGTAAAAGACACTATACAAATAAAATTGAATTGAAGTTGTAATTACTGTCATATTTCTGCATCACTATCTACAGTTTTTTAAACGCTGAACACTAAAACAATCACCAACTAAATCAATAACCAATTAACAGCTACACGCATGAATAAAAGTGTGAATCCGACTGTACAGTATATGTATGTCAGGGGTACCGTTTCTGTGACTGTATGGAAGCAGTGTCCCAAATGTGGTCAGATATTCATATTACAACCACATAACACAAACCGAAAACACCCCGTTGGGGAAGGTTATGACTTTTTATCTCTTACACTCTTCTTGCAGTGCTGCAAATCTGATTCAGTTTCTTTCAGTTTATCATTGTTCCTCTTTAGTTCACTCAGTATCACCGGGTCATTTGTATTTCTGCATTGGGACTAGTTCTCCTTTCCATGATCTAACTGGTCCCTTTCTTTTCACTCTGCATACACTTACTGTAAAAGGTTTCTGCAGAAACCATTGTAGTTAAAGCCTTGCCTTTTTAGTTCTGCTGTTTCAGTCATGGGACAGTAATTTGGACGAATGGTTATACATGATAGACATTAAAAAAAAAAAATAATAACCTGAATCATACACAGTGTTGACCAGGGGTTACTTTAGGGATTTAGGAGGTGCGGGATTCCTACTTCATAGTATCATTCGATTTATCTGTTATTATATGGAGTTCTTAAGATTGATATATAGAAATATAATCGTATTTATAATCATATATAATCTAGCGTCAGGCTTTAAGACATATTACATGTTTTGATTTTTTTTTTAATCCTCCCTAGTATAAGATTTAACTTCATCATGGAGCCTAGCCCAGAACTCTGTCATGAAACTATTGTAGTGACTGTAATTAGAGAGACATCAATGCTGCTGGTTGTTTGTGGCTTTGTTTTAAAGGCATTTGGCTGATACTGAGGTTTTGCTGCAGTTCTGGTCACAGTCTTTCATGACTTGTGCTAAGATATTGCTTAACATAATGTTGTTCCGTGATGTCAGAGTTGTTGTCACACCTGGCCACAGGCGGGGTTTCAGTGAGCTGACGTTAATGGTGTACCACACTGTTATAGCCTTACTGCTTTCAGTTCCCTAATGTTCCTCTTTCTGTGTGCAGATGTCAGTGACTTGAATTGTAATAAGTTCTGCAGCTTTGTTTGCTTTCATAAATAATTTGAATATACTTATGTCTCTTTGTCTCTCTGTGCAGATCCATAAGCAGGCTCCTCCTCTGGAGGACATATCAGAGGACTGTAGTCCAGCAATGCGAGGCCTTCTGGAGCGAGCGCTGGAAAGAGTCCCATCGCGGAGGAGCTCTGCCACAGAGCTCCTGCACGAGGAGGCCCTCCACCCTTCACGAGAAGACCAGCCTCGCTGCTGGAGTCTAGACTCTGCTCTTGGAGACAGCACACACCCACTCGTACGCCAACACAGTCACATGAATGATAGCACGCAAGGTAAACACACAGTCACACACTGGAACATCCTGTCAGTCTAGTCATTTGCATTCCTTCACCCTTTCTCTTGTTGTTTTAGACTCCTCGTCACTGTACACTGAAGATTCTGGCCCGTTTAAAAGAAAAGGTTCCCTCTACTTAGACCTCGGAGCGCTGGCTGGCTACTACAACTTTGTCCGGGGACCACCGACTGCAGAATACGGCTAGAGGAATCCTGAGGTCTTTTTGAGTGTACACTTAGTTTGCGTTTGTGGGACTTGTGGGACATGTATAAGGTACCAAAGTCCTGAAGATACAGTATGTATGGACTGTATATACATATGGAACCTTGTGTCTCGTCATCATTGGCAATTCAGTAACCTCATGTACCAGTTAAAAGGGTTGATTTGTTTGATGATGGGCTGGAAATGACATGTGTTCATTCAGTCCACAGTTTGGTATGGAAACCAGAAGGAGATGACTAAAGCAGTGTCAGTGGTGGTGTAACTTACATACTTAAATATCATATGTTAATGATGAAAAAGACAAAAGACTAAATCATTGTATCACTTTGGAAATTGTGTACAGCTCATCTTCCATTAAAAAAAAAAACTCGTCCATAAAGAGTATAAAGGACTATAAAGGTGAAAAGTTTAATAGTGCTGCATTATAGTTAAGATACTCAGACGTGCATGTAAGTGGATTATTGGATTGATGAGAGACTGAATAACAGTAAGGGAAAAAAATCCTGATTTAATACTTACTGTCTCTGGAAAATGGGTTATCACTCATTTTTGCAATGATGGATTCAGAGTTTTACATTCTATAACCTCAAGGCTGGACCTTCTCAATACTACTCAAGATTTAATGGTGTAATTACATGCCAGTACATGTAAAACAATTAGTCTGGCTCTCTACAAAGTCTTCTGTAGAGTAAAAGAGCATATAAATATAGTAAAAAAAAGGTATCTGAAAGCTTAAACATGAATGCTTGCAGAAGTTTTGTGATGTTTTATAGTTGAAGGACAAGTGAGACATAATCCTTCAGGCTCAATAAGTCAACTGTACACACACTTTCAATAGGATATGCTGGATCAAATCCTTTGCTTGTGTACTGCAGGAGTTTCTAGTCTTACTGCAAAAGGGCCAGTGTGGCTGCAGGTTTTCATACCAGCCAGTTTAGAGCTATTTTGGTCTTCATGCAATTTTTAGTTGTGGATCCTGTTTGGTTGGAATGAATCTCTGCAGCTATAGCAGCCCTTTGTGGATAAGATCGAACACCCTTGGTTTACTGTATGTGCTTTATGTGTATTGCACTTCTTCTGTTTTGTTGTGCGCAAATAATCATTATAATACAGTACAGGGCATTACAGAGTTTAGCATTATATAATTCTTAAAGTTATTTGCTTGGATGGGACACTGGATGTCTGCCCACATTTGTGTTTTCAGTACTATTTTCAGATGTTCCTGGAAAATGTTAAGTTGTTGTTGTTCCTGTGGAATGTGTTTTTGCTGAGTACTTGCAGTGCAAACGGTCACAATGGATCATGTGCTTTAGACAAGAATTACAACACAGCTGTAGTGTGGCATGTACAAAATCCTGTAGTAGTTTCGTAGCCTCATTTAATCATACACGTACATGTTCTATATATGTACTATACTGCCACTAAAATGTTTCTGATTGTGTCTTTTTTATTTTTCATTTTTTTGTTTGGTGTGAGTCATTTTCTACACCATGAGTCTGGTGTGAATGTGCCCTGTGTTGAGATTCTGCAAAGTACATAGATTATGAACTTACATTTTATTGAGATGAACATTGGTTTTGTTTATATTTTTGTAACTGTCTATGAAGTTAATAAAGTTTAAAATTGAACATCTGCCGTTTTTGATATGTACAGTTTAAGCAATTACGCAATTCTATTCAGGTGAAAAGAGTAATTGCGTTAGAACAGTTACATCCTTAGAAAGTTCGGTGGAAAAATCAGTCAGTTCTATAGAAACAGTCATTCAGTTCTGAAAAGCACACAGACCTGTACAGTTTACAAAGCTACAAGTTCTTATCAAGGACAGATTTCTGCCTGTCAGCTCTAGCAGAAGGAAATTATTCACATTACATTTATATGAAATGATACCCATGTAAGAGAAGTTTCCCCATTGCAAAGTGAGTCAGCTAAACCGTGTGTGACCTTCATTCTGCCGTGAGTGTGTATTTCCCTTCAACTCTAATCTTTTGCTAATATTAGCTTTATAGATGTACTGTATTTACTGCATCATTTACTTCGAGCTTAAACATGTGCACCAATAAGAGTACACTTGCTTTTCTAGTGTCGTGCTTTTACTTCCACACATAAGCAGTGATAGTTCCAGTCCAAACATTTACAGAGAGAAAGTACAGAGTACGAAGTGGTCTGTCTTTGTCTTTATATATGTACGGATATGTGTGTGTGTGTGTGTCACACACACATATATATAATACAGTACATCTATAAAGTACATCTATACAGTACATCTATAAAGCTAATATTAGCAAATATATATATATATGTGTGTGTGTGTGTGTGTGTGTGTGTGTGTGTGTGTGTGTGTGTGTGTGTATAGGGTAAACGTTTTCTTATTTTCTATGGAAAATTAAAGGAAAATCTGCTTAAGGAAATGTAAAGGTCATTGTTGTTGAGATAATTTGTTTACCTTGGGCGTTTTTATGTGCCACAGGATGTACTTTCAACATTATATTTCCATAAATATATTTATATAAATACTAAAAAACATTTGCATAAGCAAATTTATGAAGCAAAAGTTCCTCAGAGTATCTGCTTCTGTTTGCAGGCTTATAAGCTGGATTTTTTTTTTTTGAGCTGTTGGGTGAGCATTCATTCATTCATTCATTCATTCATTCATTCATTCACTAACTGCTTTATCCAGATCACCCAACACTACGGATAGGGTCCTTGTGATACACGTCCCGTCCTATTACTCATAAGTAGGTGTCGTATTATGACATATTATGTTTCTATATACTGTGCAAAGGTTAAAAAAAATACTCTAAAACCTTTGAGCAAATTTTGTGTTACAGTTGTGATATATCTTTGGTCCTGTGTACCATATGACCTCTTGCTTTATATACAGTTACAGCCTGCTCTTCTTCATACAGCTGAAAGTGAAATAAAGTGACACTGAACAGACCAGAGCTATCAAACCAACGATTACTATAGCTAGTTATTCATTCTTACATTCTAATCTTACTCTAGATTGGACTTTGTCTTACAGCTATGCTGATGTGAATAGAACTGAAGAGATGCAGCATGAGAGAATGTGACAGTATGCGAGAGATATAGAAAAAGGAAGAGAGAATAAAGACAGAGATAGGCACGTAAAGAGAGAAAAATAAAGTTAGAGAACATTGACTGAGAGAGATAATGATAGAGGCCCAGAGAGAGAGAGAGAGAGAGAGAGAGAGAGAGAGAGAGAGAGACGCACATGCAGTAGAAAAGGATGTAAAGGGAAGTGGGTTTCCCTATCAGTCTTCCACTGACGTCACAGGAACTGTGAAAGTGTATGAGGGTGAGAAGGTACTCCCTGATCTCATTACTTCTTTATTTTAAGAAAGATTCATTATGTGGAGGAGGACAGCTCACATTTACCTTCTCTAGGGCAGAATACATGATGTGGCAGAATAATGCTCCAGATAAATAAACCCAATGTTCAATCTATGAATCTAAAACAGAAAAAAAAAAAAAAATCAGGCAAATGTATGCGTACACTCAGAAATCTAGAAACTTACACTATTCATAATGTCATGTTGAGGCAGTTTCTTTCCAAAGGACATGATGATGCTACATTATTTAATATTTTGCTCTGTTGTGAAATAATTTCAGTTACTTTGCTGTACTGTAACTTTCTGGCTTAACTCGCTTGTAATAGTTCCACATTTTGTATTCTTACCTCACACCACTCTTCCCAAGCTGACATTTGCGTGACACCTAGCACGTTGACATTTATCAAGCACATTCCCCCATTGGGGGAACTTCACTTTATTTATTTATTTATTTATTTATTTATTTATTTATTTATTTACTACACATCATTTGTATCACTAACTTACAGTTAGCTTATGAGATGATCTCTATTCATGCTTTATATAAAAAATAAATAAATAAAAAAAAATTTTTGTTAAAAACCCATAAGGTACATTTACTCTAAAGCCTGAAACAATGTTTATGAACTTTTTAAAATGAAAAACAGTAAAGAATTAAACCAAAATTACAACAAAAAAAGAAATGCTCAAAACATTTTTCTGTATCAGCCTTCTCAGTCAGACATTTGGTTATCCTTAAAAAGTAAAAGTACATGAAAGTGACAGGTTTACTGGAGAAAAACATTCTAAACAGATATTGTACGACGAATAATTAAATAGTTAAGTTTATATAATTAAATCTGTAGGTCGTCTCCCGTTTCCGAGGTTTTCGTTTCCAAGTGTCTTTTATTTTCTCAGTTCTCATTCACATAACAATGATCATTAGATATTTTAATATTTTAGTTATTATCTAGGTTAGGTAATAAAAAGTAATAAAATGTGCAGCTCATCAGATCACCGACTGCAACTAGTCAGAAAAAGAAAAAAAAAAAAATCAGAAGAACTCTTGACGTGAAGCAGCCAGCAGTGGGCAGCACAGGACAGGTTTTATCCAATCACTCTCGAAATAGTCCAATATAGAAATACACAAATTATATATATTTATATATATATATATATATATAGTGCATTACAGAAATATATATAAATATAATTTTTTCATTTATCCCTAATGCGCCAGGAAAACCCCCTGAGATGACATGAGGAAGAAAGCTTGAGAGGAACCAGACCCAAAAGGGAAGCCATCCTCATCTGGGTGACACCAGATAGTGTGACCATAA
>CM074956.1:14037559-14057556 GCA_037577455.1 Pangasius macronema | reverse complement strand
GTTAGCCTCATAGCATAATTGCCCAAGTATATATATATATATATACTATACTATACTCTACTGGCTAACGATATATATATATATATATATATATATATATATACTATACTATACTGTTGCCACAATGTGGGAAGCACAGAATTGTATAAAATGTCTTTGTATGCTGTAGCATTACAATTTCCCTTTATTGAAACTAAGGGCCCAAACCTGTTCCAGCATGACAGTGACCCTCTGCAAGTGAGGTCTGTGAAGATATGGTTTGAGGTTGGAGTGGAAGTTCTCAAGTGGACTACACAGAGCCCTGACCTCAACCCCACTGAACACCTTTGGGATGAATTGGAATGGCAAATACACACCAGGCCTCCTCACCTGACATCAGACATCAGTGCCTAACCTCACTAATGCTCTTGTGACTGAATGGACACAAATTGCCACACTCCAAAATCTAGTGGAAAGCCTTCTCAGAAGCGTGGAGGTTAATATAAGAGCAAAGGGGGACTAAATCTGGAATAAGATGTTCAAAAAGCACATATGGGTGTGATAGATTGATAGATATTTGTAAGATTGTTCATTAAGCTGACAGATGGACACATTCTTGAGAAATCTGCTATAAGACAACATATTAACTTCAAAAATAAAGTTTTAAATTATGAATGATTTATGAATGCCCCATGCAGGTACCCTTCAAATATTGTGTTATTGAAATAACTATAGACATTTAATTATGGACTTTACATTCTAAACTACAATTAACTTTGGATGTTTCCACATTTTGACTTTATAATATAAGCTTAAACATTTTGCATTGGTTTTTTATGTAGCTACTAAAGAATCTCCCCTAGGGTTTGTAAATGTAAAGGAGCATAACAGTAAATTATTATTCATTATTTTATTTAAAATACAGTTTGCTGGACTACAAGTACAATGGTCAACACAGAGTTTGTTGTTTATAAAGAGAAGACCAGGCTGTCAGTTATGCTCTTCCTGGAAGTCTTTAAATTGAAATTGAGATTTTATTTGATAATTGTGTCTATGTTTAGCTAAACTATATACCAGGTCTGGTTAAATGCACACAGGTGCAAAACAGAGGAAAGACGTCTTGGAAAAAAGTGCCACGGAAGCTGGCTGTCGCACTGGATGCTGGATTGGCCACTGTCCCATGTGGGAAAGCAAGTGAAGTGGAGCAAACCTCAGAAAATGGAAAGAAAGGTACAATAATAATTAAAACAGTGTGCTGACAGGGAGGAAAGAGTTCAGTGGGTATACAGAGCTCCTGCTCACCAGAAGCGTTATAATGTGTTACAAACATTACTTATAATGCATTATGTTAGGTAAGGAGTAAAACATGATGACGTGCTGCTATAAAAGTATGAAATGTTGTTCATTCATAAATTTACAACACACACACACACACACACACACACACACACACACACACACACACACACATATATAATGTGGTTAAACAATTCAGAATGATGATGTAATTGTATGCACATCCTTTATAGAAGGATTACTGATTCATCTCTACTGCAGCATATACCACTATTATAGGTTTTTATAACTTTATATTACATAATGTATATATCAAGACATTTCTACATCTTTTCTACATTTATTTATCTTAGTCAAGTTATTTTGGACATTTTGTAGCTCTTCAGTGTGTCACTGTGTCAGGGTGAAGGCACATTTTGTTACTATGACTAGAAAATTATCTTTGTAGGTGTTAGGATAAGCGTATTTATGGTCTGGGTTGAGACTGTTTTAATTATGACATTGAGGAAATTTAGCTTGAAAGCAAACACACACACACACACACACACACACACAGACAAAGGCTGTATGTCCATCTACAAACTGATTTTGACACAAGTGGACACACATATACATAATGTTGTGCTTCTGAAAGCTCGACTGAGAGCGAGGCTTTATGTGGGCAGAATACACTGCATTCAGTGTGTGTCACTAAGGCATTTATTCTCTTTTCAGACTTTAGCGACACTCCTCAAACACGCACACAATAAACAGTGGCGCCTGTCTTCTTCTTCATTCACTGACTAAACACACACACACACACACGCACACACTCGCACACACACTCGCACACACAGAGAGAAACGCACACATGCAACCTCTCTTTCTCCTAGACACAAACCTTTAGGGATGATGTGTGTGGCTATTCATTGCCCATAGCTATGTGTTTTTGTATGTGTGGGTGTATATTGGAGAGAAATGAACACAGACCCCATTTATTAGTGTGATTTAGTGTGTGAAACTCACAGATGTCTCACAGATACACACTTATATCCCAGCCAAAACTACACACTTCCACATATTCACTTAGCATCCTTTCATTTCTTTCTTCGTTTCCGTCTACTTTGTTCTCCACATCCTGGGCCTGGCATCGGACAGGAAGTAGACGGCACTGCTTACCATACCACCTGAAGACTGCAGGAGGACACGCCGAGACACAAAGGTCCTTCACAGGAGTCAGGTGATAAAATCAGGCAAGGAAAGTCGAACTCTGAAAAAACATGGCATATTAATGTGACTTTTGATCAAGAGACGGAAAGCAGGAAGCCTCCAGAATGTTTAACATTATTCAGGAGCTGTCACTCGGGTCAGCACACAGAGGCTTTTACACAAACGCTAACCTCAAACTGGGAAGAACAACAAACAGCAGCCTAGAGCAATCCACTACAGTGGAAACGTCCTCCTGTACAGGATGTATATGTGTGTAAGCAGTTTTGCATTGCATGTATTCTCAGAATGCAATGTAAATGTCTAGGAGAGAGGGGAACAAATGAACACTTTTGGGATTTTTTTTTATTTATTTCTCAAAATATGCTTAGTTAGACTAACCATATTCTCACACAGTAAACACTGAAGTATTTGACATGAAAAATGCGAAATACTTTTCTGTAGCTATTCCCCATAAAGAGTTGACATCAGTGTGTGGAAACTTTTATACCACACACTAGTAATGGATTGTCAGAATGGATTAAAATAAGAGCTAATTCTGTAAAGATCATGCTTTTGTTACATTTTCTTAAGAAACTCGATGGAGTAACAAATGGGGAACACGCCTAGAGTACTACATGAAACTTTTTTTCTATACAGTTTGAAATGTAGCTCTGGTATTAATGGTGGAGTTGAGAAGTTTTCATCAAAGTTCTGTTTTTTGTCTAAAGTGTTCATCTAAGCACATTGTTTGTTCTTCTTTTCAACACTGTTCTATTATGGATACTTCTACGCTCCAGTTATTTGCCTCTTTTTCCGAGCCTGAAGCAACATATGATACCATTAAACAGACTTTTGTAGAAGTTCTGTCATTCTATGTGCCAATGTAGGTAGGTGTATGATGTGTGAGTGTGTTTCTGATCATGTTTGTGGCTCAGAGGAATTTGAAAGTCCAGGCCCAACCCAAGTAATGTCAGTCAGCGAGGGACCACTTCTTAACCAGAGTTCCCTGCAGTCCCTGCTGCCATGACAACAGGATGGAGTAGAGGGCTGAAGAGGGAAGAGGTTCAGAGAGAGGGGGCGTTGTGAGCAGGAATGGGAGTTAGGAGCAGAGGGATGGAAACAGGATGAGAAGATTCCTGGAGACTCGTTTAACTGAACAGAATGGGGTTTGAGATGCCACTCCTAGTACAGAAGGCCCTTTTTCCCTTCTTTTTTCCACTTCCTCTCTCTCTCTCAGTGCTACAGTTTGGAGATCGAGTCATACAGATCCAGACAGCACAATCATGACAAAGGACATTTAGGATGGTTCATCTGATCTAAGAATAAAATGCAGCAAAAAAATCATTTGCAATGGAAAATGTTCAACACCACTTTATTATGTCTAATATCAAAGCACAGTGTTAAAAAAGGTTTGTGACTTTCAGAGAAGAAGTGGAGTTTTTTTTAACTTCTACTACTGTCTTCTGTCCTGACAGAATGAGAAAAAGACGAAGAAAAAAAGAGATATGGTGCAGACTGACTTACTAGCAGCAGGAAACTGACTTATTAGATATAATCTCTCTGAAGACACCAGGGGTGAGAGTAGATTAAATCCCACCATGCAGAGAGAGAGAGAGAGAGAGAGAGAGAGAGAGAGAGAGAGAGAGAGAGAGAGAGGGAGGGAGGGAGGGAGGAAGCAGGGGTGACTATATGCAGAAAACTACAGAAGAGGCCAGAAATGGTGGGTGCTAGACATACAGTATAATACACATTATGTAAAAATGTTCACCCCCTTCCTCCAACAACCCTCATCCACCAACCACCTCTCGACCCGCCCACAAAACAAACACCCACATATACACAGGTACAACTATACACACCTGGACTACCCCCAGAGCTTCACATAACACAATAATAATTAATAATAATTCAGATTGAAATTACTGTGCCATCATAGGGTTTATTTATTTTAATTCTGTGACAGAGGGGGTGAAAAGCAGAGAAGGCTTAATGGAAGAAACCAGTAAAAATGAAAAAGGACATGATTAAGGGCCATCGTCCATTTGGCTTTTCATTTTTAAGAAAAGGTAGTGTCATGGTGTTCATAAACCACAGAAGTGCATCCATAGATAGATAGATAGATAGATAGATAGATAGATAGATAGATAGATAGATAGATAGATAGAAAATGTATTGTTTTTGCCAAAAGTTTATTTCATTTAGGGCATGTATGTAAATCTATATGGGAACTGCCTTCTTAAGTGAAATAAGACAGCAGACTGTACAACATTTCTAAGCATTTTGTCTGTTTTTGTCTGTAGTTTTCATGTGTTGAGCATCTTTATGAAAGCACCTCTGATATAAAAAAAATCTAATATATGCAGTGTTTTGTGGGGTTTTTTTGTGGGGTTTTTTTTGTTGCCATTTGTCATTTTTATCATTAAAATTACACACAAAAAAATCCACACAGACACAATTTGGCTATTTTCTAAAACGGACTTCCTCCTTCCTATAACACAGCCGCCCCCTCCAGTGCCCCTTACACTCTTTATCAGTGGCCTCTGAACAGGATCCATTCATTCTTCCCTTCAAAAGCCCCCGACAGACAAATCTTTGCTGCCATCTCTCTCTTCCTCTCTCTTCTCTCGCTCTCTCACTTCCCCTGGTGGTCTGCATGTTGGCAGGACGCAGGAGGCAGACAACTTTCCCCCTCTTTGAAGTGAGTGTGTGAGTGAGTACTGCAGCTTGAGAGAGCGAGTCATACAGCTTCAAACAGCACAGTCGTGACAGAGGACATTTAGGACAGTACGTTTGATCTGTGTTCTCCCTCCCTCTTTCTGTGTTCTCTCTCTCTCTCCCTCCCTCTCTCTGTGTTCTCTCTCTCTCTCTCTCTCTCTCTCTCTCTCTCTCTCTCTCTCTCTCTCTCTTCTAGTCTATTAAATGTGAAACTCAATCCAGGACTTGTTTGGTTTAGGAGTTGCTCAGGTGAAGGGTCATGGCAAAGGTCTTGTAAATGGAGTGGGAATCTGATGTATGTAGACGTATTTAATTTTGTTTTAAATCATTTTAAAGATTTTTACTTAAAGTACATAGTTATCTACAGCTTTTAATCTTGTGTTTTTTATTCTCTTCTTGTGTGCAGCTTTTGTCTTTTCAACCAGTCTAAGCAGATGAAAACTGCATACACTTTCTCTGCCGCCACGCCATTTTAAGCCATACAGCTCTGCCACGTGTCTCAACATGTTTGGAAGAGAGCGCTAACCCCATACCCTACTGCACTGTCACTACATAAAACGAGAAAAACGACCCATCTCCCCTCAAAGAGCGATCACAAGTGAGTGAATTTCTTAATTATAAACTTCTGAGCTATTGTTGTTTTACCACATTGTATTGTTTAGCACAAGGAATATATAATTAACAATTCTTAACAATTAATGCAATTTACATCATTAAACAATGAATCTAATGATTAACCCACGATAAATCTTTATTGTTTCTCTTATAGAAGGGCTCATCTGCGCCAGAATTGTTACTACAGCACAGTCAAAATAACCAAAGTCATGTGTCCGGATGAACAGAGGACGATTGCACTCATTTATTTAAACACTAGAGTGAGAACAGAAAAGAGAGGTCAGAGAGCACACTCTCCACAGGTCTCAAAGGAGTAAAAAGAGACAAAACATACCCACATGCTGATTTGTCCTTCTCTTTCTCAATATACACACAGGAACAAATAGACATGCCCAGATGCATCATATGAGCCATGCTGTGCGGATAGAAGTGTGATCTCTATTCCGTATCGACTTTACTTATGCCAGTTCTCAGGACAAAAGCAAATACGTTTCTGACAAGAATAATACAAGCAACCACGCTGACTTGAGTGAAGTAATAGTGTGTAATACTCTATGGACTTAACAAGGAGGTTTGTGATGTATGTTCATCGTGCTATGAAGAGACCCCCTTTATACTGTATAATGATATTTATACATATAGTTTTAGCCATAAAAAAATAAATAAGTTCGTATCATGGCTGAAAACTACAGATATCCATTAATATGTTGATATTCCAGCTGTTTTATTTTGGAACCTATAATCTCCATGTATCACATCTGTTGCTTCCGAAGTGATGAATCCATGAAAAAGTGCTGTAGAACATTTTTATTTCATATACATGCCTACTGACTGTGCCAACTTCTCATACACTTCCATTATATGTGAGTTTTGAGTAAATAAGCTTTGTTTTCTTTTTTCAGTACATGGAAACGTGTCAAAAGGAAGTTTCCATGGTAATCATTCACACATAACAGATAGGTTGGATAGAGACTAGGTTGAAAAACACTAGTATATCTTTCTTTATTAAATAGATTGTAAGCAATAGTATTACTCAGCCAACAGTTGCTCTTTAAATGATAGTAGTCTTAAGCTTCCATTACAAATGACTTTCTCACACATTAGATTTCACCCTGTTGTGGTCTGTTATACTCTCTGTATCACATATTGTGCATATCGTCATTTACTGCCAATTTTGGCTCTCTTTTTTCTTTCTACACATAAAAACTAAAAACCTTAACATCAAAACTTACTCATCGTTTAATGCCTAGTCAAAAGAAAGCTTCAATTAAACAAGCCTCAAGTTTCAGAATTGTTTGGACAGCAGATAAATGTGAAGAATAAACAGGTTACGTTTCTCAATACCGATGCAGCTAAAAGCCCAGTAAATTGCAGAGCAATAACCGTCATTGTTTAAGTGCTACATGAGCAAACGCTTGGGGATAGTTTGGATATATTTACTTTCTGTTAAAATTGTACATGCCCTCTGTGGACATGTCTCTACAGGGTGTGTCATATGCATGTCCAGGAAGAGTTTGCTAATAAAATGCCCTAAAAGGTTTTTTAAGGAGTGCATGGGAGTGAGTCTGTGTCTTTGTTTAAACATCTTTGTGTGTGGTTTGTAATAAACCTTTGGTAATTTTGTGTTGTGTTTGAGTGACTGTTTGCCCTTGGGCCTCTGAAAACAATTCTGCGTATGTCTCCTGTGTGTGTACGCTTATGAATATGTCTTTGTGCCTTCGTCCACACCAAGTAAAACTTCTTCTCAGAAAGTGTAATAATACCTCACCACTCAATGGTAATTCTCGCCAAGCCTACTCTTTTCAAAAACTGCCTCTTAGAGAAGAAATAAAATGCAGTATAAAAATAGATACAAAGACCTTACAATATGTCTGACTTTATCTACTTAGAGGAATTTTCCATTTACTTCTAGATCCTCGATTTATATGTCAACTTGGACACTTTTTGTGTACCAATTCCACTAAATAGAACAGCCAAAGAAGATTCTGTGTATAAAAGTGATATGTCAGAGGGACATGATGGTGAGCATGAGACAGTTTGCCAGTTTGAGGTTAACTGGTAAACTCAAAGTTGAGCAAAAGTTGCTCTACAGTGTCTTCTGAACTTGGCATTTGAAACAATGTGAAAAGTAACGCTCCTCCGTGCCAAGTGGTCTCAGTCCAGCTACAAGTGAACTCTAGCACAAATAGATTGCAGTAATTGAATCCATCATGCCGTGTATTGTTTGTGGGCAGTATTTTTGCGTAAACGTGAGCTGCTAAACTAAACTAAGCCAAAGAACAGAGCTGTCGTGTTGCAGAAATGCGTTATATGTTCTGGATATTTGGACCAACAAACAAATAGTTTGGCATCGTTTAGCAGCCACATTTACAAAAAAAAATAAAGCATCATCTCCAAGCTGCCACTGCTGGGCCCTAAAGCAAGGCTCTATAATACACAGCTGTATCCAAAGACTTTGGATAAAAGCATCTGCCAAATGAGCAAAAATGTAACTGTGATGCATAAAATGTTTAAAATTAATTATTTATATAATTATCCATTCATTTATTTGGTGCTGGTTCCATGTTCTCCTTGCTCAGGGAATTGGGAGTTCCATGTACATTTTTATACATTTACAGCTGAGTAGTTGAGGGGTTAAGGGTCTTGCTCAGTGGTACTCTGGGATGCCAATAGACACTGAAACAATTCTGCCATATTTCAGTTCTGTGTAGGGTGAAACCAAACCAAATTAAGTATCAATTTTGTTCTGATTTGGATCTTGGACTTAAAGCACCTTAGTAATATTTACATCAATACATTATAATACCAGAGCTATGTATAATAATTCCTGACCCATAAGTAGAGTTAGTTTAGTTTTCCATGATGTCAAGTTATGTATATTATAACCCTATACTGGAGTGAGTGTTTTTTTTTTGTTTGTTTGTTTGTTTGTTTTGATGTTTGATGGGTCACAGTCACATCACAGTCATGTGACTCTTACATATAAAGCGCATTCAGCAATTCAGCTGCCACAATGTTCTAACATACAGCATGGAAAGTATCATAATCCAACCATATGTCGTAAAAATCAGTCACTTGAATGTGTTATGTCATTTTGATATCAAAATTGATAAAAAAAATAGTCTGATTTGGAATAAGCATTTATAAATGTTTATGTAGATTTTTGTTTAAGTAGAAACAAAAATCTACATAAGGTGAGGTGATGTACAGAAGGTGATGTGAGCCCACTATGTGTAACTAGAAGACCATTATGAGAAAGGAAATTAAGTGGGAAAAGATTGCTAAGCTAAATCAAAAGCCACAGTCTTTTCTGTTTCACATAAGAACAGACTGCAGTGTTCATTTACCTACCACACCAAGGATACATATAACTGCAAGAGCTCAGCAGGAAGGGGAAACTCCATGTGTTAGCATCTGCACTTACCTGGTCTAGCCTGTTGGTGGCATTACCAATCTTCTTTGCAGGTACACAAATAAGAGTAGCAGGCAGCATGTGTATTTTGTGTATGCTTAAAGGGATTACATTCTCACATCCTCTCTTTCCATCTGGCCTGTACTAATCAATCTCATTCTGTCTAGGTTTATCAATACCGGCTGATCTGTGTCGGCATAGAGATCTTATTAAAGCAGGATAACAGTTCACGCCTCATAAATCCTGTTTACATGTAAATCTGCACAACCTGACTATCTGAGATGTATCACGCCTCAGAAATTTAAGAAAACACAGGGCGTCTGTGAGGTGCAGGATGAATAAGGTGATGTGAGGATTGCCCACAGTGGAGAACAGAAAGAAAGAGAGGCTGCAGGTAAACCAAGATACTTGGTGAAACATTGGATGAAATACTGTCATCCCTATATCTCGCTCTTGGTTTCCCTTTCTCTGTCTTTCTGTCTTTCTTTCTCTGTCTCTGTGTCTGGTATCAAAGCAACATTGCTCAGGTTAAGCAGCCGCTCCTTTGATCCCAGCCTGTCAGGACCCCAGGGGCCTCAAACAGCCCTTTTATCTGCCCAACTACTGGAGCCTTTCACAGAGGAGGACAATAATGCGATTAACTATAATGCTCAGCAGAGTAAATCTCTCTCTCTCTCTCTCTAAGAGATCTATAGAGGCATCAAGTGTAGCAATAATAATGCAACTTTAACAAAGTCACACTGTGATGACCTTGTACAGTATATACAGTCGTTTATACTGTAGTTGTCATTACAGTTAGAACAACGTATATAGAGACAACATGTGATCTAAAACTGTAAGGAATATTTAATTCTCTGAACAAATAAACTTAATACAAACATTGGCTGCATTTATTAGGCAGTAATATTAGCCATACAATCCGTTTGACTTGACTTAATTCCACATTCACATCATGTAGAGATTTTAGGATGAAGAGAAAACCTTTTATTATTCCAACTCGAAAGTGTTACTGTATTGAGATTTTATTTATCGAGGAGCTAGCATTAATTTCTAGCTATGTCCACTTTAACGATTATGATATCTTTTCCTAATCTTACTACACTGTAGCATTTTTATCAGTTCCAGTTCTTTAAAGGCTAAGATGAATCACCTGTTGTTTGTTTGTTTGTTTTTTGGCCTTAATGATACACAGAGAAATCAGGACTGTCCAAAGGTACAGAAAATTCTTGAAATTACCATTCGGAGATTGAAGTAAACCATTTCCCCATTGTTAAATCAGCAATTTCCTTTTTATTAATCATCAAATCAGAAAAAAAATAATAATAATTGAATGGAACCTGACAAGTTGTACCAGTGTTTCAGTTAGACGATTAAGACTCCAGATAAGTCAGTCCCAGGTAAATCACTTCCTTCCTGTATCAGCCTGCATCCAGACTTCTCACGAACAACTCCCACATACCATCATAATATGTGAAGATAGAAAGATTATAGATGGATAGGGAAAGGCAGAGGTGAAGATATAAGCCTAAATAGCAATAAAGCACACAGGTTTAGACCTAACCCATAAAAAACTAGCATGGCCTCCTTCCAAACTTGATTTTGCAGGACATCCTGTGCTAATTCAAAACATTACGACTCTCTGTGCTAATGAGAAACATTCAGTGATGCTGCACGTCTCGGACACTGTTTACAGTAACTGCGAATGTGGAACAGTTGTTACATATAACATATGGGTTACATTCTGCACATGACAGCTTATACTTTAGTCATCTCTTTCCCTCTCTGTCCAGAGTTCTGGCACAGGTTCAAGTCCTGATGTTATCTGAGGGAGCACTAACTGAAGTCAGTGCATGTATTGTGTCCAGCTAGCTCATATCCTGTCCCCTACCTTGACACAACTTTGCTGTTTCATCCCATCTGATTTCTCAGTTCCTCCATCTTTCCCCCAGGGTGAGGTCAGAATTTTTTTTTTGCCCAGATCCTATTGGCCACAAGGAAAAGCAATGTCAGGAAAGTGTTAAGAGTTAGTGATATCCAGCCATGTTCAATGAAGAGGTAGAGGGAATGATAGCGTTCTTTTGATCCAGGCCTGGGAGCAGGCAGTGCAGCCCTAGTATAATAAAAGTATTAGTTAAAATCACACAGGATTACTGTATGTGCATTCTGGCATTTCCTTTGTGTTAACTAGCAAAGCTTGGTGTCATTCATATAGAAATAATAATTCAAGTCTTTGAAAATATGAATTACACAAATGAAATGAAAGTTTAATTTACAATTTAAGTTATTGAATTAATGAATTTTTGAGGCAATGATCAAGATACATAAATAAATTAAATCAACATAGTGGCAAACTATTCAAAAATTTCTAAGTAAAAAAGGTAATTTGTTGGGAAAGAAGACTGCAAAATTTACTAACTAGTCAGTTAACTACTATGACAAAAGTCCATTTAGAAATTCATATGGAACTTCAAGAGAAGTGTTTATAGTGCTAATATGACAAATGCTTCAGCCCTTTCTGACAACTGCCATAACATTACCTAAACATTTAAAAATGATTACATAAAGCTTGGAAAAAATTATTCTAACAACCTCAGCTGCCATAAGGCCTGGTTTTGTCTATTTTGATGTTGAAATTGACACCTGATTCAAGTGACAGTTTTTCTGTTGACATAAATTTGTTATCACACTTTGTCTGACATTTTAGAACATCATGACAACTGACATTATAACTTAGGAACGTCTTACACAGATTTATGCATGCCATGTAACTGTGCCTTGTCTCACACACACACACACANCACACACACACACAGTCTCAGTGACTCCACTGAGTACAGTGTCACAGGCTGCACGTAGGACAGTATGGTAGGATAAATGTGAGGTTGAGTTACTCTAATTTCAGACCCGGCAAACAAATGCTCAGTAATTGCACGGTTTCCGAACTCTTCTGAAACTAATTCCAAGTTTAGCTCACAGAAATAGTGCTGTGGAAGGAAATGCTCAAGTCTGAAGAAAGGCACAATGCTTATGGGTTATTTATGAAGCGATGGGCTCTCTCTCTCTCTCTCTCTCTCTCTCTCTCTCACACACACACACACACACACACTGATTTCTGCAAATCTGGCTTTTTTTGTTGAAAAGACTCATTCTACAATTCTTAGCCTCGAGCAAATGACTACACTTCGAACGGTTTTATCTAGTGTGGTTTTACTGGGGCAATAAGATGCCAATCTTAAATAATAACATTCAAGCTTGAAAGTCTTTTTCACATTGCTAATAAATTATGTCTAAATAATACTTAGCACAAGTTCTCTTTTCTAATGCCTACTGAATGTCTGGAAGGAGTCGAAACAGAATGCCATTCTGTATTTCCTGACCACAGATGTTTTGAATATGGTGGTTGTTTCTTTTGTTTCCAAAGCACTGAAGATGATATTATAATAAGCCCACAAAGAAATGCTGCTCTATTCTCATCTGTTATGTTATTTTTTTTTTTAGCTCTGAAACAGAGCTCTTTAACCTGACTGTTATATTTTACACTCCAGATGCAAAATGTGTTTTACTGTTCAAACTTTATCCTGAGAAAATGGTGTCTTTAATGTATATACATAACTAGCTCCTTAACGACTAGCTTGCATTGCTTTGATTCTCTATGGTTTCTCATCAAATGCACTCCATTCATCACTTCTTCAACAGTCCCTCATTGGATGTGTTTTCCCATGCTATGATTCCATTCCTAGCCTGACCAAATATTCTTTAAAGTGAAATCACAGTGCATCCAGCACTAGCATGCGGCATTACCAGCTCCAGTCTTGTTTTTAATTAACCACAAGCTGCCCGAGTTTTCTGCCATGTCACCACAAATCATCAGCTTTCGAAGCGCAGGGTCAGAATCCCCCCATTATCTGTAGTCCTTTCCCATTTCTTGCCCCATTATTCTGGGGTAAAACAAAGCAGGCAGGAAATGAGATAAATGCACTGAAATTACAGCCTGTGATTGGACCATTGCTCCCACTGTTTAGAGCGTCTGGCTCCATTTGGGCTGCCTCGCTTGACTACCGGAGAGTGACAAGATGCCTATTTGTGACAAAATATCATATGGACACACTTCGGGAGTGTGTTCCTCTTATGATGTGCATGGGAGCAATTCAGTGCGCGTGTGTGTGTGTGTGTGTGTGTGTGTGTGTGTGTGTGTGTGTGTGTGTGTGTGTGTGTGTGTGTGAACGTGGTTTCATGACAGTGTACAAAAAGAGCCGGGCCTCACAAAGTGGTTCAAGAGTTCAAGTAAATGTCAACATTTTGCAAACTGCTCTCAAAGCCTAACATTAAGGGCATTTGTACTACCCTGTAATCCTGCGCCCTTTAACCTGCTTTCACTTTAGTGGCTGGTGCCTGTAAAAAAAACTGAGTTGGAATGAATGCCACCGTTCAGTGCACTGCTGAGTAGGTAATCACCTCTCCTCTAGAGCAGTAATTATCTCCATGCTAATCAGTATACATGATTGTGGTAGTGAATGGTTTTCTTCATCTCCTAAGGCTATGTTCAGACAAACAGCTCAAATCAGATTTTTGCCATATCCGATTTACAGAAAGATTTTCTGCAATCTGAAAAAACACTTTTTCCCAATAGCATTCAAGCTGCATCGGTATGCGCTCCTGATTAAAATGGGATTTATGGGATTCTTGGACATAAGGTTTAGTCTGATTTTTTTATTTAGATTTATTTATTGGTCATTTCGTGAGTGGCATGTCTTGACATCAGAGTTTTGTGACCAGAACAAATGAGCAAAAAAACAAAAACATGAAGGTCTCTTTCCTTGCTTTGTTTAAAAGCATCTATTTTTTTGCTTTCTTCATTCAGAATCTTCACTGGATCGTGAATCTATATAAAGCAGACCCCATTGCTAGAGCTTGATGGTAGCTAGTAGATAATATAACAAATGTCTCTACACCACCAAACACATGAAAGCCCTTATTTTTGGATTTCTGGACAAGTTTAATTTGAGTTTTTCTCCCCAGACAACTCAAATTTGATCACCCTCTTAGACGTTACGTTTCTTTTTTGTAAAGGTTCCCTAATGCACATCAATATCTTAATAAGGTTACAGTCTGATGTGTATTAATACACTGCACAGTAGAGCGGAAACAAAAACCCAAATCAAATACACAGTCTTTCAGCCCAGTTCCAGCTTCAGATCATTTGTCTATATTTTCCTACTGCGGGAATTTGAGATCACAAGCTAGCACTCATGAGGCTCTTTGTTGATAGACAGATGTTGTTTTTGCTAGACTTTTGCTGGAATTTGAACATATTAGATGGAGTAAACTGTTTCATTCATCTTGTACTCATGTAAAAGCACTCTGCTGCTATGTATAATTATTTACTTTATTTACAGAATATGAGACACTATTTAAATTTCTTTGGCCTGTTTTACTGTGTATGAAGCCGTACTGTTATGAAACACTGCTGCATAAATGCGGTGAAAATATATGTAACTACAATTACATATGCGCTGTGAAATGAAGGAAAGTCCTAAAATAAATTAGAAAGCTTTTCATAGAATCAACTCTCTGGAGTCAAACTCTATCCAGGACAGACCCAAATGATTTTGCTGCTTTTCTTGGACTCAGCAGAGGTTATTAAGTGATTTAGTTTGATTAGTGTAATGAGCAGAGGAAGTGTTGTTTTAATATTCTCTTACTCAGATATATCAGTCCTACATGTTAAAAACTTCCTGAGCCGAATCAAAAGATTACGCTGAGCAAATATTGAAGAAATGCTACATTTTCCCTCCCATGCAAATTCAAGTGAAAGCCTGTAACCACTGAGTTTATATGAAACTGGCCTGCAGTGCTTTAGTCACTCATCTCTCCATCACTTAACCCATTCATGCAGCCACATGGTCATTAGACTACCTGTCACGTAGTTCTCAAACAGATTTGTACTGCTGTGGATATTCTAAATATTTAGCTATGATGAATGTTGCTATGTGTATGCTGCTGAAATTTGATCATGGCTTAATTAGTATGATTAAATTAATTAACGAAAACAATGATACACATGATACTTATTTCATACTGGAGCATTTTTGTTCCAATTTTTTTTTTTTTTTTTACAAATGTCAACAATTTCAGAAAAGACACGGCCACCATGTCTCTCTCTCTCTCTCACTCTCGCTCTCTCTCTCTCTCTGAATGCAAACATTTATAATCCCATTTACCTTTGAGTCTAATTACGCTCTGCGCCTCTCTCTCCCTCACTCTTTTCCCCATCAGTAAATTTGAGCAGGAAGTTCACTGTTGCCTCTCGGAGATTGAATGTTGCCTGAACTATATCTCCAGTTGCCAAGGAAATATTATATTCAAACAAGTCCATAGCAGACTGTTTGCTCAGGATATTGCTAATGCATCACACTCGCAATCGCAAGCTTGTCAAGTGTGTATATGTGTGTTATGTATCTGAGGTTTTACTTCATGTATGGGTATGACTTTGTGGGATTCAGTGGTTGACAATGTTTTTTGTTTTCTCTCTCTCGCTCTCTCTCACTCTGACTAGTGTGTGTGTGTTCACATTGGAATTTTCTGGCCCTCGGTCACATGCGGAAAAATGCAAGTTAATTGTTCTTGACCAACATTCATAAAATCTTATTGAATCATTAGAAATCAGTCCAAAAGCTTGTGAAAAAGAAATACGTATGATAGTAACAGTCATGACATTCAGTAGCCATCGAGGATAACGGCTTACCAAAAATGTCTGAACAAATATTTCTGTTATTCATTTTATACAAGCCTTACATTATATTACGTGGGCTTAAAACAGCATCTTTTGCTAACATTTTAGCCTTTTCTTTCATAACATGTACTGTATAAATTTTCAGAATCTGAGCAAACACTGCTGACAAAATAACAAATTCTACCAAGAAAGCTAAATTAATAAACAAATTCATGGTAAAGCAAAGACAAGACATGCTAAATGAAGTGAGGTTTGCTAGGATGTTGCCTGACATTGGCAACTTTTTTTTCTTTTTTTTTTGATGGGATATTTTGAGATTTGACATTTCATTGGATTTAAGTTCTCTCATGATCCATGCTCAGGGCTTCAGCTGTGGCTGCTTATCCATCTTAGTACCTCACCATCATTCACACACATACACACACAAACACATGCACATAAAGACACACATGCAACCCCTTCGCTGAGTTTTATGACACATACACAAGGACTATTTTGTATCCTTATTACAATGAGAACGATGCATTGATGGACAGCGCACCACAATGCAAGCTGTTATGTGATAATTTAACCAATGTTGACCTTTGGATGGAACATATGCTGACGTATCCATGCATCATTCAATAGGAGACAATTTGGATGAGGCCTGAGTCATTCATATTAGTGAGTAGTGAAGTGACGTGACTTTGTGGCCAAGTATGGTGACCCATACTCTGAATTTATGCTCTGCATTTAACCCATCCAAGTGCACACACACAGTAGTGGACACACACACCCGTGAACACACATCCGGGGAGCAGTTGGGGGATCGGTGCCTTGCTCAAGGGTCTCACCTCAGTCGTGGTATTGAGGGTGGCAGAGAGCACTGGTCATTCACTCCCCCCACCTACAATCCCTGCCAGACCTGAGACTCGAACCCACGACCTTCGGGTTCACCTTCAGGTTACAAGTCCAACTCTCAGACCATCAGACCATCAAACATGTATACCACATACAAGCTATGCATGCCAACATGTTTTTGTCAACAGATGACAAAGGTTCCTTGTAAACATTAGGGTCCAAATTGCCATGTTCACACTGGTTCTGAGAAAATCCAAAATTTTCTGTACCATTTATCCTATACAGGGTTGCAGGGAGCCTGGAGCCTCTCCCAGGGGACTCGAGGCACATGGCGGGGGACACCCTAGACAGGGTGCCAACCCATCACACGGCACAATCGCCCACACACTCACATTCACACACTACGGACAATTTTTTAGAGATGCCAATCAGCCTACAACACATGTCTTTGGACTGGAATAAGAAACCGGGGTACCCGGAGGAAACCCCCAAAACCCCAACCCCGGAGATGTGAGGAAAACTTGCTAACTACTAAGACACCAGGTATCAGAATGTAAATTAATTGGTTATTTATAGCTATTTCCACTAGTGTATTTTGATGTGTGTTTTATGTGTCTCTGTGTGGTCTTACAGTACATGCTGTATATGCAATTCTGACTGGATTATTTGTTTTTGACGTGTTGACAATTTTTTTCCAGCAAAACGCCCGTGTTTTGGAAGGTGGGAAGAAACCACAGTACATGGAGGAAACTTGACAGAGACAGTAACCAGAGTTCAGGATCGAACCCAGGACCAGACCACTGAGAAAGCAATACTACGGGCTTCCTCACCCTAAAACTGTAAATAACAGCAACAATAACTGTATTTAAATTTATCTTTAATCAAGGCTAATCTTGACGACTGCCTTTTCTGGTCAAACCAGTATCTTATCTACATATCATAGACTTGCTGGTTATTAAGCATTAAAACTAGACACCTAGGATAAGTGCTTATAAAAAGAAGGTCAGATCAAATAGCAGTGTTACATGACCATGTCACCACTGGCTCTGAGAAAATGGCTCTGTTTTTATGTTTAATGATTTAAAGTGATTTTTTCTCTGTTAGCTTATGGTTTTAGCTTAGAGTTCCTGGAGGACTAGTGGTTAGGCCTCGGCGCTCTCAGCACCACAGCCAGGGTTCGATTCCTGGCCAGGGAACCGACCCCAGCACATGACAGTGCACTCCCAGTGCCAGTCCCAAGCCCAGACAAAATTGGGGATGGTTGCATCAGGAAGGGCATCCAGCGTAAAAACTCTGTCAAATCAAATATGCGGACCAATGATCTGCTGAGGCGACCCCTAATGGGAGCAGCTGAAAGAAGAACAAGAACAGCTTAAGGTTTTAGTTTATGGAATATGGATTTAATGATGGAATTTGTCTTTGTAATTTTGTGAAATGTATGTATCCAATTGGTGGAAAAACTTGTATTGTAACTAGTTTGTTAAATCTAATAAACCATCAGCTTAATTTGTAAATAAAAATCAGCAATGAAAATGTCTAACTGCTATACTGTAGGAAGACTGGAAATAACAAGAGAAGATTAAAGTGAGAATAGTGATTGAGGTGATTGTAGAAGATAAAATGATATCATTTCACGTATGACTTGAGCATAAGAGACTGAAGATAAATCAACATTGTATGTGATGTAACACACAGCAAACTTCTTTTGCTGAAAAGAAATGTTTTGACTGTTATCCGGAATGTTTTTAAAATTATTTGGCTTACAATATAATGTTTAGAGGCGCTCATGTTGAGAAAGACCAGCAACAAACTTAAAATGAAAATACTGCCTCTACAATTAACTTGACCTTTCATTACTTTTGGTAAGGGCTATAATTCCTACAAAGCTAACCCACTATGAATGTACGTACCCTCAAATTAAAGCTGACATTCTCCACTTTAACCACATAGTCATTGTTTCATTTCAAACCCACTGTGCTGGAGTACAGAGCCAAAAAGACAGAAATTGCCACCGTCCAATTACTTATAGAAAAGTTTCCCAGCATTGTATGTCCTTCACTTATCCTTTTGCCTCTAAATCCCTGTATCTGTACTTAATGAGAAGTAAACTGGTTTGAACTTTTTATTAGAATGTTTGCTTCAGTAATGATACCTGAAAAAGAGATTAAATTGCAGTAAGCAGTAACATTTTATAATACCAGGAATCAGGAGCTACAAATGCTAGATTTCCTCTTTAGAATTAAATAATAATCACAAAAAGTTTCATGAGACAAGCAGCATCATCCTGTGTGTTACTATCCCAACTCAAATGTGATGTGTTCAGAAAGTTTAGATTTTTACTTTACCATCTTGTGAATAGTAGCTCTGGCCGGTAGTCCAAACCATACAGCAAAGATATTAAAATCTGGTTTACATTATTTCACTTGTAAAGTAAAGTGGAAAGAGACACCTACACTGATTAAAAGTGGGTTCGGTTGGAGATCACAGAGTACATAACATATATGTATACAAGACAACGCTGTGATTTTAACATGAAACGAGAGAAATTACATCCCTCAGTTTCCTGTGCGCTCTGGAGAATGCAGGCATCAATCCACCTACCTCCCGCATGCTAAGCGAGTGAATGAAAGTTCTCTATGTGTGAATCTGTGTTTGTCCTGGATCAGGAGAAATGAACTGCAGCAGTTCGTGTCACTCAGTTGCCAATGTGGAGACATCAAGCTCTGGCTATTAGCAGTCTGCTGAATAAACTTCATTCATTCATAAATATGAGAGACTGGAAATGGAACCTTAAACAGTAAACCATATGCAGGGCAGTCTCTCTCTCTCTCTCTCTCCCTCTCTCTCTCTCACACACATACACACACACAAACACACTTATACACACACACAAAAGAAAGGCATTGGTGTGAGGAGAGGCCGCCACACAGGCTACAATTCCCAGCATTCCAAAGCGAGCGTCCAAGCCACGCTGACGTCTGTGTGTCTGCTGTTTACCACCACAAACTTCCTCTGCCTTTACACAGGGAGCAAGCGAGAGAGGGGGGGTCTCGCTATTTAGGTAGCATGCTGATTCAGCCTGAGAAAGCCCCTGTGTCTCCTCCCTAATTCTCTTCTCAATGTTCCCCACACAGAACTGACTAATAGCTGTGTGTGTGTGTGTGTGTGTGTGTGTGTGTGTGTGTGTGTGTGTGTGTGTGTGTGTGTGTGTGTGTGTGT
>CM074956.1:14026332-14037459 GCA_037577455.1 Pangasius macronema | reverse complement strand
TACTCTGGACTGTTGACCCCAAGTACTTAAACTCCTGTACCTTCTTCACCTCTTCACCCTGTAATCTTACTGTTCCATCAAAATATCGCAAATGTAATTATCACAAAATGCATATCGCAAGGGCGTGCGATAACTGAATGATTTTAATACTTCAAAAAGTTATGAAAAGTCAAAGTTTCAGGGTGATGCAGATAGCACTGAATGCTTTCTTTTCCTCACAAGAGCATGAAAACGTATGTTGGTTATGTCATTATATAAATATATAAATATAATTTAAACTGATTTTAAACAATTATAGCATTAACGTACCGCATATCGCATTATTTTACAAGTTAGCGCATATCGCATTTTTCTTCAGTATTGTGCAGCCCTAAATGAAACACACACAAACTGAAAAGCTTCATTATGCAGTCACAGACTGCAGACAACATGGATTTGATTTCCTCCCGACAGCATCAAGGATCCCAATGATGTGAAGATTGCTGCCTCACAGCTCCAGGGTCCCCTGGTTCGATCCTGAACTAGGGTTACTGTCTGTGTGGACTTTTGCATGTTCTCCCTGCATCCTCATGAGTTTCCTCCAGGTTCTCCAGTTTCATCCCCAGGTCCTAAAAACATGTCAGTAGGCAGACTGGCTATGCTAAATTGCTCATAGGTGTGAATGAGTGTGTGAATGTGTTTGTGCATGGTGCCCTGTGATGGACTGGCATCACAGCCAGGGTGTATTCCCATCTCACACCCTGTATTCCCAGGATAAGCTCTGGATCCACCCCGACCCTTACCTCGATACAGCATTTACTGAAGATGAATGAGTAAACACTGAAGACTAACTAATGCACACCAGTAACGTAGTGATTAATTCATGTATGTTGCTTATGGCCACAGTTAAGAACACATTTAACATACAGTGTGTTTGCAACATTGCAATGCAACACTTCTCGCTGCAGTGCAGTCGACTTTTTAAATTTAAACTTCTTTCACCGACATGTTGGTCTTGGTTTAGAGTTTCCCCACAATACCCATAATGCTATTCAACTGGCTGCTGATAGCGGTGCCAGTACTATTTATGCCACATTCGACTTACCTCGGAAGTGGGAAATCAGAATTCTGAATTATATAATTTTCAACCTCTGTGCATTCAAGCTAAAAAGTGTGTATGTGTGTGTGTGTGTGTGTCATTTAACTTTGTTTACGGCTGATGCTGTGAGCAGCCATGTTGAGTTGACGTCACTTGCTGAACTCAGGGTTGAGGAGACCCGAGCTTACGAGTAGTTCCGAGGTGAGGAGTTGTTTTCTTTGGTTTGTACTAGTCAGAGGTCTGAGTTGCAAGCGTTAGACAAATGCAGCACTAGCCCTTGCTTCATCTCTACTTAAAGAGAGCAATGCAGCCATGCTTTAGTCCTTTAGTTTGTACAACTCTCTCACCTCCTCATCTGTACATTTTGCTCAAACAGATGAGGTTCCAAAGCTTCAACTTTCATGCTAATACCATCCTCGATCCACATCATCACACATGTCATTTCGTACTATAGATCGCTACCTAGATGAGCAACTCTGCTGTGTTGCTGCCTTCGAGTCCTCAGAAGTTGGAACGTGAGGACGAGTTCGGAGGTGGTAATTATGAAATGTGTTCAAGTGATTTTGGATGGTGTGAAAAAGTTTTCATTTATCATCAACAATAAGTTTCTTTTGCCTTAGAAAAGAAGAAGAACAGTATAACAGAACATACATAATTAATCACTTAAATATTACCGTGTGCTGTAAACGTCACAATTATGTTGGGAGCCGCCACTGACTTTTTGTTACCGACACGCCCCCCTACTCAGAAAGTCGGGGCTCATAGAAATACAGGATCTCCTGAGAGGTAATTATGACAAAATGGTGGCATTAATATGCGTTTACTTCACAATTACAATATTTCAAACAGGCAGCGTAACTTGCCACAACTATTTCTATGTTGGATTTCTCATTAATATGACATTGAACACTGATGAAAAAGGAGAGTGAGAAAAGAAGCTCTCGATCTTTTTGTTTTAGGAGATAACAGTGACCGGTATCTGACTGTCATCCCTAATTTTTTGATATTTTCAAAATATTGAAATATTTTTGTAACCAGCACTGTCCCCTGGTGACGTCAGCACTGCAGACAACTCCTAACTTCTCACAGGAAGAACAAAAATACAGCACGAACCAACAAAGTAGCACCAGACTAGCTCAGCACATCTAAATGAAATATTTAAAATACATACATATTTAATGTGTGTGGAGCTTTCCTTTAACGGTGACATCCCTACTGTCATTCCTTTATTTGGTGTGTGTGTGTGTGTGTACTTTTGCATGTTCTCCCTATGTCCTCATGAGTTTCCTCCAGGTTCTCCGGTTTCGTCCCCAGTCCCAAAAGGTTTGTGCTCATAATCACATCTCAATAAAATATTTAAGTACATACATATTTAATGTGTGTGGAGTTTTCCTTTAACAGTGGCATTCGGTTTTTTTTTTTGTTGTGTGTGTGTGTGTGTGTGTGTGTGTGTGTGTGTGTGTGTGTGTGTGTGTGTTCAGATGTTATTGGAACAAGGGTGAGATTTAATGAGAACACCAAGGTCATGCCACATGAGACAGTGAGAGGAGTCCAAAAGAGTAAAAGCCTAAAAAGACAGTAACAGATATTCGGGTAGATTATTAAATTCGTTTGTTATATCGTCAGTACAATTAGATTTCATAATTGGTCAAATTCTGCAATGGTCACTGTTATTTTCAGTCTGTATGACAGGCGGATTATATGAACATTTTGTTCTCTGTGGTGTGCTGATCCATGGGGAAGTCCAGTGAGACACTTTGCCTAAAGTATTATATCTCTTTTTCATTACTTACACAATGTTATTTCACAGAATTTCTCACACACGATGTGTTATTTCTCAATAACGTCAAAGCACTGGACATACTTGAAACATATTTCATTGCAACTTTTCAAATGACTCTAAATATAAATTGCATGACAAATACTCATTCCACATTATAGAGTACTATGCGTCCAGTGACAAAACAAAAGCTACCAGAACAAACACTAAAGAGCTTTACTTTAAAACTTTCTGAAGAAAGGTTAAAGGTCAAAGAGGTGAAGATATCTAGGATATGATATGCATTTTTGTTATTAATTACTTGATTGTTATGCAGAAACACCACACAATAATTCATTGTATGAAATAGCTGCCAGAGAAGGCTACTTACATGAATTTTCCCATAAACAAAGAAGCCTGTTGTTAACTGCTGCAAAATAGAGAAAATGGAGGAAACAGGAGGAGGACAAGCATCTCAGTAGAGGAGATAAATACAGAGGTTAAGGAAGAGTAGGAGGAAGGTCTTGCCCAAGGACAGAAACAAATGAAATCAAACAAAATCTTAGCTGACTGTATGCATTTTGTTGCCTTTTAGGTTTCATTGCTTTTTTTTTTTCATTTACATTTCTTTAAACATTCCTGTGTATTTTACCCAGCTAATATTATGGAAGGTGTCCATCATTAGCAAAACTGTGTATAGTTTGAAGACATTAATTAAGACACTGATATAGCACAGCTAGTTATTTCTGCGTCATCAGGTTTCTATCACCAAGAAGCATAATTAATGAGAAATTTCTCCTCACTACTGGCACAAAGAGAAGACCTTCTTGTGTGTATATGTTACACAATATAGAAATTATAATCGAAAAAATAAAATTATATTTAAGGTCTCTTTAAACACAGTTACTGGTTTTATATAATGGACTTCAAAGATGATAATAGGATCATGTATCACCTTGCAAAAGCCCCTTCAGCCTTTTTCTGCACAAGCAAGTGAAAACTGATGCCCTAGTGTCTCATCTTATTTATTAGGTTCTGTGTGCCTCGCCCCTCCATCACAGGGGTCCTGAGTTGCAAACCATTAAAGGCGTATCCAATGCACAGATACCAGTGCCTACAGTGGGGATGGAGGATGTCGAAAAGAAGAGGAGCATCTGCATTTTGGCTCTGTTGGACAATCTGCTTACCCCACTTACTGCTAGATACTTGACTAAAGCAGAAATAGTAATAATGAGAGAATGAGCACGCTTGCTTACAGTATTTCTACTCGATTTTCTATTATTATTATTATTATTATTATTATTATATGATGTAAGAGAACCCTAACCCTAACCCTATTTCCATGCAGGAACAACCATAATTTGGCGGTTTAATGCCAGAATATTGCTCATTTGGTTTCGCTAAATTGTTTTCATGTTCAGAAATGAATGCACAAGTGCAACAGGAATGCCTGGATACTGCTCTGCTGTTAGGAGATGAGTGTAAGTTTGAATCCCAACAATGCCACAGGTGGGAAAGATGGCATACTCTCTCCCTGCTCAATCATAGCTACACTAGCCAATCGCTGGCATCTGTGAGCTCATGTATGTGGAAGAAGGCAGATAGCACTTGGTTTTAAGTCTGTTATGTTGCACGTTGCAGAATGAGCAGCAGGTTAAAAAGCTGCTGTTGGCACGGTCACCTTCCCTGGTTGGTAACTGGCATACGATGGGGGACAGCTGGCTGATGGGTGGGACTTGGCCAGTGTCCAAATTCGGGAGAAAACAGTCCCTGACAATATCTGTGCACACTGTGATATTCTCTATCCATTTTAACTTTACAGTACAGATGCTATGTCATGACAATATTTTCCTGACTAAGCAAAGATTTAAAGGTCCCACAACTATTTATGTCACCTCACTTCAAAATAGACGACTATTAACTAAGTGATGTAATCCTTAATAAGACAAATCAGGTGTGGCTACTAAATGTGCATCAGACATATGATGCGTCATTACGGACAGAGCATCCTATGATTAACAAAATGAATAAAATAGTTACCAAAACTGATTAAATACCAGACTCACCAAAGTTATTGCCATCTTAATGATGGGGAATTGACCAATATAAACTACGTACTAGAGTCTAACTTTTGAGTGAAAATCTGCATTGCACAAGAAAACAGATGTCAGTTATCAGCCAGCTGCTATCTTATATGATTTTGGGGTGTACATTGAGCTTTTAAAGTGAATGAGAGAAGCTGCTTTGTTTGGATATCTCAGCAGCACGCCTAACCACATCTCTAGCTAATGTATTCAATTAAATCCAACTGCAGTATGCTGCAGTATGCTACCAAGAATACGTATATCTGCCATACCCCCTCCCCAAACTCACACACACACACACACACACACACACACACACCCTACAAACTTATGCATTATTTTGCAACTACAAAGTCTTTTCCACTTTCTACTGTTGTGTAAGGTTTAACAGAAACTAAATGCTGTGTGTTTGAAAAATCTGTGTTGGCTAATTTACATTTTTGAAATAATGCAATAAAATGTGTTTGAAGAAAGGAAATGTCATTTAATTGAGGTCATGGCATTTCATTAAACGACAAACATACACATACACAATGAACTATCCTCAGTTATGTTCTTTTTTATCAATTTTTACATGTTACTGCTTTTTTATTTGAACATCAACAAGCTCATAAAGTTTTCCTGACAACAGTCGAAATCTGGAAGCTCAGCTTTTCTTTTACAGAAGTGAGAGCCAAAGCTAACTAACTGCAGCTAATTCAATTGTAGGCCTTTTCATCAGCACTGCGGCATTTCTGCGGCCATCCGTTCTTTTTAATAGCATTTTGAGGGAACGCCTTACAGCGATGTGTGTGGTAGCAAAACAACACAGTAGAGCCAGTCAAGAAGCTACACTACATCAAGGGGAAATGGGAAAGAAAGACAGTGGTCTCTGCCAGAATCCTGTCTGTTTCCATGCTGAGGGATTTCCAGAGAGGTATATATATATATCAATAAGAGAAAAAAGGAAGGAGAGAAGATGGAGAGTGTGAGAGAAATAAAGCTCCACTGTTGTTTTCACCCTTATGGGGAAAATCCATTTTGACTCAGTGATGAGTGGTGATGAGAAAGAGAGAGAGAGAGAGAGAGAGAGAGAGAGAGAGATGAAGAGAGATATAGTGTTTGTGTATTTTGTGTTATGTTTATATCAAATGTTCTCTGCTGAATGTGAAATCTCCCACATTTCCCTTATATGCTTTTCATTTATAAGTTTACCCCAGTTTTGTTTTAATAGAAGCTTTACTTTACTCAATGAGCTGAATCAGCTGTCTACATTTATGGAACCTCATTTCACTTAAGGCCTGTAAAAGTCAGGCAATAAAGCTTTATTAGTTCTCAGATACCTTATATATATATATAGACAATATTGTAGTATAACATGAAAGGTTGACAGAGTAGCATTGGGTTCATTTCTTATAACACTTTAAATGTTTATTAATGTACACTGTAATTAAATTATGAGACCCGGTTTTGTAATCTTGTACCTTTATGATGTGTACCATCATAAAGGTACAAGGTTACATCGTACACTATGTGGACAGCTGACCATCACACAAATACAAAGAACCTTCCCTAAACCGTTGCCACAAATTTGGAAGCACACCATTTTCTAGTATGTCTTTGTATGCTGTAGTATTAAGATTTGATTTTCAGAAATGATAGGATGTAATCAACTTGTACTAAGCTCATCTCAAGCATCATCAATTATAACTACCTACAAGTGGTGTGGCATTGTGTAGCATATAACTACTTTCTATGAAGGCCATATTTATAATGAACTAAGAACACATTCATGTTATAAGGCTTGCAAAAGAAATTATAAACATTAATATAGTGCAATTTATAGCAATGTTTGTTGTAATATCTTTTCCAAGAAGGAAAGTTTGAAAAGTTCTCTTTTTTCCACATAACTGAACTGAACATCCACAAACATAAACAGAAAAACTGGAACACATCATGTTTTCATGGGAATTGATAACATCAGCAGTCCTTGTCCTTCACATGTGATGCTAGAAAAGCACATGAGCTCAGAGATAACGGAGGTCATGGTCACATGCTCAGTCACATGGGTGACATATCAGAGCCTGACTGCACTGTGTGCTTATGGCTTGATGGTATGTTTCATGAATATTCTGTCAGTCATCAGCTTAGTGACATGGGTTGTACGTAATACCAACTGTAAACCACACAGTAATAAATTAGAGAAGCTGTTTTGCAAAGCAACAAAAAATTCTATGTGAACAGTATAGTACCAGTGAAAACTCGTATGGACAATGATAAGTACAGTATCAGTCAAAGATTCAGACTCACAGAAGGGTTTTCATTACTATTACTTTTTTCACATTTCATAATAAAAGAGAAAGCATCAAAATTTTGAAGCAAATATTCAGTTAAACAGTGAACAAAACATTTTGGGCAAATCAAAATATCATATTTTAGATTTTTTTTTTCATGGTAGCCCTAATGACAGTTTTGCACACACTGAAATTATTTTCGTGAGACACTTTTCCAACAGCCTTACAGAAATCTCCATATGAACTGGCTGCATGCTAAATTAAAGCTACTTGTTAATATTTTTACATTAAAATATGTTTTGGAAATAAATTTATATATACTGTAGGTGTCACTGTGGCTGAATTCTGGCACTGTCACTGTGGCTGAATCGTGTTTTCATTCTGTTTGTAATCAAAATATCCACGTTGCTCCTCCACCACAGTGGAAATGAAATCTTTAAATGTAATTTTCTCTCTTTTCACTTTTGGGGGGTAGCCAGATTTTAAAATGCTAGAACTTTACTTACGATTAAAATACATATAAAAGAGAAACATAGTTCAGGAAAAGCTGTAGTTTTCAGAATAGTCAACATTTCACCATGCAAAGGGTTTTTCAAACGCTGCCACACATACATTGCTTTTGAATGCTGTTTAAAACCAAACAGTATACCACATCTACCTGATCAAATTTACCTACAAAGTCACTTTGTTGAAGAAACTGTTCATAAAGCTGACCACAATGCTCTCCCAGTAAAAATGCTTATACTGTATACATTGTCCAAATAGCTACACAACAGGCAGCCGAACAGAAAAGAATAGCTTTCCTGGGTCCTGCGTTCATACGGTCTGAGACAGCACTACACAATTCAAATCTGATATGAATTTGCTGAATTTGCCTTTACATGGCTTAAATGAAATCCTTTTTTAAAACATGTATTAAAATAGACATTAAAAACTTCACCTCAGTGTAAAAGTTGCACTATAAAACATTAATGCTTTCATTAACACATTTGTAACACAGTGTTTATTTATTTATTTATTAATTTATTTATTTCTTGGTGGGATTATGGTTGGGGGGTGTGGCAGTGAGAACATCACTAGAGCCTGATTATTTGTCAGTCAGTGCTTGTGTGCTGGACTTTATTTTCATTTTTGTGTTTATCATGATAACAGAGTCTCCAGCTATTCTGAGCATACGCGCTGTTTCCGTATTTACCATCTATATCTAATCTGCTGTACTGCCGCTATCTCTCAGTCTCTTTCTAGCATACACACACGAAACCTCCTGCTTAAAACACAACTGAATGCCAGCAGACTCTTGGCAATGGGCTTTACACATTTACACAGCGTTATTCCTCTAACGTCAGCAGTTATCTAACGTGGAGCGCTCATTATCGTGAAGTATAAAACACACTTGAATGATTTAAATATGCTTCACATCATAATCAAGAGTGTGATGCGTGTATGGCCGTGTGTCGGCTTTTGACCTCAGTTCACTGATGACCAACTGCCGTCTAAACTCCCCCCTCCACCCTGCCAGACAGGAGACTGCTTTGAAGAGATGGCTGATGGGTAAGGGAGATAAGACACAAGGAAGCTCTCTGGCTACTGGGCCTCCGGACCAGCCCTGACATGCAGAGTGTGAGCGTGTTTGTGTGTGTGTGTGTGTGTGTATGCATGTCATGCGTGCGTGTTGTGCGGTTAGTGACGAGATTAGACACAGCAGTTGCAGGAGATTCTTGTTTCCCCCAGAGCACTGGGAGACACCAGGCCTGGGCGACAGGAGCCTCAGACCAAAAGAAATGTTCTGTTACACACTGCTCAAAGCATTCACTGTCATCTGATCCTCTCAACACAAACACACACACACACACAGGGCATTATAGATTGGATCTGGATACCACTTTATACCCTACTCTTCTACCAAAAGCAGAAGCCCTTAAGATATTTTAAAGCATTACATATGAGATGCGTATATCTTAATTTAGTCTGGAAAATCTTTGTGAGTCTAGCAGTGTGTTTAATAGTGTGTCTATGTTTGGTGGGCCTTTCAGGAGGTCACAGTGGCCTTGTGCTTAAATGTCTGGATATTATTTAAAGTCAAGTCTAAATATTTACATGATCTGACTTCGTTAGACGTAAGGGAAGCTTTTGCTTTAACCCACCAAAAACATTAAGCCATTAGAACATAGAAGTGTTTAAAGTGACGTGTTTCCCCATTACCTAGTCAAACACACACATATGAGGCAGTGCTGCTGCTACGAATACATGTTTCCATAATACAAATAGTAGATCAGAGCATTTATCTGAGAAATACTGATGTATGAGTGTATGAACTTTTCTTATGTCATAACATATCTTTCATATTAAATACATGCATAGAAAAATAAAAGTTAATACAATCTAATTGCTGGAAAAAACTAACATCCTTTCTCACGGACATTCGGTATAAGTATATGCTATTATTCTTTGATATTATCAGATCTAGTATTAAACTGGTCCCATGATCATTTATCTGTAAGGATCCAGCTACTTTTCCCAAAGACTTAAGTTCCCAAACTACTTTAAACATCCTAAAACCCAGGGGAAATTTGGATAAACTTCTTTTGTTTTTAGCTGCAACAAGATAAAACAAAAATAATATAAATATATATATGTACAATATGTATAAAAATGTATATTTGCACATTTTGGACAGATTCGAAATTGAAGTTAAAAATAAAATCTTTATATAAAAATCTTTATAGATTATTTTCAATATGTTACATGGATAAATATATTAACATATTCATATTAACATATTCAACCACTGACTAACAAAACAGCTTTGCATTAGGATTGTATTTTAGGAAGTACAGATTCAGGCAGGTATATAAACTATCATGACCTTGACCGGGTGACAAAAACCCTGTCAGTTACAGGCTCATGAACACAACCGCCTGGTCCTGCAATGCTTAAACCCTTTCTTTAAGCTTTCGTTGTGTCTATGTTGTTGTGTTTGTGTTAAATTTTTCATAGTTGTTTTTGTTTGTTTAATAATCTTCCTTCATATGCTAGAATTGCTCCCTCATTTCCTAGAGAAAGCTGGAGAAGAGCATGAAGTGAGAACAGCATAAGGCATGAAGAGGATGAGGGCAGTAAATGATATTTTATAGGGAGACAACATTCTGCTGGAGAGGAGTCAGTCTGGCTTGCGCTCTTGTATGTGTGTGTGTGTGTGTGTGTGTGTGTGTGTGTGTGTGTGTGTGTGTGAGTGAGAGCGAGAGAGAGACAGAGAGAGAGAGAAGGGAAACTAGCCTAATCCACTCAGCAACCTTTCTATCGAGCCAACTTTTATATACAGACCTGAAGCATGAAACAGAATGGTGGCTCCAAATATTTCCCTATGTTTTGTTTCCTATACTAGTTATACTGCCTTTCCAGTCACGCCTAGGCTATTATTGTGTTTTGCATGATTTATGTACCAAGTTGTGAAGGTTCATTTTAATTTAATCACATTACCCTTGCTTGCTGATTCATACAACATTTTTTCAAGTCTCAGTGATCTACTGAATATTCCTGCTTTCTCAATCATGGTTTCTCTTTCTACATAATGTATTTAATACAGATTTGATTTGCACTCCCACGATAGTCTGATAGAAAAGGTTTATCATATGATAAATACAAACATAAACTGGAAGCAGCACAATCTAGCACAAACTTAACATTTATATCCTGAATTTATATAGTTCAAGGGCGTAGTTTTAGCATGGACGCAAGGGACGCGTCCCCACCAATGTTCAGCGATTACTAAATTGTCCCCACGAATAATTTTATACCCTCCAAAAAACAGATTCTCATTGGGTGCAACAGGAAGGGTTAAATTCGGTTCCGTTCCTTATCAGGAACACATGCAATGTGATTGGCTGTGCCTTACCTTGCTGTCACGTGACAATACGTTTGGTTGGCAGCGCG
>CM074956.1:13966522-14022267 GCA_037577455.1 Pangasius macronema | reverse complement strand
ACAGAAAATGACCTTTGTAATGAAATGTCAAGAAGAGCATTGTCAGAAGAATGCAAATTGAAGAGGTTTGTAGGGCCGTTTCTAAGGTCTGCGTCTTAATCATTTTTATAATTATAGACTTTGGAAAGATGTCATGTCAAATCAGTGCTTATTGCAGATGTCAGTCTGAGATATGAAGTTTTTTTTGAATACACACTCTGAGATAAGATGATAGAAGTCAGAACTGTGTTTATTATGAGTGCAAGTGTGTGTGCCTGAGGCTCTGTTAGGCTTTTTCACCCAAAGTGGCAGTACTAGTTCTGCAGTCCATGCCTAATCCTGAACCATTCAGCATGTTTCCACCACAAAGGTGGTCTCTCGTGCTGAGCTGCTCCACCTTAATGTCAAACTATCCTTCATATGTGCCAAACTGAAATAAATAAATATTGTTTAATCATTAAGAAAATTGGAAACTGTTTGTTAAAACTAGCATGCTAATAAATTAGTTACAATGAGGGTCTTTTACTGGTGTATGCTAGCTAATCAAATACCACCGATCGATTATTATATGTCGTCACTCCCCGACAATAAACTTATACGATCGTTTTGTCTTTATCGATCGATTAAAAATACTGTGTACCAAATACTGTTCAGTATACCAAAGTGAATAAATATACACAAGTAAATAGCCAAATAGCTTGCTAGTTACTATAGCTATACACAAATAGCCAAAAATAAATAGCCAAATAGCTTGCTAGTTTCCTTGCTAGTTGCTAGATAGCTAGATAGTATTTACTTGCTAGTTGCTAGATAGCTAGTTGGACAAACAGTGAAAAATGGGGTTTTCAAGGGTCCTTTTGGAAGGATGATATTTCAAGGACTGTCTTGATCATCACACTGGAAAACTCAGTTAAGTACCAGCACCAAATTGCATTAATTTAATTAATTTAATTTAGACCTAGTCATTTTCTCAGCATCTGAAGTTTTTTTTTTTTACAAGACCATCATTTAAACAAAGCATTAAAATGCAGTGTGTTACTTTCTTCTTTTTGTCATGGGTATGAGAAAGAAATAGCCATTTCAGTGCATAGAGCCAAACTGCTTTACATGCCTACACACTCAGTTGTAAGCAATAAAACCATGAATCTCTTATTATGTATGTAATCATTGTTTATGAAGCTGTCCATCTTTGTGCTGTGTGTAATCACTGAAGAATTTGACTGGACAGTGAAATATTTTCTCAAAGCCAAAAGTATTACTTGTAAACTCCTCTATGTGTATTTGGATCTCCCACAAGTGATTACATAAAGGCCTTTAAATTGGTGGGAACTTGGGATGGTTCTAAAAAGAGCTCACTGGTTTCCTGAACCGGCATCTCGTCAGTGGAAAAAGGGGTATGCGGGTGCCTGAGGTTCAGACGCTTCAGACTCATTAAAGTGAAGATTTTAAATCTGAATTTATGTAATTTCTTTTCAGAATAAAGCTTGCTGAAAGGTGTCTAATGATGTATTCTGGGGTTTCTGTTTGTGAGGTTATCTTTATCTTCTCCTACAGCAGGAGAAACCAGGAAAACATGGGAGACGTTTATTCGCAAACTATAAATTTCACACTTAGTGTTATAAATGAAGAGAGTGTGTAAGTGTATGGAAGAGCGAGAGAGAATGGCCAGCAGAGGGAGTTGTTTCCGTGTTCCATGTGTGTGTATTTGTGTTTTAGTGTTTTGAGAGAGAATTCATTCTCTTTTCATATTCCCTGTTTCTCCCACAATCTCTCAAAAGTCCCATTCAGTACAGTGAGCAACCTTTGGCCAACCTTAAGCTTAATATGTAAAGCACACATACCCTTTAAAACGCTTCATCATGGCAAATACCAGCGGTCCGATTCATCAAAAATAATGGGCTTAGCGGGGTAGCTTTTTCCTCTCTCTCCTTTTTTTCTTTCACCCTCCCTCATACATGGAGAGCTTGAGGTCAATGCTAAGCGCTATCCCACCATTACCAGAGACTGGAAAGTATCCAGAGTCAAGAAATCTGATCACAGGCCCACTCAATTTCTGGATTTGGGGGAAATGTAGCTTTTCTAAGAATATGAATGGGCAGGGAAAAAGTGAAGCTGTGAGAGTCATACTATCAGTCACTTTGTCAAGCTCAGGGAGTGGGAAAGAGTGGGAGTGAAAGAGATGTAAAAAGGAAATAAAGCAGAGAGAAAACAGGAAAATGCAAAAAGATATCCCACTCATCAACCCAGCTTCCCTCACTTGTTATGCCTATCTCTGTGGATTATTTCCCCGCATGTCACCTATTTACCAAGTCCAGGAATGCACTGCATGGAGCCCTCACGTTCCCTCCAGCCCTGCGCTCGGCTTTTGTCTGGCCATCAGACAGAATTAAGAGCTACAGGAGCTGCAAACTCACGCTGATATGAGCTGATGAGGACTGGCATGGGTTATAGGAGGGTGGGAGTTTGTGGGGGGAAAAAAAGAGAAACAATAACACATTTCCCTCCAGTCCAGAAAAAAAACAAATCCATTCCATATTTGTCTGACTGCTGTGTGCAATTTTTGGTGGGCCTCTAAATCGCAGAGGAAAATAAAGTTCATCCTATCTAACCTGAGCTTACAAAATAAGCCAATTTTTCTCCTAGTCAATCTGCATCTTGCTGCGCAGTGCTACTTTAGGAAAGAGCTAGTCATTAAAGATGAAAGATGGAGGAATGGCTGATCTTTCCACTATCACCACTGTAGTCTGGAACAGTTTGAGGTCAAAGGGTGGCGTCTCTGCCCAGTTATTAAGCATCCGTCCTCGCTCCCTCTCTAAATGCTCTGTGGCCCACAAGGTGTCCGTTGAATATGAGGAGGGATGAATGAAAAAAATGAAAGAATGAAACCCAGATATGGAAAGACAGAAAAGATTCCAAAAGACAAAGAGGACAAAAACAAAGACAGAATCTGGTAACTGATCAAGTGTTCTCACATAGCAAGTGCCAATGCACACAGCACCCACCATTCCCTGCCTTTCTGTGTAACCCAAGATGCTTATGATGGTATGTCATTCAACAATCATCCTACCATTCTACCCCATACCTCTCATTCTCTTCCCTTATTTCCTCTCTCCTTCGCTCTCCTTCTTTCTGTGCATCATTCAAAGGTGAGCCCTCGATCTCTCCTCCCCTTTCTGTCTGTCCCAATTCTGCTGTCTGGCAGTGAGATCACAGCATTTCGGCAGGCTTCTCTTTCCATAGGAAGCTAATCTATGAATCTCATCTCGTTCCCACACATGGCCTTTGGGAGTGTCCAGTAGATGGAAGAGTCCACACGGAAGACGTGTCGATGACGTAGACATGTGGTATATTCATGTATATTCAACATACTGTGACCAAGCAACAGGTGGAGTTAATGTGCTGGGTTTATTCTGCCTCTTTATTGCACACTACAGGTATTCCCGTGAGCTCAGTTAGTACTATTTATATTCTATGCCTAAATGGTCAACCCACCAGAAAGATACTAGGACATTTTTTTTATATGGACATCATTATTGACCGTGTCCTACTCAGTGCAACAAGGATTATATCACAATAACATCATTCTACGATGTAAATGGGGAAATGTAAATCTCAAAAATCTTGAATAAACTGTGTTTGTACGAGCAGCTTTAATGGGCATGGGCTGGGAGGGTGTAACTCACTCTTACAGATGAATTTCTAAAGGCATTAAATTCTTCACACTATTTATTCTATTTTAAATGTCTGAATCCTAAATGATGTTGTATTGGGCATATAGGGCACTAGGCAGGTTCACCCTATGAAGTTAGCACACATAATGAATAGTGTGCATATAGGATTGAGTGAAACTGTGTGTTTGTGAATCTTAAATGAAAAACATATATTCCTACATGTGCTGCAATGGACTGGTGTCCAATCCAGGATGTATTTCCACCTCATGGCTCTGGAATAACCATGAGTAGGACCAGGATAAAGCAGTTACTAAAGATGAATGAATAGATAAATTATAAACTGACCTGAAGAAACTGAAGATCATAGCTTTCTATGGGAAGAGAAAGTGATGAGGTTGCCAACTTTACTTAAAAAAAAAAGTGGCACAATTTTCACCCCAATGTCACATCATCACCAGAATCTGCATCACACTACAACTCCCAAGACACATCACGGACTACCAACATGGCCACTATGAACCACAGTTCCCACACTGTTTCACAGCCTACAGAAATGGCCTCAACAGACTACAGTTCCCAAGCCACAAGCTCACTGTCAGCGAGTTCGAGGGGACTAATGACTAGAGTGTGTGTGATATGACATATATGTCTGACATTTATGAGTGAGGTACATTTCAATCACTCAGTGTAACGTTTTCTCCTGATCTTTGTCTCGTTTCCTTTCCCTGATTATAGTTCTTGTCTGCTATAACCTGTTTGTTGATTGCCAGACCCTTGCTTGTTAATACATTTTGGATTTGTCTGCCAGTTTTAAAAATAAAGCATTTCAATCTGTACCTGCAACCGTCCCTGCCGCCTGACACTGCTGTGGTGCTATGCTTGGTAGCAGAAAAATCATAAACAAATTAAAATGAAATGCATTTGCTATTAAACATTTCATGTACAAAAAGAGCCTGTAATGTATTTTTAAGACTTCAATGGGCCTCATCACTGTTAACTGCTAACATTAACATGCCACAAAGTTATCAATTAAATATCAATTAAAATGGTTTAACTTATTTTTGACTCCATTCTCATCAACACTCTTCTGAAATGTAAATCTGCACTTGTTTAATGAGTGTTTTTTTTTTCATTCTTACTCAAGTCATTATCTGGATGTTTATTATTATTATTATTATTATTATTATTATTATTATTATTATGTGGGTACCATCTCATCGACGGAGTGGAGTGTCGAGGTCCCCGGGGCCAAGTTAAGACTCAAAAGTCACAAACGTACCCAACCCTCTGGGCTCTCTGGTTTCATCCTAATACCCAAAAACATGCAGTTAGATGGATTGGCTACACTAAATTGTCCCTAGGTGTGAATGTGTATGTGCATGGTGTCCTGTGATGGTCTTGTATCCCATCCAGGGATTATGGGATAGGCTTTGGATCTGCTGTAACCCTGTACAGGATAAAGCGCTTATTGAAGATGAATAAATGAATGTATGAATGAATGTAGGTTGCTCCCTTGGTTTTCCGATTTCTTGGTCTCTCATGGTCAAAAAGAAGGGAGATGCATTAAAAAAAATGAAACAGTCTGAGGGACTGTGTGTGTGTGTGTGTGTGTGTGTGTGTGTGTGTGTGTGTGTGTGTGTGTGTGTGTGTATGTGTGTGTTTGTGTGTGTATGTTCAGTTCAGTTCAGTTCAGTGGAACGTCCTTTGGCCTCATTAGATGATTAACTCACTGCTCATTCAGCCATGTGAAACTCCTGTGTGTCTTTTCGACTCCTCTCCCCGTTCACACACTCACACTCAGATACAGACATAGACAGACAGACAGACAGACTATCAGCTTCATACACAGTATAAAGAAAATAGGTGAATAGTGATGCAGTTGAATAAACACAAAATACAAAACAAAGACAAAAGACACAGCACTGCATTAAAAAGAAATAAGTGCATAAGTGAATAAGTGTGTGTACTATTGCAGACTGTTTCTGCCAGTTAACTGTGTTTCTATTCCTCTCCTAAATATTGCTGATTGTTTTGTGTGATTAGGCAGGCAAGCACAAGCCTCTCTGTTCCTCTCTCTTTCATTTTCTTCTTTTCTTTCTCTCTGCCAGTTATTCATATTCATGCTGCTGGATTGCTCCACTCCTCATAATCAGCAGAAAGTGTGTGCGAGACATTAAAGAGATGAAAGATGGAGTTGCACAATGAGGTGAATTTTAAAAGCAGTCATGGAGGTCACTGTGGGTCACACTGGACCCTGAGTTCCGTTTAGCAGCCATTACACACTCACACTGAGTGGAGTGTGTAGACAGGATCTGTATGTATGTGTTGCTGTGCCTGAAAATGTAGAATGATAATGAAGTCTGCTGACATAAAGAGCAGTTTCACATTTTCTCCTCACAGGACAGATGGTGTAACAGCCTTCCCAGTGACAACAGTTTTAAAAATATGAATAAGCTTTGCTTTATTTAGTATAATAAATTGAAGCAATGAATACATTTCAGCAGGTGAGCTCATAGAGTACACAGCGTAGAGTACAAGATCATTCTGTCCATCATGCCTGAACTTTCTTCTGTGTTTTGGGAGAGTTTCTCATGTTTTGTGGGAAAGAGAATGAACTTTATCTCACACACACACACACACACACACACACACACACACACACACACACACACACACACACACACACACACACAGAAACAGGGACATTCCTGCAACAGTGGTTTTCTTTCCCACAGACCCAACACTCACAGATAACACCAAACCAGCCATGCCTGACCTTACTGTCACTGTGTGTGTGTGTGTGTGTGTGTGTGTGTGTGTGTGTGTGTGTGTGCCCACATCTTGGACAGAAGTGTAGTTAAGATGTTAAACATAACATAATATAATTTGGTAAAGTGTGCAATATACACATGCTCCAAAATACAATCACATATTCCATATATAAAATAAACAGAGCAAACAATGATGAATAGGTCCTACATATGGACAGCAGATTGGACAGTTGTATGTATGTAACGGCTGTGTGATTACCATTAACAATAATTAATTAATCATTTTCCGTTGTGATGAGTAAAAGAAATCTGTTTAGAAAATCTTATAATGGGAGTCTAAGGGCAGTTGGCCAATAAACATTGAAACAGAACATTTCCATTAATACTACAGTCAAATATATTACTATAGTAAGATTTATACAATTTATATTTTCCAGATATGGGATTTATGTATTATCAGTATAGCTACCATCCCATACCAACCTAACTCATTACTATATTAGTGTAGTGTTGGAAAGTTGAATGAACTAATATAACAGCAGCTTTGCAGAAACATTTTCTCATGTTTGCCTACAGACTGGTTAGAGTGTAACAGTTAATTTTGAATTTGCATTATGTAGTTGCATATTTTCAAAGTTTCTTGATGGAATTAAACAACTACCCTTCTTAAAAATTCAGGGAGAAGTGTCGATTATTATTTGTGATAACTGTACCACTATCATTACTCAAACAACAACCTGCTCAGTAAGGAATACCTGTTATAAAAAAAAACATACCCCCCCCCCCCCCCCCCCCACATACTCAATGACTTAATCTTTGGACTTGACTTAATGCCTCAGGTTACCTAACATAAAGACAATGCCTGCAAGGGTTGTATGAAGACAAAACCACCTTAACAGTTAATGAGAAATACAAAGTAAATGTCCCCTCAACTCAGAATTCCTACATGCAAAGGCAGGAAGGTCACATCAACTCCGAGTTCAGCATGTGAGCTTCTTTCCTTTTAAATGAGTTACACTGTTTATTAGTATTTGCTTTAGATCAATCAACATGCTGACATATTAGCTTGTTAAATCTATTACACTGACTAAACAGGTCACTGTTTTGAGGTGGTACATATAGATCACTCATCACAACTGGCTTCCTAGATTTTACATAACAGAAGGCAAACATGGAGGCGTCCATGATTTTTTTTTCCACTTTGCAGCTTGTACATACTGAGGTAAAAAAAACATAATTCTGAGTTCTGACTTCCACTTCCAAGTTAAGTTGAATGCAGCATTGTTCCAATTACAGGCTATATTGTGTAGCATGTTTGTCCACAGAGTTTGCCCAGTTGCCATGTGTGGCACAGCAAAGCCTGCACACAAATCTGTTTGCTCCACACCGCAGTTACATCATATTGTTCATGGAAGTCTGCGCAAGCCTTTACACTTGAGATCTGATGACTTTAATTACTACACTAAAATGCTGGTGTTGGAAATTGTGTGAGTATTTAGCTTTTTTTTTTTTTTTTTTACATTTAATGACGTGTGTGTGTGTGTTTTGTGTGTGAGAAAGAAAGAAAGAGAGAGAGAGAGATTAAGAGTATGCATAAGTGGATGATGAGTCTTTTTAGTGACTGAATGAATGTGCAGGTCAGGGGCCAGCAAGGGGAGGTCCTGTTCTTTGCAGATGTGACCAAGTGTTTGTGTGTGTGTGTGTGTGTGTGTGTGTGTGTGTGTGTGTGTGTGTGTGTGTGTGTGTGTGTGAGAGAGAGAGNCAGGATTCAGGATTGTAAATCTTTAGGATTATCAGTCCAAGACAGTTTTGTAAGTCTCTTCCGTGTGTGTGTGTGTGCGTGTGTGTGTGTGTGAGAGAGAGAGAGAGAGAGAGAGAGAGATCCCTGCATCTGTCATCACTTTATTGTGTCACCATCAATTACAGATAATTACACCTGGCAGCATCAGCTTCAGCCAGCCAACAGCACACCACTTTCATCCAGTTTCTAATGGAGCAAATGGGCTTCTTTCACAATTTCTCTCTCTCTCTCTCTCTCTCTCTCTCTCTCTCTCTCTCTCTCTCTCTCTCTCACACACACACACACACACACACACACACACACACACACACACAATAGATTAATACATTGTCACTTTGTGTTTGTATGTTTCTTGTATTTACAACGCATTAGCATCCCATCAGTCAGGTATTCCCGGCTCATGCCCAGCATTCCTAGGATCCATTCTGAATTCAACATGACTTTGAACAGGATAAAGCAGTTACTGAAAATTAAAGCCTGAGTGTGTCTTGTGTTTGAAATTACAATCATAAACACACCGACATTTAATCACATCAAATTGTAGGCTTCATACCACCATTGGTATGGTGGACAGGACAAAGAACCCTTCTCCAATATCTCAGTTTGGAAGTATGAGCAGTAGCAGTAGCAGTAGATACAAGAACAACATTAACTTGAAAAATGTATGCAATGTTGGTATTATCCTCAGCTTCTAGTGGACTTAAAGTGCAGCATCCCAGTGATAGTTTATATATCAGCTTCATTAGTTTTATTTGCTATATCAGTATATATCAGGGTGTCAGGTAGGAATTGGTGGGAAATTTATACACACGTCATATGCCAGCTCATATGGGTCAAACGTCATCATGCCCCAGCTTTAGGCATGAAAGAAGTCCAACTACATGGTGACAGGCAGCCAGTCATTTAAGACAAAGATTTAAAGAGTCACTATAGTCAATACGGAAATTAATTTATCATTTCCCAGTTGTATACTTGTTTTAGCTTCAGAAATAGTGATGGCCAACACAATGGGTCAAAAAGTCTGTGTATTTTTGTATTTCAAACTTTTCTATTTCAATTCTATCACCAATCTGTGTCTTTAGTGAACAGATATAATAGTTTGTTCTCTGTATTATATTGTATTTTAACCAAGTTAGCTTACTACCCCAGGCCCAGAGATACATATTGACATGAAGAAATCCCCTATATTCATCCTGCAGCACACTGTGAGTGGGGCAACTCTTCCCTTTCAACTATGCTAGTTAACTAACATTAAGTGACTAGTTCATTCTGTAAGATGTGCAATGTTTATGATTCTACACTGTGCCAGGTCAGCCATGCACAGGCACTGCTGCTAGATCTGGCAGTCACAGGAACAGGAAGTTAACTGGCTGACAGGAGCTAAGATATAAGCTCTTGTTGAAAGTTAGAGGTTTTGCTTTTTTATACCTAATACTCAGTAAATGTGACAGATGTGTATAGTGAATGTTGGTAGAGATTAATAATATCCTCAGAGTCTTATATAGTCTTATATACTAAGTTATATATACTTAAATATTTAAATCATATTCAAAACTGCATGCTACCATACTAAATAGTATGTCAGAAGACCGTTGTCTTTTCATTGTGTCTTTTCCTTTTAGGCATAAAATTGAATTCTTGCATGTGTTCTGACTTGGCACTCGTAGCCATCCAATTAAACATCATGGTGATGAAGGATGCAGAAGAACCCAGGTTACAAAATTCTCTGCAATAGCATTTTTCTACCAGAGAGGGAAGAACGCCATCTTACATCCAGCAGCTTTAAAAAAAAAAAAAAACTGGAAAATTCTTGCTAAGAATTTTGATGTCTTTACATTTTTTGTTTTGTTTTGTTTTGTTTTTTAACTTAATCCAGGTCTATTATATCCAGACCTTTCATTTAATGAGAATTATTTTTAGAGGAAATGTACCATATATAAGATCTGATCTTTCTCTCTTATTTTCCAGTAAAACTAAAATAATTACAGGAGTTTAATGATTAAAGCAGCCAAATATGTTCTTACGTCTACAGCTCTAATTTAAAAATCATTTGTCATCCTTGGCTGACCCAGCTTTAGATTTTACAACAGCACCTCTATACTTAATCATGTTTTACTGCCTGGCCTGACACACACACACACACACACACACACACACACCTGCTCAAAGATGCGCACATACATACGCATATGCATGCTTCACACATGCCTTTGGGCTGTTTGCACCACAACTAACTTTGCCACTTCATAAAACCCCAGCTTGTGTAAAACGTGTGAACAAATTCCTTCTTCAAATTAGCAAAAATGCATATAGACATTTCAAACATCTGAGAGCACACTGAATATCTGAGATTGGAACTGGAAATAAACAAGACATTTTAGAATTTTGACAAAATNAAAGGTGAGATTTTCCTTAAGTCTAATCATTTACACTGAAGCACAGATGACACTCAGCATGTCTGGCCACATTGTTCAGACGACACTCGTGGCCTAATGGTTAGGGAGTCGGACTTGTAACTCGAAGGTTGTGGGGTCGAGTCTCAGGTCTGGCACCTGTAGGGGGAGTGAATGACCAGCGCTCTCTTCTTCCCTCAATACCATGACTGAGGTGAGACCCTTGAGCAAGGCACCAAACCCCTAACTGCTCCACTGCTCCAAAAGGCTGTCCACTGCTCCACTGTGAACATACTGCGGGTGTATGTTCATTACTGTGTGTGTGTGCACTTGGATGGGTTAAACGCAGTGCACAAATTCCGAGTATGGGTCACCATACTTGGCCACACGTCACTTCACTTTTCACTTTCACAAGCTTGTGGAGTCCATGTCAGCTCGAGTGCATGCAGTTATTAAAGCGTATGGGACAAACCATATACTAAGAAATTCAAAATCCAAAACAGTCTCAGACTTTTAGAGCCCACTATATGAAATGACTGCAGTGTGTTCATCAGGTCTAAAACCTCAGTGTCAAGTTTAGAGATGCATAAAGTCACTAACATACAACATGCCATACTCAACGACATGCATAATTCACCAGTAAAACACACACTGATAAAAGTGGCCTGGTAAAAGAATTGCAGTCAGAGGTCTAGTCTCTACCTTCAGTCGTGTCCAATTTGATATGAGCAAAGCCAGTAGTCAGACACACACACTAGTCAGTTCTCTGTTCCTTCATCTGACCTTCTGCAGCAGAAATCTATACGTATACCTATATCTCAGCAGCTCAACAGCAGCATACACTCATCACAAACTCAATCAGTGTGATTTATAACATGTCCTCCCTTCTGGAAAGATGTAGAGAATTGTGGGAGGAAGGAAGAGAGGAAAGAGAGGGGGGAATGAAAAATTGTACTCTTATTCCTTTAATTATGTAATTCTGCCTCTACCACAGCTCATTCTCTTTTTTTCTACCTCAGTTTCCAGTGACATCTTTAAACTGTAGAGCGAGTTCTCTAAATGAGAGGTCAGGCTGCCGCCTGCTTCTGATTTAAAACATAAAGAGCTCAAGAACAGAGAGACCGACTGCTGCTACCACCGAGATGCTAACCGTTACCATCTGTGTGTGTGTGTGTGTGTGTGTGTGTGTGTGTGTGTGTGTGTGTGTGTGTGTGTGTGTGTCTTTTCTTCCCTCCCCTCTCCTGCCTGTCTCTCCATCCGCATCCCGCTGATTCTTACCCTCTCTGAAGGCACCATAAAGCACATGCATGTAAGAGGAAGTGACTTAACAAGGTGTGAGGCCCAGGCTTGACCAATAAGAGGTCACATTTCGTGGGTCCCCTCCCACCCTGTTCACTCTGAGTGGCTGTCTATGTTGCCCAGATGTTCTGTCTTTAATGATTTTTTAGCCATTAGGTTGATTGTTGTTTATGGCTGTGAAATGCTGGAATGTGGAACTCAAAGGAAGGGGCTAAGAAAGAGAGTGTGGGCGAAAGAGAGAGAGACAGAGAGAGAGAGAGAGAGAGAGACAGAAAGGGGAGAGGCATATGTGGTATGGGGTAAGGAAGCTGGTAGCCTTAATTCCACTTGTTTGCTTTTGGTGCAATTTAACATTAAAAAGAAGTCTAAGCACTCAAATTATGATACTGAGAAATAGCTAGAATAAATTTGTATCTATTTGGCTTGCTGGACATATTGCAATCTTACCCTTACATAGCTGAATGTAGGCAAAAAAATCAAAGATTGAAAGTTATTTTGTGAATTGTATTTTTGTACACAAGGATTAGTAGTGCAGGAGATCCAGAAATCAAGGCAAGGAAGCAAAATAATGATAGTAGACTGTGAATTATAGATATTCTCACAAAACCAGTGACAAACATTGAGATAAATTCAGTTAGATCCACTCAATACACTCCTACTCAATATGCTTTCTCATTTATATGCATTTCTCCTTCATTTCTCCTGAAAACAGCAGATATCTGTATAGTTAAACTAGCCTTGAATAATGACAATCTCTACCATTTCTGTGCTAAGAAAGTAAAGATTGACCAATAGTCCATTGAGGTAAACAATTTTCTAAACACATTATGTAAGCTATTCTACAAACAATGAGGCAGATACTAATCAGATAACTCTTATAGTAAATAGGCCATGGCTTACTCACTACACCATTGCAATAATCAGACATAAACTCATGTCCTTTGTGGATTGGAGAAGCCATTAAAACCTCATCAGCTGTTTGGACAATAAGGCATTGATATAGACAAAGCCACTGTGGTCTACTCACCGCACAGCAACATCAAGGTAGTACATTCATTACACTAAAAGAACGACCAAACATGAACCAATCTTCCTTAATTTATGCATTTGATAGCCATTATACTAATAGTATATGATTAATGAACAATTTAGAGATAGTCATCTACATATAGCAGAGGAGCTCATAACACTTAGTTTGACCATGTAGTTTTGACTACCATGATGTACAGCCAGTTCCTGCTGTGCTCTGGATCCATGTAACCCTGACCAAGATAAAGCAGTTACTTTAGATTAAAACAATTCCTTGCATTTGAGTGCACAATTTGATGCTTTATTATTATTTAATATTATATGATGCTACAGTGAAACTCCCAGGTAAAAGTCAATATACTTAGTAATAATTCTAACTGAAGGTTAAACTAAGCATATTAAGCTAAACAGGAATGAGCGTCATTATAGTAACTGTGTTTGCCAGTTTGCCTATTACAGTTAAACTCTGCACACTGGGCTAGTCACATACTCTATTACACTAATCGTGTGTGCTGCTTGGTCACAAACATGCTAAACTAAAACCACCTGCTACAGCAATGAAAACCAGCCCTGCCTTTCACAAGACTGGCTTTACTACACAGAAGCTACTTCACACACAGAAGCACGACATGTAGCTTATGAAATTTTGTATATTACATGCTATAGAGAGGCCATAATTCTGTAGTGAACAAACATTAGGTCAGACAAGCCTGTAATTAATTATACAACAAATTTACAAATCACAAATCTTTGTAAATATACTTCTAGGGGATGGTATTCTGGACTTTGTGCAAAGCTGGCAAAAAAAAAATAGCTCTGTTTAGCACACTGCTGACACACTGCAGGACATCTGCCTGGTTGTATAGAAAGTTAACATTCTCTTCTGCTATCTATTGTTTTCAATCATGACAGTGACATTGAACTGAAAATGATTGCCGATCTTCAGGCCCATTTTATTCAATAACATAGACATATAAACTCGATCAGACCAGTCCCAATAAGCACAAATATAGTTTTGCCAGATGTTAATGAGAAGAATAGATTTCAGCCACAGTAAAAGTTTTTAATGTCTTGTCAGGCGTATCAAAATGGATGATTAGTAATGTCTTTTTAAAGGCCAATCCATGGAAGTGTGTGGTCAGGTGATGGTCACTGGAGTAGCACTGACATGAACACTCTGAATTACCTAAAGCTAGACTATGAGAATTCAGAGATCATATCTTTAAGTAGTTAAAACTAGGTGGTTTAATTTCTCACATTTTATCATACTAAACATCTCACATTCTATCATGTAATTATGCTAAAATCTAACCCTATTATTACCCACTGTCTACAAGCAGCTAGCAGTATCTCTACACTGGCTATGGATGGCAAATCAATGGCTAATAAATAAATACTGCCTATTTATCATCTTCACCATCTTCCCCATGTCTGTATTTACTACAGTTAAATCCTTAAAAGACATTTCCAAGTTCTATCACTTAAATTGTGTTACGTCAGCTAATACTTATTTGGTGGCTACTAGCTGGCTAACTTTTTAACCAATTTTTACTCGTCTAATGTAAACGTCCACCTTAAAAGCTTTTTTTTTTTTTTTGGTTTTCAAATGAGTCAACAATGTAATGCAACCTCACAGAAAAAGCTCACAGAGGAATTGTAACTAATGTAAACAAGTCAATTTCTGTGTCCTAGCTATGGGAAAATCCCACTAAGGGTCAGTGTGTTTTATATTTGTTCTACTGCATGCATGTTAATGGGAATTCTTGTGTTTGATAGGAACCTGAGGGTCTGATAGCACTGTTACTGGCCTTTACAAAGCACTGGCCTACTAATGCTTCTGAATGTATACAGAAATGTGATATCCGTCACATAAACATACTCATTTGTCTTGGCAAGGGCTACAGGATGATTTGGTATACCCTTACAGAATACAAAAAATGTGGTTATCTTTGATGCAGAATGTTTCATTCATGAGCAATGATTCCTATTGTACAGCCAAGTTATTCACTCAAGCTTGCCTGAAAAGTGTCTTGCTTTTAAAAGCTTTTTCAGTCATATAAATTACATATGCCTTTACATTACTGCAATTCAGCCCCATTCCCGTTTCACAGAGAATATTTTAACTGTCTCTTAATTACCATTAAAAGATCATGTGTGGGCCCAGAACATGGAAAGAGGCCATGTGGAGAGGAAAGTGATGGGTCTGTCTGTGGTACTTGTGTGTGGGGGTGTACATGTGTGTGGCTCTGATCCTTTCCTATCCATCTCTGTCTTCCTGTATGTAGTGGAGCTGTATCCTGTGACCGAGGCATTGGCCATCTGGTCTAACTCAAACTGATCACCCACATTACTGCGCTGTATTTGGCCAGGCACTTCCTTATACATCACCATGAATACCCATTAAGGATATCATGTTAAACATTCATTTCACTTAAACTATTGTAAACAAATGTACATAGTTGCTCATTTTCATGCATGTACTCTTATAAATAAAGCATGTGAACATATACCGCTCAAATGAGTATTCATCTGAGCACACACACACACACACACACACACACACACACACACACACACACACACACACACACACACACACACAATGTTTTACTGTCCTTGTGAGGACCTTCCACTGACATAATTATTAATGCAGACAATTAATACTATGCCTACACCTAAACCTAACTGTAACCTCAGTAACCAGAAGTAACCTAAAAGAAACCTTCTGACCCTTTTAGTTTTTTAAAATAAAAGTTGCACACACAAACAGTATATACACACATACACATGCTTTTATATATTTGTGTTAAATTATATAAATTTTTATTACTATAATTTAATGTAATAATATATTAAACTTGTGCATGCATTCATTTATTTTAGACTGATTAACACTTGTCTTCTAATCATTTTTAAATATTCTTTAAGTGTATAATGATCAATATAATCTTTTTCCTCCCTATATATCCTATTATTATTACCAGTAAGCTTTTTCTTTCTTTTCCACCCTCCATGATTCCACTTCCTCCCCTCCCCCTTCCTCTTCTCCACATCACTTCATTTTCTGTCGTTAGTGTTTCTATACATGCTATTCCATGATATACACAACTAATTAATGTTTGAAGTCTGGTTTCCTTCACCATCCTGTCATATGTAGGTGTGATAGATGCCACCGGCAGGCTAAATGGAAAAATGGCCACCACTGTGGCTAGAGGTGGCTACCTCGCACTCCATAAATTGCTCAACAACTCTTCTGCTAGTGTTTAATCTGCACCACCCCGGTGATCTTAAGCAGTATTAGCACTTTACTGCTAAATGGCATTTTAAAATAGGTTTTAAAAGCAGTTCCATTCAGCCAACTGTCAGTGCTCTTCATGTCACACCTCTGCTGTGCCCTTACCCAGGCTAAATTTAGATATGACTCATCAGCTCTTACTAAATTGAATATACACGTTATCGGGTGACATTTTCATGTCCAGTCCAGTCAGATTAACCCTTGATATTGTTCACAGACTACAGATGCTCTTTCTTTATGAAACACTATCAGGTGTTTTCACGTTTCACACAATAGTCTTGAAAATTATGCTAAAATTATCCCTCATGTGAGTGACTCAGGTAGGTGTGTGAGTGTCTGCGCAATAGTGAGAAGTATATGCGCTATTCTGTCAGCTAAGTGCGAGTGAGCTCATCAAAACAATGACCAGTAGACACACAGGCGTCAAACTCTTCTCTCGATAAGGTGCTGTAAGCCTACTATTATCTAAACTCTTTGTGCACGGGGAGGTGTGTGGGGCGGTGTTTTCAGGGGAATTCCCTCTAGAACTCTTTCTCTCTCTCTCTCTCTCNTCTCACTTAAGAGATGAATATTATATTCTGTGAGAAGAAGGAAGCGCTTGACTTCAGTGTGTATTGAATTTTCTATGACACTGTTGTACAATGAGTAAAAGAATCATTATCTGTTGTTGTCACAGGTCAGAAAGTTTTGTAGCCGTCTGTAAAAACCCTACGCAGACAACATAACATACAGTTTGATCCAAACTGCCTACCAGGTCATTACTGCTGTTTATTTAAGGAGTCTTTCTATAAAGCTTCTAAAAGTGGACCACAATATATGCTCTCTCTGGCTGCCTGTATACATGTTAGTCTCTTTCTCTGTCTCTTTCCTTCTGTATCATATGCACCCCAAACCCTGTAATCTTTCTTAGCCATAATATGGTCCAAATGACACACCCTGCCCTTACTCCATTTTTTTTTTCTCATTAAATGAGGTACTAGAAGAGCTGCGTTTAAGCCTAGTGTGAAGGGAAAATTATAGTTCTCTGCACACTACACTTTGATATCAAGGCTGGTATCTTATATACACATACTTTCAAATGGTAGTCTATAAAACCTATTATTACTTTATGTAATTTGAATATGGAAAGAAAGTTATTTTTCAATACATTTTTTTTTGCATTTGTTTACTTTGCTATATGGAAATATCATGATATTGGTTTAAATATAACTATAATATAATTAATAAAAATATAATATAATTCTGTGGTCTAAAATTTTATTTTATTTTATTTTATTTTATTTTATTTTTTTTTTTTTTTGATCAGCTGTACATGTTGGCTTGCCCATCTTTATCCCAGACTATTGTCACACCTCTTAAGGGCAATCTGGTGGAGTACAGTTGTGATGAGCAATGCTAGGCCAGTTCAACAGGCTATACTGCACCCTATACTCAAAGCAATTTTTTATGATCATTTGTACCGGAACCATCCTGTGCCTCACTAAAGAGTCGTTCTGAGGGGATAAATAACAGTGAGTGACTTCCCTGGTCTATTGATCATCGGCTCCACCTACACACACCTCTTTGCAATCTCAGCTCATCAAAGGTCATTATAAAGGGATTTCAGTATCAGAGTCGTTGCCCAGCCCTGCCTGTCGTTGTCATTAGTGTGTTTATGAGCTGTTTCTCCTGTTAATTCCTCTGGGGTCATGTTTGCTTTCTGCCTCACTCTTTAAATTGTGTTTTGAATTCTGTGCTTTTTGTCAACGTGTATGCCCCTGTTTCTGCTATCTTTGGTTCATCTATACTTACTTCCTGATAGCTTACTTACTTCCTGGGAGCTTCATTTGAGCCAGTGACCTCAGTATTAACTGGCATGTGACTCACCCCACTAGAAACACTGAAACATGTCATGCTAATAATACTAATTGACTGACGGCGCCATCTTCAAATCATTTGTTCCCTCTCTCCTGCATTAATTATAATGTAATAGCTATGAGACACAGAAGAAATGGCATATGAGTTTTGTCACATCCTGCTAATTTTGAATGTAAATCTTCCATAATGAATTATCATAAATAATATACAGTTTGTCTCTTAAAGCTAACCGTGTATATCCAACCAGTCAAACCGTCTGGGATAAACATCATTTCATACATTCATCTTTATTGCTTTATTCGGTTCAGGGTAGGAGTTGTGGTGGCTCCAGATCCTGATCCAGGAATACTGGGTGTGAGGAGGAGACACGCCCTGAATGAGACACCAGTCCATCGCACGGCACCATGCACACACATTCACACACTCATTTACACCTAGGAACAATTAAGAGTCACCAAACCACCTGCTAATATGCTCATGCAGTGGAAGGAAACTGTGAACCCAGAGAAATCCCATTCAGACAGAAGGAGAAAATGAGAAACTCCACATAGACAGTAACTCGAGTTCAGGATCAAATCAAGGACCCTGGAGCTGTGAGATGGCAGCAACTGTGACTACCCACTGCGCCACCATGATGCCGACTTTATTTCAGTTGATTATCGTTCTTTTAGCAATACTATATATAGTATGAACTGTGTGTGGCAATGAAATGCAAACCCACGGCACACACTTTTAGTCTCGCACTTCTGCTCACACACGCCTTGCTTGGTCATTTGGCATCGTAGTAGCATACCTTATCACAGAACATAGATTTGCAACCTTTTGTTTGCAGGATTTAGGATATCTGCAATAAAATGTCAGCCTTCATTTAGTTCCTGATGGTAATATAGCCCTAAATTGTCCAGTATACACATCTAAAAAGAAATAAAGGGTTCTCCCATAGTTTCAGCAGCATGTTTATGAAGTATACAGTATCAAAGCATAAGTAGGTCTAAACTTTAATGTTACTTCTTGTCTTCATCTTTTGTGAGCAGAACTGTACAATGACATTAAGAGGATCAGTGTAATTAGTAGGAGTTTAATAGCAGGTGGTGTAGGGCTGTTTGGGTCACTTAGAGACAGTCTCCAGCAGGAGTAAATAAAAAGGGCCTGTCACGGCTGCCTGCTGCGCTCTGTCCTGTAATTTAGAGTGTGTCTCTGCAGCCTAATCACTGTCTGACTGCGCACTGTTATTACCTGTGCTCACGAGAGGGAGAGGCTCGCTCTGTGTGTGTGTGTGTGTGTGTGTGTGTGTGTGTGTGTGTGTGTGTGTGTGTGTGTGTGTGTGTGTGTGTGTGTCCTGGTGCCAGTGAGACAGACTGACCTAAGGGCACTCATTACAGACGTGAGGGACGTTAACCTGCAGCCTGAACAGCTCACATGTTTCACTCTTAGTGCTCTCTTTACCCAATGAACAAAGACTCTGATCAAAGAAACGCTGCCCTACTTAACCGTGCTGCTTTTTTCCTCCTCATCTTTTGCTCTGTGCCTCCTCAGAATTACTCTTCTAAAATCTCAGCTGAACTTTTTTTTTTTTGGTAGGAAAAGCCACCTTCACGGCTGTTACAGCTTTTCAGGATTCTCAGGGGCATATATATCCCACTACAGCCGTCAGAATGAATTTCAGTGTTTGAATACAATTAGAATGTTCCTAATATTTACATATTCAAACATTTACATATTCAAAGGCACAATATCCACATTTGAATGTTTAAGAGCCCATGTTGAACTTACCCACCTAAAGTAAGGATATCGAAACAAGTTTCTTAACCGTTTAAATGGCCATTTGTTTCAAATGGCTCTAAAAATGGGGAATTGGCTCTGAAAAAAAATGGCATTGTGTTGGATTCACAATTCAGTGCATAGTGTCATTATATTATACACTATGCATTGAGTATAAACACTGCTAGAAGCCATTTGGGATTCAGCCTGACTGAGTTGGCGGGCCATTTAAAACAAAGCATCCTGTGTGAAGATGTCAGATTTTTACACAAGTCTTAAAAAAGTAACACAATTTTCAAATACACCTAAATAGTTATTTCTTATATACTTAAAATTTAATGCAAAAAATTGCTAAATTTTAACCCGACTGCAGAACTATGCAAAATGTTGCAAGAGTGAGAAATGTACTGTATGTCTGGACCCTAAGACTAGTCCTGGGAGTTTGAATTGTTAATGAAATCAGTGACAGATTTGTATTTTTTTTTTTAACAATCTGTCATTAAATGTGCTGTATGCTCAGCATGGCCACCTGTGTCCAATAGCAGAGAATGTTTCTGCTCTGTCATTTACCTACCAAATTTACCTTGGAGCCAGAGACATCAGAGCCCAAAGCAGAAGCCAGTCTATCATTTCAACTGCCACCTCAGATGATTGCAGTGTTTAAACACAGTGTAACAGAAAATGTCTGTCTTCTGAACAAAGACACAGCATTAAAATGATAAAAGTAGGATCTAACTGGTTGTATAAACACCCAATGGCACTTTAAGGTCCCTTAGTGGCAGCACTCTTCACTTCAGTTTGAAACTGAGATTAAAATGGCAGAAAGTGCTCTGGTCTTGAATAATGAGACGATCGTTATGGGTACTGGAAGACAGCGTGGACTCTTCAGCTTTAAACTTGTTTAGTGTAAAATCATCGTCACTCTCTTTCCTCTGACAGTGATGTTAGAAACAGAATAATGCCATGCATGAGATATTTAGATTTATGTCCCAACAGTTTGTAGTTTTGGCACAAGAAGCCGTCTCCTTCTGTCCCTTCCACTTTTCTTTAAATAAAAAACATGAAAGGAGTGCCCAGCTCTTAATGCATTGTTCATTACATTACAACCAGATGTTCCAAGCAATAAGTACGTAGGATGAAGGATTTAGCGTTAGTGGGCTTCTTTAGTAGAAGAGATGGGAAAATGAATAGAATCAGGATATTTCTTTTAAAATGATTCACTGGACAGCTTTCAAAGGTCCTGCCTACATGGGGAAGTTCCAAAAGCTGTGAGTAAAAGAGAGGAAATGATAGTCTTTAAAATACCAAATGACATGCATGCAATGGTTTACAGAAAAAGAGAGATTTTTTTATATTTTTTTCCTCTTTACAATTACATAGTGTGCCTAACAGAGGCCATGTAGGACAGAATGACTGTGCAATGATGTAATGAGATGGTTTTAATGGTGGCATAAGACCAAAAGGCCTAACAGATGGGTTCCTGGTTATATTTTCCTTTTCCTGTTATTTCTGGCATTATTGTTTGAGTTCTTGAATGTCCACACTTCTTAAAGTATGCCATATTTACTTATGAATAGGAGATTCAATATTTCATATTTTATATCAATTTGACTGCAGGATTGTCAATGAGATATGACTCAAGTGTTTACATGCTACATTAAATCATTAAAATATGTAGTTTTCAGAGGAAAATTATCTCTATGTATGTATGTATGTATGTATGTATGTATGTATGTGTTGTAAATCTAATAGCGGAATTTTTTGTGGAAAAAAACTAAAAAGCCTGGTGATCTTATTAGCTTGGTAAGTAAACAATAAACAATAATTTGTGAGTGTGTTGTTTTATGTGAAATTGTTGTCCCTCAAGCTTCCAGTATCTAGAGTAGATATTCAGATAAAACAAATAAAAAAACTTACTAACTACTCATCAAATTGTCTGTTTGGAAACACATGCATACCTCAACCGTACAGAGCCCAAAACTCGGAGAGGTCTTTTTTTGGCGTATTAAATCATTAAAATCTTTAAATTAATCATGGCGCTGTGCTTTATACACAGTGAATTCAAACTCAGGTTAAAGACATGAGAACACCATAGATAAGCAATTTGGAAATATGGATGCTGAGCATAAGCTAGTTATGATTGAATCAAACAATTAACTAGCTAGCACCTGGCCATGTAAGTCTTTAATATGGACAGTGTAAAGGCATAGTGACAGTGGAGACTAGACAAAACTATCAGCAATGTCAACATTACCCTCAGATGTGTTGGTACAGTACTAAGAAAATACTCTGTAAGACGAAAATGACTCTGCAATTACACTTAGCATTAACGGCAAACTGAACTTCCACAGGTTCCATTATATCGAGGAACATCATCTCACAAACTCAAAACTCTAAAGTAGTGACACCACAAGAGTGGACAGTTTGTATGGCATCTTTAGCACAGTGAACAGATATCCCCATAGATAATCTCTAATGATTGTTTAACCCTTTCTCGCAGTACACTGGCGTTCCATTCTGCCGGTGGAATGGAAATTGACTTATTAAACATTTTCAATCAGTATAAACAAATGAATTACTTTATCACCACAAGTTGGGTTTCTGTGTGTAGAGTATCATGACTCTGTTTTTAGTTTCTGCTGAGCAGGATGATGAGAAAGAGGAAGGGTGTGAGTCCTCTTCTGGGCAAACGATTCACAACTCTCCATGATAACATTGGTACAGAGATAAAACGGACAGCACAAATAAAGCTTTTTTTTGATAGTAAAACACTGTATACAACTGCCACAATAAAATGAAAACATTTAAACTATTAGGCTAGGTAAAAAAGAAATACTTATGAAAAACTTCAAATTCAACTTCAAAGTCAAGCCCTGAGAGTCTACTTTCCATTAACCACTAGTGGGGGTTTGACATCACAAATAAATTCAATGCTGAACAAGGGCACCAAAAAAAAAAAAGCCTGAAATTCCATGTTTTAGCCTCTGTTAAAAAGAGTCAAGGCCTCATACTTTGTTAACACACACTTCTCTCTCTCCAAAAATAGAACAGATGGAGTCCTTCAGACCCCTTACTTCCCTCCTCTAACAAATAGTACACACACAGGTTACAGATAGTGCTGCTTTACAGATAGACATGGCACCAGACAGACTGATAACTGCACATACTCGTCTGGGATTTAGTTTCCAAGACATTGGCAAATGATTGCACAATTGTGCACACACACACATGTATGATAAATGACTGGTCGTCTGTTGAACATGTCAGTGTGTATCTGTTATTCAAGGACACAAAGATAAAAGTTCCAGGATAGTTCGTTTTGTTTTACATACTGTATCTGTTACTCCTTTTCTACTGACAAAGTGCTTGCTCTCTAACCATCCTGCCAGTTTGCACTACAGAAGAACCACCTCTTGGCTGGTTCCAGCCCTAAAATGCTACTTGTCTGGAACCCTAAATTGATGATGTCATGGGTGTGGTCATTTAGTTACCATAACAATATAACTCAAAGCTACAGGCTGGAATCACAATTAAAATTGGACATGACCACTGTATAGACAGTACTAAATAGACAGGCTAAAGATTATTATTAAAACATTGGATAAATTAATAGTGCAACCTGAGCAAATGCAACTAAACAGGAGCTAATTTGCTAATGATGAGTAGTTACGTACTAAAAGCAGTTAAAGCATGTATGTGTCATCTGGAACTTAACCACTGCCTTAAACCTTCCACAGTTAGTGGAAGAATATTTCTAATATTTTATATTAATATATTAGTACATTTATTCTATGTTTAATTATGTAATGGGTCATAATGGTTTGTAAACCAGTAAAATGTGTGTGTCTGTGTGTGTGTGTGTGTGTGTGTGTGTGTGTGTGTGTGTGTGTGCGCACGCAGATGTTATGCCTTGTCTTTTGCAGCTTAATATAGGTCCTTAAAAAGGTTCAAATCAAATGTATACCCTTGGAGTAAATCTGACATAAATATGGCTGAAATCAACAAAATCACCTACGAATATTAACCTCACTTGGTCAGTGAAACAAGTCCATTATGGCCAATAGTCAATCACACTTGTCAATCACATTGTCTTCCTACATGTATATCCTCTTCAAGCATTCATTTCAGCATCCAATCTCTGGTGACCAATGACAAACACAATGGGTTCACTGAAAAGCAAAAAGTGAGGGATAGATATTTTCTCAGGAGGAGGACAATGGGCACTCTCCTCCATTCCCCTTCCTCCTTTCATCCCTGGAGGTCCACAAGGGAGCCGATTGTTGGAATTCAGTATGATATGGGGAAACTTTTGAGAAGACACATCACATTTAATTAACTGGTGGTAATGATCTCATTATTGAGAAGAGCTTCTCTCTGAGAATCCAGGGTTCACACACATAGTGGAGAGGTGAGATTGAGGTCGGTTGAGCAGAACAGAGCCCAGGAAGGGAAAGGAGAGGAGAGAAGAGGAGAAGAGAGGAGAGAACGTAAGAAAAGACGAGAGGAGAAAACATAGGGCTTTTGGACAGAACCCCAAGTTTAAAATCATTTTCCTGAATTATAAGTCTTCATAATATTTTCTTTAGTAGATAAATGGACCTTAATGGAGAACAGAATGTCATGAATTCCTGTGAAGCCAAAGGCTCTATTCATGTAACCGTTTTTCTTTCAAGAGATGAGAGTTAATCTCTTGATATCACCAAAACAAACATTCTTTTCCCCATTCTGCAAAGTTAACCTTGTCTGGGAGTGTTTTTGTTTGGTCTGCCAGTTACTGAATGGCCTCTTGCACTTTTCTGTTCAAGACAACGACATTTATATACCAAAGGAGGATGTTGCAACATAAACACAAAATGGCCTGCATTAACAAGACACGGATGAGATATAGTCAGACAAACCATCTTCTGACTGCGGCCCAAACGTGTTTGACAAACGGGAAGGATGAATAACTGATTAAAGACAAATGAACAAGGATTACTAATATGGATGTGTTTTACTAAATACTACAATCCACCGACGGAATGCTAACACACTAAGTGACAAATGAGATAAGGAGACATGAGACATGTAGTAACTGCAAAAGACAAGCTACAGAGGGTCAGAGAAAGGGAAAGGGGACGGGAAGGAGGGGATACTGACAGACAGACTTTGCTGGAGGAAAATAGTGAGAGAGGGAAGGAGGGGAATTTCAGAGCATGTTCTTATCTCCAGACAGGCAGGGCCAGAGTGATAATGTGCTCTGGAGACAACGTCCACTCCCATCCTGCACCATGACCTGCCAGCCGTGAGCGTGTATATACAGGGTGGAGCACTTGGCTTTACAAATAAAGTTCACTGTACATCCTGACCAGTAACCCTTCCTAATGACCGTGAACATTTTATTTATTTATCTGTTTTTATAGCTTTGCAATTTGTGAACTTATTGCATCTAACATCAAGTTCACTGTGAAGGCATATTAAATGTATTAATGCTCCTTTTTTAAGGAGCTCTGGTATTTGTCCTTTTGTAATGTTTGGTGTTAGACATGCGCATGGTGCCCTGCGATGGACTGGCATCCCATCCATGGTGTATTCCTTCCTAACTCCCAAGTGTTCCCGGGATATGCTCCGGATCCACCTCAACCCTGACCAGGATAAGCAGTTACTGAGTCAGAGAGTGAAGCTAACTTCTCATTTTGGGGGCCTCAAAGTAGTATACAGTTAGTAATGTTCCAAAATTGCTCATTTTAAATAATATAAAAAATTTTCAGTAATTGAAATTCAAGTTGTGATTGTTAAATTTATGGTCATGTTCAATGCCCAGAAAACAAATCACTTGGCAGTGGTTCAACTGAACAGTGAATAATGTAGAGTGTGGTCTGAGAGATATAGTGGTCTAGTACCATATTTCTGTTTCCATTGACGTAGTTATGTCAAGAAGCGCACATTAAGTAAACATGACTGTGTAGGATGACTAATAAGCATTTAAATGATTTCAGGCGATCGATAATTTATTAGTCCTACTTCATTATTCATCATATTTTTAACTAGTGGGCTGGAAGCTACCCAGCAGGCGAAGTTGATGTGATCTTGTAGTTTTAAGCTCTCGCGAACACACGCTTCTTTATATATTGTCGTATAAAGATAAGTACTGCATCACGTGACTAACTAACTTAGGTATGGGAGTTACAAGAAAGTAGCATTTGAAGAATTTTGTCTTATTTAGTGAAATACATTATGAAGTATGTATTTGTGCTGATGCCTGACTATGCCCACTCATTAATTGTCAAATGACTGTAAGTGAGTTAACACTCACGCCTTAGTCAAGCATCTGATATAGAAGGTGGGTCTTTAACTGCCTCATATAGCCAGATGCATACTGACATACACAGATATTCAGTGGGTAATTTCAGATATCAGGATATGCTCATTTTTCACACATACTTCTGGGCTTTCCAGAATTAATCTTGGATGTTGAGGCACAAGACGAGTGCCTTTAAAAACAGAGGATACTTCTTTTTTGCCCATGTTTAACTAAGTCTTTCTTAGTGCTGATACAAGGCCCTGCTGCCATTATGCTGTTTGCTTTGGGCAGTTTTTTTGGCTGGGAGCCACAAGGCCTTTTTGTAGCTAATATAGGGTGAAATGAATAATCCTTAAGTAAACATCATGCACAATACACCAGTAAAAAAGAGGCTAAAAAGCTCTATATATGCATACATACACACGACGACACAGATATTGCATAGCTTATGATGAAAGATGAAAAAGGGACAATATAATGAACCATACACACAGCAGTAAAGCACCAAAACAAATATGTACCGCACGTAAGCCCATCACCCTTATAGAAAGCAGTATATTCTATGCTATAAAGTCTGAACTCATGCACCTGTGTGTGTGTGTGTGTGTGTGTGTGTGTGTGTGTGTGTGTGTATGCATGGGGGTAGAGGGGTTCGAGGACTTTCCGCTGGCTTGCTAAAGGCTGTCTTTGGTGGTCTCCCTCATCATTCCCTCAGGGACATTCTCTGGCCAGTGTAAACACAGATTAAATAATGGCCTCGACCCATGTAGCTCCCTCTCCTCCACTGCCACAAACACACACTCACACACACACACACACACAAGACTACAGGGTGTGTTTTGAGTTTCTAGTAATCTCTGACTAGCCCTTGTTTGTGGATGGTGATTATATGGCAGTGTGCTCTTTCACACACACACGCACAAGGTAGAGTGGAAGACTGTGATGTGACTGACACTGTCTGTTTGTTTATAAACGAGACCTAAACCGAGTCGATGACCCTAAACGCAATATTCAGTTCAGATCAATTGATAATGTTCTAAAATTACAAGAGCTAAATATTTAAGATACCAAAGCAATGTTATCATAAGATCACACAAACGTGCTCTAAATCGTGATTGTTGTCTAATTAGTACCTGTGTGGGTCTGTGGCTATGTTTTGTCTGATTTTGTCTGAATGGCCTGTTTGTCAGTTAAGCCCGATTAGCAAGAGGCTGAAAGCAACATTTATATTGTGTAAAATGTAATTTTAGATTATAGGTGAGATCACTGTAATGAACCTGAGCCCACTAACAGCAATTCTGAGAGAAACCAAATTACCTGGATCAATAAGCCAAATATTATAATGCAATTTGAAAGCACTATCTGTTGAAATTGCCACTTTCTAGGAGTTTAATGGTGCATTTGCTAGGGGTTTCATTATCCCAGGCTGCTGTTGAAGTTGTGTCTGTGTGGACAGTCAACTTGTGCTAGATGAGGAAAAAGTAACTATGCAACCCTTCAATTCATGAGAAACAGACAGATGTGTGAAAAAAACCCACAATTTTCTATATCTAACATCAGCTATTTGAGTGCATAATTACTGAAATCCTCACAGCAATCATCTGTAAAATGCTTTCTCTAAACTGCAGTGAAGATTTAACCTCTGAATCTCATATCTGTTAATACTTTTTATAGGTATTTATGCAGATATACAAGCTAATAACTATACTTTATTTTCATATTGAGTTAGCTGTCATTGCTTTATAGGCATAATATATAGGCATAAATGTGAGACTGAAGTTAAATTAGAGCACTGGGCTTATTTCAAAATGTTTCTTTTTTCTATTTTTCTAAAAATAATAATAATAAAAAAAGAATTTTGGAAAGAACACTGCTGTTATGTCATGTTTAGGAACTAATAATTGTGTTATAACACACGTTTCACCTTCCTACAGCATGGGATTCTGGGAACCAAAACACAGGAGTAGCACAAACAAAGCACTTAAATTAGAGATGTTCTTAGCTTCCAGGTGTGTGTCATGGGAATGAGTCTATCTCCAGGTGTGTGTTAACACTCACTCTGAATTATCTACGAACTCCAAGAAACATTCTCATGAGAAAGAAAAGGCAATGAGAGAAACCATCTGAACTGTCCTGAGGGGAAGGGGGGGGACATTTTAGATTTCCAAACATTAGTTTTCCAGCACAAAATTAAATGTTACAGAAAAATGTTTGTATGTCAGTAATGAAAGCAGCATATTACATAAGAGACCATTTTTCAGACAAAAAAACATAATAAAGGCTGCTGGGTTTTGCTGCAAAAATAAAAGGCAAGTGTGACAGTCAAAGTCTCCAGAAGAGCTGTGGCTGCTTCTGCAAGATGCTCAGTAACACTTACAGCTCACTTCCTTATAAAACTGCACACATTGTACCTGAGACTACTGTTTTAAAAAAAAAAAAGTGAAGGATCGTCACACTAAATATTGACTTTGTTTCATTTATTACTGTTTACTGCTATTTATGGTATTTTTAAATGCAGAAACATTTAATTTCGTTATTTTGGAAGGCATATTTACTCTACAGCATTTCTTTGCATGTGCCTAAGACTTTTGCACAGCTCTGTACATTTATATATTTGCTAAAACACTCGTGTCCTATTACCTATGTCAAATTGAATATGGCTGCTGATAAAAACCTGCTTGGATATTTTTTGTTTTTTACATTAGTGGTTATGCACGGCATTGTGGACTTCCTAGCTAGATTCCTAGGAATGCTAAGTAACACTCATGGGACTTTATATGTACACTATCCCGGAACACGTTTCAATAAGCATCCCTTATTGAGAAATCCCATAAATTTCATGCATGATAATATGATTTTTGCATGTTATTATGTGAGTAATATGTGATCAAGTGAAAATTGTTCAGAAATTGTTGTGAGAAAATCATCAAAGTGGTTCCATGGTGGAACAGTTCACACTCTGGACTCAATCTGAATGGAGCTTATAAGCTGTTTATTAATGGATTAGTACCATCACTAATTCAGTTATTATGTGCAGTTATTATGGCTCTGAGCTAATAATTGTACAATTGTGCGTTTGAATCCTAGGACTGCCAGAGAGCCTTTACCCACAGCTGTTTGACTCTTGTTCTCTTTCTTTAAATGGAGCAATCCATTAAATGCACTGTAATTGAAGTCTGTCATTCTTTCTCTTTGATGTAGGAAACATCAGTTAGATAATGATTTAACAGGATTAAGATGTACTCAAATACAATTTAGGAAAGAACACTCATACAGTGTTCAGCCTGTTCTATCCTTACCTAACCTCAGATTGGCCTTATATAGTCTGTACTAGACTCGCAATCACTATCAAATTTTTGTGTTTTGGTTTTGTGCCACTATTTATTATGTTTTATCTCTTGGCAGAAAATGCATCTTTGAAAAATGTATTAACAGTTTACAGCAAGGTTCCATTAACTATCATAGTTTGTGAGATTAGTCAACATTACAAACAATAATGTTCATTTTTAATAAACCGTTAAAAATGTTAGCAAAACACCAGACCGAGTTAACATGTATTGAATAGTAATGTTCAATGCTGATTAGTCTGTTAGAAGCTGTTGATGAATTTTCTGTAACAGCATGGCTATGAGAGTAGCTCCAACAGCAAGGTTTATATTAACGCACTTATCCTAATACGCAGGGACTTGTGTGGCAGAAGCTCTACATAAACGGAGGTCATCTGTGAAGAAAAGTCACCAGTGTCAGCACTATTAGCTGCACAGCTGTAACAAAGTCTTCAGGACAGAACGCTTTGCAGTTTCTTGGTAACATGACAAGCTGCATTTTTTTATTATTAACTGGAGACTGGTGAGGGGACAACTGTTTATAGCTGTTATAAGTGATAACCAGAACTAGTTCATGGATCTTCGACAACATTAAACATAACTATAAATGAGAAAATAGTATGAAGTGTCATTCTTTAATTAATAGGAAAAATGTAATAGGAATAACTCAGCTTTGTGTCATGGCTGCGTCACACTGCCTCATCATTTGTTATTTTCCTATAACAGCACACTATCATGTTTTATAACTTACTAAAAAATCATTTGAACACCTCTGATCACATTTTAGCCTCATTTATGAATTTTGCCAATTAGCCACTGGAAATATATAAAATAAGGCACCAGTTCATATTGGTCAATGTACAAGTGTTGTATTGGTTTATTAAAAAAACTCAATAGAAGCATTAGTCACTTTGGTAATGTTACTTTCGGTGTGTTAATGCATAATGTTGGATATACAGTAGTTTGTTATTGTGAATGAAATATGTGAGGGGAACGTAATATAAAGCATTACAGGTAAAAATATACATGAAGAAGTGAGTCAGTGGAAAGGAACTAAACATGTATCATGTCCTATGTGAAGGAGTTCCAAAAATGTAGACAAAGGCCCAATAGAAACCCATGATAGAGAGAAAAAGGGAATAAAAATAGCAGGAGAGTGCCTCACACACTATAAAACATTCACACTGTGTGGTCTGTCTGCCTGGTTAATGGCTGTGGTTATGCTAAGAAAGCAGTTATACTTTTCTTCCACCTCGTCTCATCAGCGTGTAACTTTGAGTCTGGATGGAACTATCGCCCCATGTTGCTGCTGAGTGTGGATGGTGAAGTGGGCGATTAGGAGGCGCTCAGCCTAGCTTATTAAAGTTTGGTTTCTTTGGAGGGTGGGGGTGGGGGGTGGTCTTTTGGAGTGAAAAGGGAGCTAATTTTACCTGTCACTCAAAATAAATGACGCCAGCTCCCTACTGCTCAGCACTTACGTTGGTGTAATAGTTCAGCATTAAGCTGAAACCACTTCCCAAGTTCATGGCTTGGGTAATGAAACATGCCACTCTGTACAAGGTACATGCCTGCTGCCTAAATCCATCTACTTAGACATTGTAAACGTATGGATTATGTTGAGGCTTACATGCTCTAAATGCCTCAAATATAAAGCAGGAAAAACTAAAATCGGTTCACCGGACACTGATTTAAACAAGCATACATCTTTATCAAGCATAACAAGACGTTACTGCTTAGGTTAAATGGGTGATGTTAAAAACTGTATGAGGAGAATGATTACAGAGGGAAGTTTGGGAGATGAATGGCAAGAGGAACAGCAGGAGACGAAAGGAAGTGTGAGAAGCACGGGGAGAGACAGGGAGTGAACCAGCAGACGCAGAAATGGAGAAAGAGAAAAGTTTGTTTCTCATGCAGCCTCCCCCACCAGTAACCTGATAGCATAATGAGCTTTGACTCCTGCCAACAACTTCCCTTTCCCTCACTCTCACATTCACATACACACTCTCACATCATACACACATATACACACATACTGTATACACACATACACACCCATACAGATATATAAGTTTATATGAAAGGAGGGTGTTGCTTGTTAAGAATCATTATCACCTTGAATTTCAGGTTTACCTTAATCTAACAGGAAGGAACATGGGAAGGGAGTTGGGAATGGCTGTAAATTGAATTATCATCAAGGACACTGTCTATGTTTGTGTTCTGTTTGTGTAGGTGAGTCCTACCTGTACATTTTACCCACACAAAGAGAACATGTAGAGTCAGAATGTCATATTATGCAGAGAAGCACATGATTGATTTCTTCTGGTGTCAGAAATTTGAGGCTGTTTCTGACTCCGAGACATTAGAGAAGAAAAGCCATTTCTATTCTGAGCAAATTTAATTTTTATTTTGTTCACAAAGATCTGACATCACCAACGAAGATACAAAAAAGGGCAAAGATGGAAATGTGAAAGCATACAAGCGCCACAAGCAAATTCACACACACACAGGTTTTTGTTTTATTTGGGGAAACCCATTGGATTTTCCATTATTACAAAAATATGGCATTGTTTATGATGATCACATGTAATGCTTGCCAGGGCTGAAAACTGAGATGGTGTTGGTTAGATGGGGGGGGGGCTCTGTGTGTGTGTGTGTGTGTGTGTGTGTGTGTGTGTGTGTGTGTGTGTGTGTGTGTGTTTACAGCACAGTACAGTATGAGGAAATAATAATACTGATCTTCAATGATACTAACATCATATAGACGTTAGTCATTCAGCTTGAAAGGTTTTTTCAGGAACACAAGACACTAGAAATAGAGACTAAAATGCACACCAGCTTTCAGTCTAATGCACCTATTAAACTAAAAGTTGCTCTTTGTGACCTTAGAATTATGTGAGGAGTAAAGACATGCTGTTGCATGCTGGGACGGTGTGATATGATACCACCCCAGAGTTGATTATTTTGCTAACAACCCATCGTGAAGTGTTTTCTTCCTATATACATATGTGTATATGTTTGGTTTGAAAAGCTGCTGTGACAATGTTTTTGCTTTCCATCTGTAACAATTCATTTCCTTTTTATTCTCAGCAATACTACATGGTTTTCCCTTTCCCTTCCTTTTCCCTTTCCCATGAAGCAGTCCACTACTCCTCATGCTAACGTTATTAGAGAATTGAAATAAGAAGTAACACTTTATTTGAAGGGTACCTGCATAGTGCCTTTATAACACATTCAAAAGCAATGTATAAATATTTTATAAAGCATTCAGTAGACTTTATGAAAGGCTTATGTCAAAACATGTAAGATGATATTGGAGGAATTATGCAACTTTGTCTTTACATTTAAAAGAGAGAAAAGCAGCCATTAATTATCATTATAAGCTGACTGATTTAAATACCGTTATTCATTTGGCTGGTACGTGGACTTAATAAATAAGAAACTGTATTAGAATGGGGCTCTATAATAATTTTATTATAAATGGACTGAGCATGCAATTCCATGCTCCTATAAGAAGTGGGTAATGTAACTGAACCTCACATTTTTGCCAATACTTCATTACAGTATATACTCTTTAAGTGAAGCAGGAAATGATCATTATACAGCATGCAAGCCTCTAGATGTGCATGTAAAGGTTAAAAGCAATACTTGGAATTTGTACTGATAACACTAACTGCTGAGCTACCAGTGCCTGGTAAGGCCAGATGACATGCAACATATAAATATTCAGCAAGCAGAAATGTCCATTCAAAAGAATAGCAAATGTTCTGAAAAATAAAGTATATATCCAACTAATCATTGAGGATATCAGTCACAAGACATGGCAATTAAGCAAACACAAAATGACTACTGTAGGAGCACATTCTCCCAGTACTAAAACCATCTGTTTTTGGTGAAGAAAATCAGCTGTAGATAGAGATTACTTTAAAATGTGAAGGAATGTATGGAAAAGAAAAGGAAGGGCTTTAGTCGATGTGTCTTTTGGTCAGTTTTTCACAATGAGGAACTAAGTACTTGAAGGTAGTGGCGTGGTTAGTCTAATAACATATCAACTTGCACACTGACAAATTAAATAACTAAATAGAACTTTTACTGTAGTGCAAACATGAATATATTTTACTTATGTGCAAGCATGAAAATGCTTTTGTGACGTTGATTGTTAGATTGTATAATTAGACAAACCTTCCAGACAAACCCATGTTATTCTCAGACTATAACACTAACCTCAAAAAAAAAATCTGTATAATAACTCTAAAAGTGGAAACAATGAATCACAAAATATTTCAGAATTATTGTATATGCACAAAGTAAATCTCATGCACCGTTTCCTTTTTACAGCTGTGCACGTCTGTTTTAAATTTGAGTAGACAATCTCTATATCTCTATGTCTCTATGTATGTAATCTCTCTATCTCTATCTCTATAGAGAGACTTATCCCCTGCTCAGAGGTCTTCAGTGTGAACCTTTTTAGGTGTGTGTGTGTGTGTGTGTGTGTGTGTGTGTGTGTGTGTGTGTGTGTATGTGCTGAATGTGTGAGGTATAGGCTGTAAGTTTAACAGCAAAGGTTGCTCTGAGAGAACTCATAAACATGTCCCATGAGATCTTGACCTTGCAGTAAACAGCTCCACTTTCTATAGTCACTCTGACTTCCTCTACATCACTCTCTCTCTCCTATATGAACTTGCACCATGTATCTCTCCTTACTTTTGCCTGTCCTGTTTTTTTTCACCATGTGTTGAACGTTTTTTGGAGGGTGTTACACCATTTTCTATAGCTCTGTGATAGCACAGATATAAATAGTCTTTTTACTTTATTTGTTCACACCGTGTGGTACATACACTGCAAAAAATGACATCTCAGCAAATTGAAATATCTTGAATATAGTCAAAATGATCTAGCATTTCCTATCAGAAGATTACAGGAAAACAAATATAAGATTATTAAACCTATTTCTAGGCATTTCAAGCTTGAAATTGTCTTTTTCTACTGGCAGATAATTTTACTAATTTTTAAGGATTTATTTCTAGAAAGAAGCAAAAATATCTGCCAATGAAATAAGAAAATGTAAAGCTTAAAAATAGAAAAATATGTCTAGAAATAGGATTAATCATCTTATATTTGGTTTATTGTAATCTCATAACATCAAATAGTATATACATTTGACTACATTCAAGATATTTTCATTTGCTAAGATGCCGTTTTTTTGCAGTGTAATGAAGTAGCTAAACCTTCCAAGTTGCTTCCAGCATGGTCATCTACATGGCCTTCCACACAAATTGAGGTGTATGAAAAGTTACAAAGGTTACAGTTAGGGTTAGGCGCATGGTTAGTGTATACTTTTTCTAGTGCCCTAATTTGTACAAAATGAAACAAAGTCCAACTATACTGCCTTCACGTGTCCATTTTTGTACATTTCATTAAAAAAAATCTTTTCTATCTTCTTTTAAGGCCTTAATGTCCCAGATTATTATTCAGTTATTCATTGTTCTACTGCAAGTTATTTAGTAACTATAGTGAAACCGGTAAGGTTTAAGTGGATTTGAGGGGGTAAGAGGTTAACTAGGACCTTGATAAACTGTTGAAGAACTAAGAGATGTGCTACTACATGACTATTATATTAAACAGTGATCATAACTTCATTTGTATAAACTGGTTCCACGAGTATTTCTCACAGCTCCTTGAATTTCTGAAAATAAATTGCACTGGTTCTGCTTGGTTACACTCATTAGGCCTAATTATTTGTTCACCACCATAAAGTTGTTTACAAACACCAGTTGGCTCCATTAATATTTTCATTCCATTATCTGCCTGGTGATGGCCAGCGTCCACACTTCCAACATTCTTGATAGTTTAAGAATTCTGTTAATATTCCACACTGACTTTTTATATAAAGCAAATATGTTTTAAAATCCCTGCAATGAAATATCTACACAAGTCTATTTTTTGTCATCAAAAAGGTTAGAATAGCTCATCTGTCTTCTGGCCAACATTATGCTTCTGTTCTGCAACATTTGTCTGGATTAATCATCCGCTTCCCCAGTGCATCTGTTGCTGTCCTCTTAAAGCTGACACTGGCTCTAAACAATCCTTGTGCTTTAACGTTCGCCAGGGAAGCACCGTAAACCATCTGAGGAGATTAATTACTGTGCATTTAGCCACATGGTTTGGAAGAGCAAAGAGCAACTGTCATTATTCACTCCCCTGGCAGCAAATTATACCCCATGTATGGTGTCAGTGCCAATCTCTGCAGTGAACAGATAAATTCAATTCATCAGACGATTTTATGACAAAATTTGAGTTTATTAGTGGGAGGATCCTCCTGCGTGCGAAGAAGCATTTCAATTAGCCTGATTTTCCACAAAATTAACTTCTGTTTCAAAGGTAACCATTTAGACTACCTCTGTGGAAGTTATTGCTGTACTGCTGAGCAGCTCGTGTGCTCTTTTCCTATTCTATAAAAGGACACTGAAATGAATAAATAAGACTAGTTTGGGTGAGAATCAGCCTGATCATGCAGAAACTGGCACAAAAGTACAGAAAGCAGTCAGAGAGAATGACTTCAGTGTCTCTCCCATGATAATGATGTGAAAACCTTTTTTTTTTTTTTTTCCCCACTTATGTGGCCACTGCAGGCAACCCCATTGTACTGAGGCTCTACTCCACCCTGTACATAATTACTGAGAGAGGTGTGGCCTTTGGCATTCACCAGCAATCACAAGCTCTCCTGAAAGAGCTTTGCGTTTACAACCTGCAGTACAGCTTCGGCCCCAGAAGAGAGAAATGTGATAAGATACAGATTACAAGGAAAAGTAAACTGAGTGCCTTTTACCTGAGCACTACTGAAAATAACCAGCAGTTGCTATATCACTTGGCTGGTTTCATTTGATGATTGTCTGCAAAGTGACTGTTAAAGACAGGCAGCTAGTTTTTACCACAGGAGGACAAAAGTGTGTTATCTTACTAAACAATTGTTCATCTGACCTTATAAGACCCTTCCATGCCTCATTATAGCTTTTTGAAGAATGATATTTCCGTCTACTGCTCTAAGAAAATGAATCATCACAACATTACAGGCTATTCAAAACTAAACCACAGTCTAACTATACAAATGTTGTGTTAAAAACTGACCCCAGATCTGCATAGATTGTGCAAGTAAGTTAGACTAAGCAGAAGTGGAGGTGATGTTTTTTTCGAAGCCGGGTAGTGGGGAGATACACAGGCTTCTCTCCTTTCAATACTGTAATCCCGGGGCTCTGCACTCACAATACACATACATTATATCACGGCAGGAGGCCTGAGGCTACGGCTGCCAAGCCAGGGTGTGTGTCACAGTTTAAAAAGGAGCGAGGAAAAAAAAAAGATAAGAAGCTTCTCGGGCTAGGAGCCAAATCTGCTTCTGTGAAATCCAGTATTAGTCTCAAGCTGTATGCACGCAACCTTTTATAGTTTTCCATCCCCTTTCCCTCTGTCTCTCTCCTGCCTTAGCTACACCTTTGTGTTGACGGTTTGTACCTAGACTCTTCACAGAAAAATTCATTAGAGGGAAACGGAATATGTTAACTTTCATGACACTGAAAATTTGTTCTCAATTTAAATCAGATTAAAAGGAACGCAAACTTTGGCTCCTTATCTGTGTAGATGGTTGATACATTAGTATGCTCAGGCTATTTTGGTTCCAGTACTGGGGATTTACATGTCAATGGTGACCAGATTAAAGTTCAACTTTCAGCTAAAGTCCACCAAAAATGTCATTATAGCTGGAATAAAGTAAGTCTGCCATTTCAGGATAAAAGGGTTATTGGCAGGGGCAGCAGTAAATTCCAGCTGAAGTTCACATCCTCGTCAAGGAACATGTTACATATTCATTAATAATGTTATCTCCAAACATTTACACAACTGTATAGATTGTAGTTAAAGTTAGTAACAAAAAAATGTGGAGGTCAAGTTGATTGATTTATTTAGGCATATAAAGGTCAGTTGGCTTCTACCTGAGAGCAAATACCTTCTTGAATATGGATGTTTATCGATCCATCACTCCAGTAGCTTACAACAGACACTAGGCAGGCATTTTAGCCCTCATTGTAACTCTTACTCCCGTATCTGCACTTCCGTACACACTTCAACAGATCAGTCACACTCAATCACAAGTGCCAGAGGCTCCTGGCTAGGCCTGTCCTTGTTTGGTGGTTTAGATAAACCTGTGTGCATTAGAGCTGCAGAGTGGAGTGGGTTTTAGCAACTAGGGGTCAGTGGCTGAAGCCTTGCTCTTAAGAGCCCGACATTGTTCTGCCATCTATGGACGGGTTCCTCAGGGAAAGATCATGCTGTCTACCATACGGAGAAGGCTTTTAAGTGCTTGTAGCCACACTGTGTCTACAGATTAGAGGGTCTTTACATGGTGAGTGTATGCTGCAAGTTTTTTTTTAATCATGGTATTGTTAACACACAACTGCTATAGTTGGCTGAGTGTAAAACCCACAATCCCTGAGCATACGAGTTAGGCGGTACTTCTGACTAGCGTTAGAACAGAAATACTGCCACTGCAGAAAGAGCTGGCCACATCCATTCTCCAGGCTGACCTTTTCTTCCCCACTTCAGAGCACTCAGCAGCGCAGAAATCCGCTACCAAAGTAAACAAAAAATAAAATACCAATGTAAAGAGGTTGATATTCAGTGTTTAAGAGGTATAGCTAGTCTTTTAAACATTGCAAGCATTATAATTTCTCTGCTGGAGCAGATTTATATCTAAACGTTAGCCTGACATTAGGTTAAATGTTTGGAGAGCAGAGGACGATGAGGACATGTTTCCGGTTGGTGTTTTGCTGTCTTCAAAGCACAGAGCTCTGCTTGTCCCTTCCTCTCAGGCAAATATTTACATATTCAACCTATTAAATGGACACTTGTCAGAAGGCCATCACTTGAGTTTCCAAGGCAAGGTCCTTCAGAGTTTTACTCCAGCCATTACACATAAATAGCTGTTGTGGAATGATGGATTGTGTTTGTTTGTTGGGAGTGCCCGGGTTTATTTCATTAGCAAAACTAATAAATAATCATTCAGGGAAGACATTTGTTAGGATTTTCGGAAATTAAAATCGGAAAGGCCATCCACAGTGCATATATGTTACGGGTCTTGGCGCTAGGATGTATAACAGCGTTGTGTAAGGCCCGCTTGTCCGAGAGGACAACATATGAGGTGGAGTGGAACCAAGTGCGGAGACGGACCGCAAAAAGGCCCTGCCTAAAACGCGAAAGCCTCGAGTGGGGCACAAACCGGGCAGATTAAGCGGACCAATCCTTAGCGTTAGACGCTAAGCTATTTCCGGGGGTCTTACGTGAGCCGGTCGCAGTACTTGTGTGGTACTGTGAAGGGTACGGGCTTTAGGGAAACTCAGAGCCTACGGCTCAATGCAAAAGTACCGCAGCGTGGCGAGAAAAAACAAAATGGCTCTGTAGTTTGGCCAAACTTGAAAGAACTAAATCTTTCCTTAATATTAAATATATCCAGCCCTGAACCTTAATATACACTACACAGAGCAGCCTGCCGCCATTCTGCTGACTGGCACAGATCTGTGTCCACATGAGCAGTGATTTTATTTTATTTTATTTCAGCAATGTCAAATAGCTGAGATGCAAGGTGGGGTTACAGGATGCTCGGTGTTGCCTCAATGCTGGGTTGAAAATTTAATAATGGTCTTAACTTCCAACAATTTTTCTATTTTGAACAAAGCATTATTGATTTAGAAGTGCATATGGGTGGGTAAATATGTTCAAACTTATGAAAAGTGACACTGGCACCAAAAAAGCATCAAACCTTTTTGTACTTTTGTCTTAAAATGACCTGAAATTGATACTAGTCTAATCTGGCTTTGGCAAAGAAATCAAACTTTGTGAAATGTAGCCAATAATGTTGGAAACCTCAAGGTAATGGAGGTAACGATTAACCTCAAGTCTTTGCTTACTCCACATTTCCTGAGGTAGAGTCAGGGCTGCTCATCCTCAAGTTCCACACTGCAGTCTGGTATCTGTATTCATAGACACACTGATAATTTCTGCATTAACTACATTGTGTAGCATGAGAAGGTCATGGCTGGCATGATTCTTGAAAGTTTTTTTCTACATTGATGAATGTGATTGCTAAAATAAAATGACTAGATATTAAACTGAGCCCATTTGATTGTAGTATACAGTCAGTGGCTGGATGAGAGACAAAGAGACTTCTGAAAATGACAGAGAGTTGTAATGACTACTCTGAAGGACTAAACAAAAATATAAGGAGTAAAAAGGAAGTTTACAAGTAAGAGCACAAGTATTACATTTCCATAATAGTATATAGCAAAATTCCTCAAATATTGTCCACTCCTGAAAACAAATCATCATTTATAATAAACTGTACGTATTTAACTAAAGTGCAGAGCTGCTGATAGGCCAAAAATAATGAGAGGAAAGAGCGAGAAGCAAAGAGACGCAGATTCAGGCCCAATAAAACTAGATTGCTGAATGACAACGAGAGCAGTTTGAAGTCACATCAAAACAAATTGAGCTTTTGTAGCACTCTCAGTCGGTGCCTCTGTCAAATTTACATCTCAATGCAGGCAGTCTGGTGGGCCAGTGGCATGGTAAATGAGCAATGCAAATAGTGCACATGCTGTTTCTTTCCACACACACAAATTTACACATACTCCATGCAGAACATCTAGGGACAGACCAACTCAGGACATGTTTGTGTCTAATTAAACTGTTGAAATGATGAACCTTTGTGTTTCAGAACAATAGAAGAATGGTAACCAATTGAGCATGTAAAAACACATACCGTCATTTCAAATAAACGATTAAAGCAACATGCACAACACTTGTGTTTAAGACTTTTCAAAGTTTCACAAGCACAACACTTACCCCAAGGTTTATGCGATTGGCAGAGACAGACTTAATCACCTTCCATGTCTTAACATGCTAACCTACAGCACAATTATCCTGTAAAAGCAAAGAATCGGGATGAGGTTGGGATTGTATAGTTTCGGTATATAATCAGCCTCCAAAAATATTTATACATGCGTTTTCTAACATACAAAATAGTCATCTACTCTTCTTGTTACATATATTCACTGACAACATATTTTTTAAATGTATAATTTCTTACAACACTAATATGAAATCATACACTGTTAAATTTTCAAATATAGAAGAAAGGTAAGACAAGGAATAGCATTTTAAAAGAATTTATTATCAAGATTCATAAATGAAATCACTCAAAGGGTTTGTATGTGTTTTTTTAAACACACATTAGCTGTTAAAGCAGATGATGGCTCGGGCTGGGTTGAGTTCAGAACACAATTGGGGCATTAGCTTGTCTAAACTCTCAGGCTTTTGTTATCATTAGGTGAGCACTAATAGTCCTGAGGGAATCTATCCTCACTAATGCTAGCAGCTGTTAAGTGGAAGGCTTGCTAATGGCGTCTTACAGGGGTTCTTTACTCACAGAAAGATCACCTGAGATGGCCGAGCTGATGCTGACCAAGCACTTAGAACTGAGGTGTCAGGCAGATAAGCCATAGTGGGGATTGAAATTAATTTTAATGTGGTAAATCAGCATACAGAATCTTCTAGGATGTGGGTAGGCTTTGAAATTTGCACAGATGAGATTACTATCACTGACAGCCCAAAGCAGTTGAGCTTAAGGGTGTGTTTTTAGATACGAATTCAGTTACCCTGCTTGATGCAGCCAACAACAATCATCTATGGAATAATGCAAATCATGCAAATAACTTGCATACAGCGCCATGAATGAAACTGAAGAAACGTTTGGTTGATTTTTCAGGTATTACCTTTCAGTGGGTGGCAGAAGCGCTTTGTTTTCAACATGACTATCTAGAAGCCCATGTGATGTTTTGAAATTGTACTTTTATAGTTTTGCAGTTCTAAAACAGTTATTAGAATTAAACTATGGCCAAAACAATTAAAAACATAATCTATCACACTATATTTAAAACAAATACATAACACAAATGACTATTTTGAATGTATATAACTGAATAAAACTCTTCACCTGTGTGTTTTAGACTTGTTAATCACCTTTGAAATGGAAATTGTTGGCAAATTTTTCTCACTCAGTCATCTTAACTTGAAGTACTTCATGGTTTTTATGTTATGATGCAGGTCTCTGTGGTTTAACACCAAATTTCTGCATTGAACACTTCACTTCCATTTAAAACATAGGATTCATAAAAACATAGGCACCAGATAATTCACTATTCACTTCTGTTGAACAATGTCTTTGCACAATGGCAACACTACATAGTATTACTACGTAATATTAGGCTATTTAAGACTAAAATCGAAAGAACTGTATGAAAGAATCAAATGCTTTTCTGTACCATGTCATGATCCGTTACACACATGTGCCTAGCATCTATCATATTTACAATTGAGCTGAAAAGATATCAGTGGTTTTTCTAATGTCTTCACCCCTAAGAATATGCTGAGCTCTTTACTACACCATCTCCATAGCAAACTAATTCACAGTGGAATGTGAGCCTTAGGTCAAGCTGAGCACTGCGGTTTGCAGATCAGTGTGTGAGTACAGTTACTTGGACACCACTATACTGACTTACTCTGAAAATGTCAAAGTTCTTGGAGCAGGTTTGTAGCGAGGTGAAATCTCCAGGCTGAGCGAATACAGGAGTGTTACTGTGCCTGCAGAGTGCGAGCCGAGGGCTCGGAGCTTACAGCTTCCTGACATTCCCTCACATGCTAAATAAATACTCACTCAGCCTGCAGCATTAATCCCCAGAGTGCAAGTGCGAGAGAGCGAGAGAAATGTAATGTGTCCCCTCTGGAGGGGCTTCAGAAATGACGCAGTGCAGTGGAAGGCTCTACTTTTGAACAAGGCCCCTGTGTTAACTACCCTGCGTCTGCTACCACTAAACTTCAGAGAAAACGAGCATCCGTAAAGCGCACATTAATACACATAGCCTTATAAAAAAAAGAATAAAAGCATAGCCAGAGATGTTTAAACATTTACAGTCAACACTGAGTCCTTTATTTACAGAACTTGACTGAAATAAAAAAAAAAAAAAAAAAAAAAAAAAAAGGTCATATTTGTACCCTGGTGTCAGTGATTTTTTTTTTGCTTCAAAATGCAAAAAGTATTTTCATCTTGTCTCATCATCGTATTTTTTATAAATGTGCAAATAAGATGAATCCTTCAGTCTTCAGTGTCAGTCAAGGATTCACAGGACAGGGCTTGAAAGACTTATTTCAACAACTCTGCCCTCTCAAGCTCTAATTCAAGTAAAGTGCTCCATCAAGGGAAAAAAAAAAAAAACAGACAAGGCAAACATCTGTGGCCTTTTCATTTCTCTCTCCATTTACAAAGGAAAACAATAAAATTACAATGCAAATAGAAAATAATTATAATAACTATAATAATAATAATAGTACAGCAACAAAATGTTACACAGTTCAAGCATGGTGAACTTCCTCACGCTGGTGCCCAGAGACCAGTGAGTGAGTTCAGTCCCAGCACAGAGGCACAGTGAAGAAGTCACTAGTCATACGAACTCAAGTTTGCCATGGCCTGTGTACATGCCCCAGTGCACGAGCGAGAGGAAGCGTTCGCCCCCTTGCGCGCTCAGTTCAGCCTGCCGGAGTTTATCGCAGCCTGCGCAGCAGTTCTCATGACCAGTCACAGGCATCATGCACTCCAGGTCCAGCTTTGCCATGTGGCCCTTCTTGGCATGGTTATGCCCATGGAAGCTGTAGTGCAAGCGTGAGAGCATCTGCTGTCTCTGCACCCGGAGCCGCTTGTTCTCACTGCGCAGCATGCGGAGTGCCAACATGATGAGCAGCACCAGGATCAGGCCTCCGGCGATGGGTACGGCGATCACGGCCGCCCGGAACCACACCTCCTTCGCTGAGGTTAACTCTTGAACTCGTGTGATCAAGTTCTGGTTTGAGCCGTCTGAATGATAACGGTCTGAGAAAGCAAAGAGATAAGGTTCTTTCATTCGTTTTTGTTTCACGTCCATGTTTTCCTAAGTGCCACTTGTATCGGTGTATCTAACATGCGTTCTCTCAGAAGCACATTCCTGCACAGTGAGGTGTTACATCATCCACATGCCATGTCATCTGTACTATACTGCTCAAAGTTAACCATCTAGTGCCTACTAATCATGTAACCTATTAAATATCTGTAAAAACAAGAGCCTTTGAAATTCATGCTATTGAGATCTGGCCCTCGGGGACAACACAAATTAAAAGTGAACACACCTCCATATATTATCTGAATATACATAATATAATGGATATCTATTTTTATATAATCGTGTTAGTTCTCACCTGTGGGGTCACTTCGTGTGTGAACAATACTGGGTAAACCCCGGTAGTTGCACATATCATCATGACAGCACTCAATAGGAGACGGGCCTCCACTTGAAACATCTGAACTCTTCTGAGTGCACACATCCACAGAGTTTAATAGCGGGTCTAGACATCCGTGTGTTAACGGGGAGTTTGTGTTAAACGGGTCCAAAGCCTTGGTAAAGCAGGCGTTGAGCTCTGATTTGCACATGTATCCTGTGGCAACACACTGCGGAGCATCACAGTAGCACCTGATCTCTCCTGTAAAACAAAATTCAAACAAATAAGTGCTGTTTAGTCCAAATTAACACCTAATGTCCCTTGTTGACAACTATAGATAATGTATGGCCAAAATTGCTTGACCCAATGTTCTTATAACTTGAATAATTACTAAAATAATGTGCTTAATAATAACAACAATTATGATGTTTCAAAGGCTGCTGTATCTGATTGTTTTAATGCTCCATTGCTTAATTTTAAGAGAATTAATGTATTAAAAGTACACTATTGCTATAGGAAATTTGTGCTGTGTTCCAGAGAGACCAGTGTACAACACCAACATGGGTTAAAGTGTGAAAATTCAGACCAATGTCCAATATTATCAGTGTCAAGGCTTTTAGATGGTCCCTTTTGTCCATTATACCTGGCATGTCTGCCACAGACAATTTAACTCAAATGAAATCGTGTAAAGACAGAACTGTGAAGGAGTCTGTCTGCACTTTACATGCAAGGCCTATTCTGCATATGTTCTTAAGACGATATTGACAATAAATAGACGTGTTCAGCCTATTCAAAACTATACATTTCAGAAACCATTAGCATATATATTTAGATATATTATATCACCAGGGGGAATTTGTGGAACCTGTGTTTTAGCGACAAATGACACGTTTCTTTTCCGTTCGCTCCAGAGTTTTTAGACTATGTAAAAACTAACTGCCAGTGTGTCTACCTGGAACTGAATGCCAAAGCACACACTCTGAGACACAAACACAAATAAACACAGGTTTTGTATGGGTGTCTGTGGACCCGCAGGACTCGAGTTACGGGTCATCGCTCTTGTTAGTGTAAACTGCTGACTACACAACACATACAGCACCAGAACGGCAAGGAATACAGGCTGTGCACAAGTACTATAAACATGCTATTCAGTGAAAAATGCTGGTTCCATTAATACGTTTACTGAAATCAGGGCTCTTAAAGGAAGCATTCGGGTTTTGCAGCAAGGCTTCTGCATGCACTTTTAAGGGACAGACAGAAGATTCCTGAAAAGATCTTCCAGGAGCCTGACTCTTAGAAAGTCTGAAGTGTTACATGCAGTGGCCTGTGATAGGCTACAAAACACCACAGGTAATCTTCCCTAATATTACCTTCTTATCACTTTGTGCCCTCAGCTGATATATTAATTAGAGTAGAAGGTCATAATGTGTTGGCGTGTAATATCAGAGTTACAGCTCAGGTAGTCTGCCTTTTTGTCCACAATGTGCTGCTAGTTCCGACACCCTGTGGATAAACCCAGTGTTGTTTATACACAAAACACCGGCCCTAAATGAGAGCTGATTAAACTGTTCGCCTTGCACACGGTTTCAGGGAGGAAGGCAGATATAGTGTGAGCGTACAGTAGCAGGACCAGTGCTCTTGTCTGGGCCCAGTCTAGATATATATGTATACGCGTGTGTGTGTGTGTGTGTGTGTGTGTGTATAAAACTGTGCTGATTGATTAGATGAAATATATTTCTTATACCTTTAGCTAGGAGCACGGCCATGGCACAGAGTTCCAGCTGAAGCCAAAGTGAAACAAAACTGGAATGGCGATCCATTTACGGTTCCAGTTCCCAGTCCTTCAAGCCAGCCACAGAGACAACCTCCGATGTGTCCGATCTGTCTGTGTTAAACACTTTCTTACATGTAAAGACGTGCTTGCACGGGGTTTATCACAGAGAGAAATAAGTGCATTCCCGCAGTTTCTTCGGTTACATCATTTGCAAAACCAAACGCAGGCAGAAATCTCCTGTGCCATGAGCTCACTGTGGATCTGATCTGTGTCAGGAAGGAAAATACTAAGCTACGGTATAAAACCAGTCCCTGTATGTGCATAACCTACACATTCACTGCGCGAAAGAAAGCATCCGAAACACCACGAACAGGCAAGAAAAAAAAATAAACGTGCTGATGTGTAATCCAGCTGCAGCAGCTCCCGGGCAGGACGCACGACCGCACGGTCGACTGAGCCGCACACTCACACGCCAACAAGTTATCAGCACACGGCCTTGGGGATCTCGCGTGGCCACGCCCTCCCAGCTCACTGATTGGCTAGAGGTGTGGGTTTATTTGCATGCGCAGTGCGATTGGCGTTCGTATTGGTTCACGCCGCGGTCACACAATGAACCCGCCTTCAGCGTGGATTAAAGCTGCAATTAAGAACTAAGGGAAGAAACTATTCAAAGAGTGGACATGATGGATTTAAGAAGAAAACACTCAATAATTTGGAATAGTATATATTTTACAAATAATGCTAATGCATATTAAGTCACATTAAAAAAACGACATTATATGTTTTGTTTAAGATCATATAGTTTAAATATATATATATATTAATTATTAATCAACCTGATCTTATTAATGAAGTTGGTGAAGGATCTGTTTTGTAGGCTACTTCCTGTTCTGTAACTTAGGCTAGGGATGAAATGACTGTGTTTTGATATACTGTCGATAAACATGAAAGAGTCTAAATCCAGTGAATGTATTATCAGGTTAGCATCAGCACGGCTGCTGAAATGATGAGTGTTTGAAGTAATACGTGTGTTCCTCAGACTACTGAAGTCTCGGAAGGTCGCCTACAGAGAAAAGCGAGAGACTCGGGCTAAGCGCTCAGATAAATTAGCAATCCAAAGAGGCCCATGGCGCCAGAGAGCCGACACAGACAGACAGTGACACTCAATTAGGGCCGAGTCGATCCCATACAACACACACACCCACACACACCCACCCACACACACACACACACACACACACACACAAACACACAGATCGATATCTCACCGTGGCCCCTCCAGTCTGTTCATATGTTTATCATTTAGGATTGGCCGCTGTTTGAAGGCAAAACGAATCTCTCACTAGCAACAGTGAAGCTCCAGAGATAAGAGAAGTCGTTATGAAACTGATACAGGTATTGCACACGTACAAGTGCATATCATTTGCTTGTAAAATAATCTGGCGTTCAAAATGATAATAATAAAAAAGAATTACATAATGAGACTAGTCGGATGCCTCCAGACTCAGGATCACTTTCCAGTCATTTTGATTCATAATCATCTTATTTGGTCATGTTATCCATCTATAAAGTAACACAACTCTCTGATAAATTTTAGTCAACACCAGTTTAAGGAGAGATCTTTGTGGAAAATGGGGTTTTGTGGAAAAATAGGCTAGCTAGAGCAGTTGGAGATGGGATCAGACACGCACTAAACAAATCTCTTAAAAAAATATATATATAATAATAATTAAAAACTGTAAGCCATGCTAGTCAAACAGTGTGGCTTAGATGATGTGATCATGCTCAGTGCTGATAGCTCATCGTGTTTACAGGTAGAACAGCTGGTAGAAAGCCAGAGACAGACACAGAGACGCTGTTAGGAGCGATTGCCCTTTGCCTGCAGATAGAGGGCCATCGATCCAGTGTCATAAGGGGCAGGGCTGGTCTGCTTGGAGGGAGGAACACACACACACACACACACACACACACAAAGAGAGAGAGAAGTGCACAGACAGCAGTTGGGGTAATTGTTGGGAATTTCAGCAAGGCGCCAGTGTGTTCAGCAGCTCTAGGCTATGTGCCCACACCTTTCACACGTTCTGCAGCTCACAGCAAGGCCAAAAGCAGAAAACCCCACATCTGTGTGAACACAAAGCCGGAGTATTTACACCACACAGCAACAATCAAAAGCACAGCCAATCTGCTGCATAAAATTAGTGTGTTTTATAGCACTTTCTTTCCACACTGCCCTTTCTACTGTCATTTTCTATTCTTCTAGAGCTAATTAGAATAAATAAAAACACTCCCACACAAGATTTTTACCTGTATAGATAGGGGAAATCCTATTTTCCTGACTTTCAGAAAACTTTCCGACAGTAAAGGAAGTAGCACATGTAGTAATATTTGGTCTACAGAGAGGGGATTTTCCTTAGAGCCCTCAAAAGTGTTCACTCTCACAATATTCCGTGTCTAATAACGAGTAAGTGCTGCCCTCTTGTGTCTACCATGACAACTACAACTACAACACTACTCAGGGTCAGAAATACAGTTGAGTGCAAAAGCTGTGTATTCTTGTGTTTTTGTTTTCTTGAATACTCTATAAAATACAGTATGTTCATTATTCATGAAAAAATGCATCAGGTAAATCCATATAAAGGAACTTATATTTTCTGTATTGTGAAAATAAACAACAGAGAAGAAAATATAATAAACACACCATGATTCCACATCACAGTTTTCACCATGTGTATCTACATTTTGTTCTAATATGGTGTATGTTGACATGATTATAATTATAACCAGATTTTAGTTGTGATCAACACACAACCTACATTTTCTTACATTGTCAAAGACTTATTCCTATAGCATTAGAAACTTCCAGCTATAACTGTGAAAAGTAAGTGAACTCGTTCGAGAATACACTATTTTAATTTGGAAGCTGTTGAGGTACAGTATCTAAACCGTGGCTTGCTGTAAGATTAATACTTTTCTGAATGGATCATGCAGCATGAAGAAAAACCTGTGTGCCTCATTTGGTACCGATTGCTGATTATTAGTGAGCACTTCTTAGCCTGCAACAGAAACAAAGAGAATCAAAGGGAAGCATGAATGGGTGTGGGGATAGCCGAGTTTGGGTGGGGAGGGGAAAAAGTGGGGTGAGAGGGGTGCGAAAGGGCCTGCAGCTCTGTTTACACATCATGCTGATAGTTCACACCTTTAAAGTGTGAGATACAAACAGTGAGAATGAGAGAGATGCAAGGGAGTGGATCAGAGGTGCTCAGACGCAGATGTGATATCGTCTGGAATAGAGACTGTCTGCTTGTAGAGTATCATCTGGAATAGAGACTGTCTGCTTGTAGAGTATCATCTGGAATAGAGGCTGTCTGCTTGTAGAGTATCATCTGGAATAGAGACTGTCTGCTTGTAGAGTATCATCTGGAATAGAGGCTGTCTGCTTGTAGAGTATCATCTGGAAAAGAGACTGTCTGCTTGTAGAGTATCATCTGGAATAGAGGCTGTCTGCTTGTAGAGTATCATCTGGAAAAGAGACTGTCTGCTTGTAGAGCATCATCTGGAATAGAGGCTGTCTGCTTGTAGAGTATCATCTGGAATAGAGGCTGTCTGCTTGTAGAGAGTTCTACTGACTCCAATTTAAAATGCCTAATTAAGGAACATTATCTCAGCATTTACTTTTCACTGGGAATTTACAAGCCTTACCGGCATAACACACTATGCACAGACATTTTCCATCATTAATCAGAAAATAGGTGGAAATAATTTTTTTTTAAGATCTGCACACTTGCAAGGATTACGAAAGTAAAGTCAGATTAGCAGTAATATTCAACATGAGGTGTCAAATTCATAGCCAATGCTACGGGCTGGGAACTGCGACTCCTTTAATAATATGAAGATTATATTATTATTATGAAATCACGATGCAAGAACTCAAGCTAGCTGTGGGAAAAGCAGAGGCATAGACCATCTGTATTATATAATGGCAGCTAGTATTCTTACTGAGCATTGGGTCTGAGCTCAGGCACTGAACACTGAATGTGTTTCGGTCCAATTTAACCTTTAGTCATGATGTGCATTAACCAAATTTAATATACTGAAAAGCATATTGTGATCACTATGTGCAGAAAGAGAATTGCAGCTTACTGTTTTTCCTTTATGTACAGTCCTAACCTACAGATGAGCAACAAAGGAAAGGTAAAAAAAAAACTGTCTCTATTACATGGTATGAGGCAATTTGCTGGCATGGTTTGGGGCCACTTTTCCTTTTAGAGGGAAGAATCACTCAAATCAGTTCATTCATATTGACTCATCATACAGGCAAACATGACAAAGAACACAAATCAAGACTTACTTTTTAGCATGTTTATTACAATACATACATTTCACATTTGACCTTCTGACCCCAGGTGACCCTGCCCTGATTCTGATGTGGCAGAGTTGGTAATGTCCAGTCCTCGGCCGTGACCTTCAACACTTCCTTTTCCTACTATCCAGTAGCACTAGCTCCACTCTGTCCAATCAGGGTGCAAAGGAAAATGTGTGACAATAATTTATGAATACAACATATGATATACTAGTAATCACTGCAACTTTTAATAAAACTCTTTTTAAACTCCATTATTAATTAGCAACTGTACAAAGGAATGAACTCTTAGTTTAATGCAAGCTGCAATAAACTTACTTAAAAAAAAAAAAAGAAAAGAAATAAGAAAAATAAATTGCCGGAACGTCTGGAAATCCAAGGAAAACAAAAAAAAAAAAAGAGGAGGGGCTTGTTCTTGGTGTCAACTAGACTTCACCAGTGTCAGGGGAAGCCAGTTTGGGAGGCAGGTAGGCAGGCTTTTTAGCTCGAGCTGCAGGAATGGTGCTTTCTCCTTGTCACTCAAAGAGCAAAAGGATCTCTTTCTTTCTCAGATTCACTCCTCCATACAAGCAGGCACTGGTGTAGACAGAGGGCACATTAGGCCCATTGGGGCAGAGACCACTGAATCATTGTGGGCAGACATGATCTAATCCCTTCAAATGGCATGGACTGGGAGAGAGAAACCTTTACAATGCAACCAGAGAAAGCAACATTACAATTATTCATATGCAGACATTACAATTATTCATATGCAGAGAGACGGAAACAAACCAGACAGGGTTTAAAAGGTGGAGATGCGCGCAGTCAGAACACATGGATGCGTATGCGTGTGCGTGTGTTGTGGTCATTGTCACTAGTTGCCCCCACTGGATCGTCCACTGCCCCCCTCCCCCCATGCACGTATAGTACATGCTCAAGGCAATGGCTCACCAAACGGTTTTCTGACGAGCAGGTTTCAGCTTTTTTTTTCTCCCCAAAGGCAGGTTTAAAAATCTGCAGTCAGATTTTTACATATGGACATCTGAAGATGACGAATGTCCTCAGCTGGAGTTGGTGCTGAATAGGTTCGATTTTTTTATTTTTATTTTTTTAATTTTTATTTTTTTTAAACATTTGGATGACAAAAAGCTTTTCTGATAGGCATGGCTTTCCATGGCTTCATCTACAAAACATATTTACAACATGGAAATAACATCTACAAGAAATCTACATATACACGGCCCCTGGCAAGAGCAGGTCCCAAAACATCTCCACCTCATCTGGCCCATAGCCTCCACCCATTATCCCCCTCCCTCGCCCTTCAGTCCACAGCTCACTGCAGCTCCTTTCCCGTAAGACTGGACCCAGAGCAGAGCAACAGAACGTTGGTTCTCCAGGGTTCTGTGCACGTAAAATGGATTCCTAATCCTCCTCATACCTCTGCTGTCCTTCTATTCAAAACCCAAACAAACCCAGAGTTCTCAAACCATGAAGGAATTCTGATTCTTCAACTTTTCAAGTTCTTTAATTTGTTGTCTCAAAAAGAGTATCCTGTGTGAGAGAGAAAGAGTGAGAGAGAGAAAGCAAAGGGAAAAATATCAGAAGACATGAAATACAGGTTTAGAAACATTCATAATGGTATATCAAAGTAGAACAGTATCCTGACAACCCCAACTTTTTTAGATATAGCTTTCACATTCTGATGAAGGCCAAAACACTAGCAAAAGATAGATTCAATAAATGTTTAGAGGTAGCTAAACTAATCTAAAGTCAGTGATTACCTCTGTTCACGCAGCGTGGCCTGGATTTCACACACGCGTACTAGTGAACGCAGGTTCTTCAGCTCTGTACAGTTCTCAGACATGTAAATGCTGCCCATAGTGTGAGCCTCTTCACGTAACCGTGACGCCTGAGAAAAACAGGAAATAAATAAATAAATACAAATTTAAACTGCATCTGCAGCACTCATACCATGCAAAACATCTGTGGCTTGACCCAGACATTTAAAGCAATGCTATGCATCAAAAGGCAAATAAACACAAAGACAACCTTTTTTTAAAAAGACACAGGAAACAGTGACTACAACTGATTGGAATTAAACTGAAGTGGATCTGATTCAAAACAAGTGGCCCCATTAACAGGCCTGTCGTGGAGCGGGCTTGTTCCAGCTGGTTTTGTGCTTTACAAGAGCACTCTGTCCATCACCACCATCGCCACTGCTACTGTTGCCAAAGAAGATAGGATGATGAGAGGGGCTTTTGTCACTGCTAGAGCACTGGACTATGCTGGATGCTGCAACTGTAGTTGCACTGTTGACCAGAAGATGGCAGTCCACTACCACAACCAGACAAGATTGCATTACCCAGTGCAATAATGCTATGCCTGAACTGATTTCTTATTCACCTTGTATTAGTATTTATTTTTATATACAATTGTTTATTATTAACAAAAATTTAAACTAAATGGTTGCAGACGTTACCATCGGCATAAACAGATTCCCTGGCAAGTTTCTAAACTGGACTGCAAAAAATCTGAATATGAAAATAACAGTAACAAAGTCTGTATACCTATTGCAAGCATCAGAGAAGGGCAAAATCTCTTTTAATTAATGTGAGCATTGAGCAGAGACTTTGCATCTCTAAATTTAAACTTCTGCTCAGGTTTTGCATGTAAAAAGCGAACAAAACAGAGGCCTTGAAGATTCACCCAATTGTTACCATCCAAACATTGCTATGGGATGATGTTCTTTTCAGAGTATCAAAGTTAATGTACCATGATGTCAATATTACATAATCCAGCCATATTCCTTGGCCTTACTTTAGTATACACTCAGGGAACACTTTATTATGAACACTATACTAATACTGGGTAAGGAATCCCTTTGCTCTTCCCTTTGCTCTTAAGCCTCAAATCCTCATGGAATGGATTCCACAAGATGTTGGAAAACTCCTTTCAGATTCTGGTCCATGTTGACATGATTGCATCGCGCAATTTCTGCAGATTTTTCAGGAGCACTTTCATGTTCTATTTAAAGTATTCATGCTGTTGGTACCAGATTCTGCCTCAGTAGAAATCGAGATTCATCAGACCAGGCTGTTTTTCCTGTCTTCAACTGTATAGTTTTGGTGAGCCTGTTCCCACTGCAGCCTCAGCTTTCTGTTCTTGGCTGACAGAAGCGGAACCCAACGTGGTCTGCAAGTGTTGTAGCCCATCCGCCTCAAGGTTCGACATGTCATGCATTCTGAGACCCTTTCCTGCTCACAACTGTACAGAGTGGTTATCTGAGTTACTTCAGCCTTTCAGTCCGCTCAAACCAGTCTGGCTATTCTCCGCTAACCTCTCTCATCCACAAGGCGTTTCCATCAGCAGAACTGCCTCCCTGCCCGAAGCTGCTGGCCCGTTTCTGCATGATTGTATGCACTGCACTCCTGCCACACGATTGGCTGATTAGATAATTGCCTGAATTATTGCAAGAATTGCTACACACAGGTGAGGGGGCTATACAAACCACCTGTAGTAACACACTCTTTTCTCTGAATGTACACTGAACACTTTTTATAGACACTCCCTCACACAAAGACTCAGTCTTGATATATGTTCACTTGTGCATCGCACTACAAGGCATCTTGCACTATGCGCTGCTTCCCTCAAAATATCTCTTTCAAAATATCACAATTTCATGTACAAAACATCCCATTTGCACATTTTCACTTACAGTATGTATGTATGTAAAGTTTTTGTAAAGTTTTGTACAGTATGTTTAGTCAACTAAATTGTTTCTTATACTTCTATGTTCATATTTATGTTTAACTTGTATGTAGCACCGTGGTCCTGCGAGACACGACATTTTGTTCCACTATATGTTCACACATGTAGCAGAATGATGATAAAGCTCGACTTGTCTTAGCAGGTGCACAGGTGGTCCTATTAAATTTTTGGTGAGCGTAAGCACACAATATTAAGACAGATTCTACAACATAGGACATTTAGAGATTTGCTGCATAGTACACGCAGTATGCGGAAAGTCCAACCAAAAAAAACACAGCACATAAGACAAGACAGAAAAGTACCTGTTTCTCAACGTGTTCTGCAGGCCAGTTTTGGACATGTTTGATGAGGTTCTCGTTAAAGTGTGCCGCCAGCGAGGGTGTGAAGGAGCAGGCTTGTCTGGCCGGGGCTGTTCCAGCTGGTACTGAACCTGCAGGTCCTGCTCCGGACCCCACGCCAGTGTTCTGACCACCACCATTGCCATTATTACTGCTGCTGTTACTGTTTCCAACATGGTTGGGACCAGGAGAGGGGCTTCTCTGACTACTGCAGGAAGAATAGCACAGCAAAGGCTATTGAAGTGATGTTGAAATACAATTAAAACAAACGGCTTAAAATGCACATCTATCTGTAAGCGTGGTAAAAACCCAAATTGAACAGAGTTTGAAAAGTTTGAACGGTTTCAGTACTTCAGATAACATATACAATGCTATATATTTTCCAATTGCAGTTCCACAACTGACCCAAAGATGGCAGCACAACACAAGGAGATGGATGCCTGTCCCCAATGGGAAAGCACTGACTATAAATACTGTAGCGCTTGGTCATACATATGCACAAGCAAACACTGCAGCACTGCTCATGTCTAGTGTACAAGATCACACACAGGTACACGATGTCACTCCCACTCCAACAAGAACACAGCAGTTTCTGCACCTACAGTTCTGCTTCTTGTCAAAACTGAGACCAGATGGGGAGATATAGATATAATGCGCACATATTTTGAGTTTTTCTTTCTTTGAGACATACACAGACCTCTGCCGCTGCAGTGTCCGTGGGGAGTTGCTGTTGTCATGGTGTTTATCTGATGGGAGGGGCTGCTGAGACGAGGGTGGAGGAAGAGAACTGGCCTTAATCCCCAGAGCATTCACCTAATAAAGAGAAAGAGTAATGCCAAGAGGCAGTGATGAGGAGGATGGCGTAAATGTACCACTTGGCACAAACCATTCAGTAATTTCAGCCTAAGGCAGCCCATAGTGCTATTACCTTGGTCTGAGATGAGACAGGCGTGGTGCTCAGGGGGGGTTTCAGGGGAGCTGTGTTAGTCTGTGGCGTACTGATCCTGGGGGACACATATGACCGCGGGGATGAAGCATCTGACGTCAGGGACATCGGAGACTGACTGGACTGCTGGGCTACTCCAAGCAAAAGGAAAGAAAGAGAAGAAAGAAAAACAATTTACTTAAGAAAATAAACAATCTTTATGCCTTGTTTATGATTTGAAGTCATTTTAATGCATTTATAATTCATTAATAACTGCAGGTGGATATTGTGCTGAATTGTAGATACTTTGAAAACATTTGCTCAAACAAATTTGTTAGTCCAGTCACACTGAGTTTTGGAACAGAGAAAATTGGAAAAAGGTGACCAATTTCCTCAATTAACAACTGACTGAGAAGTAGTCAATAACAATCGGCTTTGGACAGTGTCTTCCAAAACAAGCTCATCGTTACACCCTTGCCAAAACTCTCACTACTCAAAATATATCAGCTGGCCCATGACCTAGCTCAGGTGAAATATTTATGTACTTGTTCTAGTGGCACTCTTTCGAAAACTCCACAACTGCAGCACCACTTCAACAATTAAAGCCCTTTGTCCAAAACAAGCCTTTAAATACAGCAGACATTTAACACAATAAACATTGCATTAATTAGGTGTCGGGAGTTTTGTGTGACAGAAAAATACCAGCGAGAATCAAGGGAAAGGTGTACAAGACAGTGGTGAGAGCGGCCATGCTGTATGGTTTAGAGACAGTGGCACTGAGGAA
>CM074956.1:13887253-13941370 GCA_037577455.1 Pangasius macronema | reverse complement strand
CAAGACTAGCTATGACAGCATAACTAAAAGGGAGAGCCAGAAGCTAACACAGACATGAGGGCACCCTGGGACATAAAACAGCCAGCCACTCCACCATTATTTCCTTACAACCAGGTACTCTAGTTACTACATCAGGGTTTCCAAACATTTTGGACAAACAAGCTCAAATGGGCATTATGAATTTTCAGTGAGTCCAAGCCTTGCCATTTTGGTTTCTCCTTGTTATTTATCGTCACATGGTAAATCCATACTCAATAAATGTTTCAGTATATTTTCATGTTCATTTTGTTAACTTCTGTTGTTCTATTGAGTCATAGTATCTCAGTGTTGTCAAGCAACTAGGAAGCAAATGGACAGAGAAAAGCCTATTTTTATTGCAGAACTCATAGTGCAGAGTGGCAGGATGGTGCAAAAGACTAAAATAACATGTACATTCTTCATTTAAATGTGGTAATGTTTCATAATAACAGCACTCAAAATCAGTCATCATAACTGGAGTGATATTCATAATATTCAATAGTAAAATGGATGAATAAAACAAAAGAGCTGATTCTCTCCCGACCCCATTTAGGAAGCCCTGTACTACATAGTAAAGTACATAGAGTATTGTCCCTAATTATTAACATTAGTCTTTTCTATTTTATAGATAATCCCTATAGGTGAATACATTGTATTTCATATTATTTTCCACAAATTCAGTAATAGCAATGACATGAACCAGTGATGTGGGTTCTGACACACACACACTCAGGGTTAGTGGAGGACCACTGGACTATAAAATAGCTAAATAGGTTTTGCTACTTTTGTAACTGTGATTTTCTGTTTACTCCAATCATCTGGTAATCACATTAAAGTGCCTCAAAATTGGTGATATTCAAGCTTTATATTCCCTAACATTTGGAGACAGTGCCTGATTGATTATATGCCAATGTGGTTTGTATTGTATCTCCAGACTTTTGTACTAACAATTAAGATAACTTCAGTTGTTTAGAACAATGCTGTGCATGTGGAAAGACTTTCTGAAAAGTCATCGCTAACTCACACAATGTGCCTCTTAAAAGGCACAATCCACAAATCCAGAGGAATGAAAGAAATACACAAAACTCAAAAGCAAATAGAATTTTTTTTTGTCATTTTGTGTGATGTTTATCTGTTTTCAACTTTTCAGCTGCTTCTTTACATACTGATATAGCATGCATCAAGCTTGAATGAAGTTACTCCTGTGCATTAAACCTTAGTGGCAACCCTAACTTTCCATGACCTAGCAAGAGTTTTCTGTAACTTTACAGTTGATTTTGCTGAGTACTATGGCCTTGAAAGATTGGTTCGGCCAATTTCAGTGAGTTTCAAGCTAATTTTACAGGCATGAGCCAGTCTGTGTGATCCATTCAGCAATGAAACCAGTGGGAGCTTCAATGCAATTGGAGACTGAGTAACTGCAGCCATTTGCAGGGTCATTCCAAACTGAAGTGATAAAAAGCTTGTTCTTTCAAAGGGCCCTTCAGACAGTCATTTTCAAAGGGACACTTTGCTCCCAAAATTCTTTGTAATTACCTCTAAATGTCACTACAAATTTACAAAATCAGAGTAAGTGAATTTGATGTCAGCTAGGTGACGTTTTCACTGCTTAGTCCATCTATTTTTATTGCAATGCTGAGGGGGCCCTTCAGAATCCTAACTGTGAAACATGAAGTCTTGTGAGGAAGTAGGACATAGGCATAATCCGAATGGATGACAGCCACAAAATCACTTCGGTGAAGTTAGATGGCAATAAGGATCTCAGGAAAACAGGAATTAAGTCATGTAGCCTACTATACAATTACCAGATACATTTACCTTTATGGGCAGGTGAGCCATGAAAAAAATAAATAAAAATAAAAGCCACGATTCAAATAAGCCACAAAAAATAACAACACACTCATCACTAAATGTCTTCAGCTTCTTGAGAACAGCATAATGGGGAGGTGATAAGTAGAGAGCTCTTTGAAATTTGACATTTTTATTGTGTGACTGTCTGTCCTGTAATAAAGCATTAGTTTTTGATGAACTAAAAATAAAATGTGTATTTCAGAAGCAATGGTGAAACACTAACACCTCGCCCCGCAGTTTTCCTGAGCTAATTTTATGCTTCACTCTTCCCTTTGATCCTGCCTGATTGTCTATATTTGATCTTTTCCCTTCTGTGGAAAAGATTGACTTGTGTTTAATGATGCAAACATTATCAAATTGCATTTTGCAATACAGATGCACTGAAAAAATGCTATCTTAGGAAGTGAAAATATCTTGAATATAATGAAATATATCTATGTATAATGTTTATTATGATAAAAAAATATAATATTATTAAATGTATATCTAGATATTTTTCAGATTTCAAACTTTTTTGCTCCTTCTATTCTTTATAGAAATAAATGCTTGAAATAAGCAACAAGATCTGTCAATAGAACAAGCTAATTTGAAGCTTAAAAATAGAAAAGAACCCATCATGAAATGGACTTATTATGTTTATGTTTGTTTTATTGAAAACTCATAATTAGAATTAATATTTAAAGTCACCAATATTGATATTTTTATCAAGATATACGATTTCTGTTTCACTGAAAGAAGTAGAGTTGATACATAATGCGTAGAGAAATGCACTGTGTTCAGAACTTGTTAGTTCCTATTGATTTCAAAATGGGAGAGAAAAAGGAAAAGAATAGTGCAACACTTAAATGAACTCAAGCACAGGCTTTCTGTGACAGATGGAGAAGAAAACGTGAACAGGTTGTGAAAGTTGCATGGTGACTGTACTTTGCGCTGTGCACTAATTGGCACCTGCTGTTCAATGATGAGGACTGGTGACCTTTGGGATCACACACACACACACACACACACACACACATACACACACACACACATACACACACACACACTCACACACACACTAGCAATTGTTTTTTCTTCAGTTATAAAGAACACTAATGCGATTTTTCAAATCCATTCCACTAATGTAAATCAAAAACTGTTTTTGTTGATTCAAAGCTGTAGAAGTGACAGCATAGCACATAGAGTGTAGTGATGGCATCTGTGTCAGATGTTACTCATTAGGAGATGAGTTCATGCTTTCCTGAGAAATACCTATCACCTAGGCATGTTTAAATATTACATTTTCTGATATCTAGAAAATTGCCTGACCTTTAACCATGGTTCATGATATTAGCACAATAGTATACTTTAAGCATTACTGCAATTTACTAATACTAACTAATGATAACATGGACATTACATATATGCCATGTTATATGCTATGTAAAGCTTCTTGGACAATTAAAATTAAACCACACTGTAGATGAACATTAATTCATTAGATTATTTTCAGTCCACTTCTCCTGGCGAGGGTTATGATGACAGCAGGCTGAGAAGATCATTCCAGACCTCTCTATCCCCAGCCACTGATTCTAGCTCCAGGCTCTCCATCCAGTTAGACATGCCTGGAATAGCTCTAGCAGGATATCTCATGCCTGGGAGTTGTGAGTATTCAAACTATGGGAACTCTGGTAGGTGAGATACCAACTCCAGTTAAAAAGTTTGGTACTATGTGCGGACATAAGGTGACAGTTTCCTCACAAGTGACATTCCAACTTTCCATAGAAGTTTCTGTTGCCAAGGCCTAATCTATCATAAACTATCACATGCCTGCTGCTTGACTGGCATTGCAATTGACCCCCGCCATTCATCCTGCAGGTGGTGAGCCCATGTGGAAGTGTTCTGTCACCAGGCACTCACGTGTGGATACCACCGCCAGGCCTGGCAGCAGGGATAGATGCTAGAAACTCTAATCCATGCAGGGTACACTTAATCTTTTTTCTTTTCATGTGGTTCTATAGGAGATCTTTTTCTCTTGCCTCTGCTCTACTACGAGCAATTAAGCTCCCACTCACACAGCCCTAAGTCCCCAGAAGTACACATGCTCCTTTACTATGGCAAAATCTCAGGCCACCAAGCTGTAAAAAAGAAATCACAAAATCTCCAAAATGAGTGAAAAAAGTAAAGGAAAACATTAAAAAGAAAATGATTATTTTAGTGTAGTTTAGAGTCCCTTGCTCTTTTTTGCCATCTGTCCCAAGGCCTTCTGTCTGTTTATGACTGCAGCGCCCCCTTCTTTGTTTGTATGTCCCCAAAAGTGTCAGGCCTCTATACTTCCAGAGATATTTAATGACTCTCTATCAATCACTAGCCAATCAGCCATTAAACCACTCACTGAACCATGCAAATTTGCATAATCTAATGGGTTTCACTTAAATTTGGACATTAAAACAGTTCCTTTTAGTGCACCCAGTTCTTCTTCTTCTTCTTCTTCTTCTTCTTCTTCTTCTTCTTTTTCTTCTTCTTCTTCTAAATAAATAAATTAATTAATTAATTAATTAATTAATTGATGGATAAAACAATATGCTGTGGTACCTTAACACACTATTCAGAAGCTAGCTGTGGTATAGAAAAAGCCATACAGATGCAAGTTAAGGAGGCAAAAATGAGAAGGTTGAATTCACATACATAATGCAAGTGTAAATGCAGCCAAATGCATTAAAAACTGTTTAAATCCAATTGCTAAATACATTTTAGGAAGTCTGAGGAGTGATTTAGCCAGATGTCAAACATGTCAATATATCTATCTCTTTAACCCACATTTGACAACAAAAATTCTTCTCAGTACATTACACCATAGTCCATTGATTTTCAAGTTGTGACCTTAGTATTATAAGGTCCATTCTTCCATATCTTCCATTCATTCTTAACTCATATAAAACCTTATAAATACTAAATTCACAAGATTTTATGAGCACATTGGTCCATTGATTTTCATACAGCAATCTGAATTGTAGTCCAGTTAACCAGAGATACATTTAAATAAACATGTAAATACATGTTGCAAGCAATCTAGGGTGGACCACAACAAGAATGAGAGAGTGGACTCCTCCCCCACCATCAAGCACCTGTTACAGTATTAATACAGTTTTTTTGCTATGGGTTTATTGTTACTTCTAGTTGTAATACTCATAGTGGATAATGATTTCAGAGACAAGCATATGCCACTAACTTATCAAAAAATAAAATAACAGAAAATATAAAAGTCTACCCTACCTTCCCAACCTCCAGACTGGAGAAAGAGGGAATCAGAACAAATGGTGTTTGTCCTTTACCTTTGCTGCACAATTTATCATTAATCCAGAAGATAATATGTTATTTTCAAAAGAGACAGAATCACAACCAAACAACCATATGACCAACCACAGGGAGCCTTAAGACAGATGGCTGTAACACATGATACTAAAGTATTATCACAATTCAATCCAGATGTAAGATGCATAAAATAAAGATTTATGATCTGAAGTGATTTGAGGATTTGCATTTACACCTGCTTTTTAAGTGGATAATCTGGATATGCATATTATCTGGATATAATTCTAATTGTAAAGATGCATGAAATGGTGTGTAAACAGCGTCCAAATGGTTTGTCTGATTTGAGTGCGAGTTCTTATTGGGTTTGGCAACTGATGAGATAAAAGGAAGGAAGTAGGAACTAGGTGTCATCAGGCTTAGTCACTTTGCATGCATTAAATGGCAGTGGAACAATGTTCTGTCCTAGTTTATGTAATGTGGTAATGGTGAAAAGATGAAGGACCAGTTTTATTTTTTCCCAGGAAAGGAAAATATTGGGCGAAGATAGAGGGATGAGTGATAACCCATCTCCTAGGTATAACGTGGCAGTTGGTATGTTTTCCCCACTATGCTCTTGATAAGTCAACTGCTTCTTTGCTGATTACTTTAGCACACACACACACACACACACACACACACACACACAAAGTCAGGAGGAGAAGAATGGAAAGAATGGAAAAAAATGGGCAAAAGGAAAAACATGTGGGATATGTTTTTAGACCTGCTGGAAGCCAAGGTGTTCAGTAATTGCTTATTAGGTTTGCTTGAAGAGAAAGAGAAAGAGAGAGAGAGAGAGAGAGAGAGAGAGAGAGAGAGATAGGGACAAAGAGTCAAAGAGATAAGGAGGGAAAGGAAGATGGGAACAGTAGAAAGAGTGAGACAGAAAAAGGGAGAGACAGAGAGAGAGAGAGCATGTTAGCCAGAAAAAGAGAGGGAAGGGAAAGGGGAGAGCCAAAGGTAGAAATGGAAATAAAAGAAGCAGCCAACTCTGAATCCTCAGTGCTCATTATGAGTCGAGCACTTGTTCATTTTCTTTCTGAGAGTGAAGGGGAAGAGTAGAGAGAGAAATAGAGTGAGAACAAACTCTGACATTTTCTGTCTCTCTGGGCTGCTGGATGCCTAATCGATGGTGTGAAGAGCTGAGTCTGATTTTGCACTATGATCTAAGTTCAGCCCAGGGTCATACTGTATTTCCTGGACTGTAAGAGGATTTTCTCTAGCATGTACTGTTATATCTCAAAGCTACAGTACCTCAGTTATACATTATGATTTTTGCATTAGCCTATAATTTTTGCATTAGTAGTGTTTAGTAGTGCTTTATGAATGCTACCTCAGCAGTTGCAATACGTAGCTGTCGATAAGTGAAGACAGAATACACACTTCAATAATTACCACTCTTGTAAACAAAACACAATTACCATAGCAGCAGAAATCATTAAGTTAAAATGGAACACATATTTCACACATAACAAACATGTGACAAAACATTGCTCAGCAACTTAAAATCTTTCTATTTCAGTAACTTTATGCTCTTCTATACACACCTTCAAATGTTGCTATTGCTCAATTAAATGAATTTAAATTCACAAAATTTAATTGAATGAAAGGGTAAGGTAATGACTTGTGTAGGGCGATGTTGCTGTACTGTCTCTTAATTTTACTATAGGCTACTGCAGATTAAGCATAGTTCATTAGTTTTAATGATGCCCAGGGTCAATTGTGAGAAACAATAAACAGTATGGCTAATAAAAATATATAAAAAACGACTTGGTTTGAATAACTTAGGGCATGATATCAGAACCACTTCTTTGTAGCATGGCTGACAAGAATTTGTTAAGCAAGAATTTCATTGTTCTTGTACATATAACAGTAAACGTTACTATGTGACTTGTGTGACTTGTGTGACTTGAGGCATCCAGCTAATGTACTAATTGCACTGAGATGGGCTAACATCACTAACTGAGCATTTGTTTTTTCCAGAGAAGTAAACCTTTCCATCAAGATTTGTTGCAAAAAATGAATGAAGTTTATGTTTTAGGTAGATTTACGAATTTACTTTGTGACTGCCTTACAAGTCTGCCTTATAACAACAGCATATATCAACCTGTAGGGAGGGTCATTGCCAATAGCTTGGTGGATGACAATCCTGAACTATGGCAAATAAACAGCACAAAAACTAAACTAGACTACACCCACACATGTCTTGAAGTGTTACTTTAGAAACTTTTTTTTTTAAATAAAGTATATAAAAGTGTATTATTGCAGCTTAACAAAAAAGGGGGGGGGAGCAATCTCATATATTTATAAGCATGCAGAATATTAGGGCACATGTAAAATATAGCAAGTGCAGTGACCCAGAGAGAGTGGGTGGACATATACAAAGAAAACAACAATATCTTTAATATTGAGCTAAATAACTGTCCAGAAGGCAGAACTCAGAAGAATCATGAGCAACATTAATAAACATTTCAATTGATTCTGTGTTACAACAAATAACAAAAAGACCATCATTTTTGCAAAGAAAAGTGGCATACAATTGCCAAATCAAAATGTGCCAGTTTGGTAGACTCTTATCCAAAAAGACTGAGTGCTGTATTACAAGCAGTAGGTGTAATATTTAACAAAATATTAATCAAGGGGTGTACTCACTTGTGCAGCCAGTTTATTTGTTTTTTATATGTTTTTTTTTTCCCACTAAAATGTTTGCACTTGCTTTTCACTTGCATTTTGTTGGTTCTTGTAGCACATTAAAAGTGGAAAAAGATCTGATATGATCTATCTTTGTTTCATTTTTTTTTATATCACAGAAACCTGCAATTTTAACAAGGGTGTATAAGACTTGTTATACACACTGTAGGTAGGTAGGTAGGTAGTTAGTTAGATAGATAGAGGCATTTTATTTATTATCAAAGAGAACCAGTACAATCTCCACGGTTACTTTGGATAATTAATGGTTCTAGGTATATCAATTTCGACTGAAGATCACTCTGAAAGATATAAAGATAGTTTTTGTCATTCCCAAAAGGGTCTTTGCACCTTGGAATTGTTCTTCTTGACTATCCACAATTTATGGATATGACTTTTTGGATAGCTATCTTTGACACACAGTCTCTTAGGGATTTAGTTTTTCAGCAGCCTAATTAAGAATTAAATTAAATGAACCAGTTACATTTCTTAGATTTGCTCTAAGTTGCTAAAATAGACTAATTGCCTGTTATCTCTTATTTAGACCAAAATATCAGATAAACAACATAGTTTTTGTAGCTCATAATAATTACAATTGTTAAGTCTTAAAAGTGGCTGTTAATAGTATTAGTGTGTACTGAACAGTGTTAATTTAATAAAATAGCCTACCATATTCTACCAGACGACTGACAGAATTAAGCCTAAGCTTACTCTTACTGATTTTGCTTTCTGATTTGTGAGTGTGTAGAGACTTATGTAACATCAGCACTGAAATTTTCTTTATAGCTAGTTCTGAAGTAAACCACATATAATTGGAAAGACTATATGCTATTTAATATGGTAGAAAGGCACAACACAGTGTGTGCCAGTGGTTGCAAGCACTGGATGAGTTCACTGGTACATTCCATAGTGAGAAAATGAATCGGTGGAAAACTCTTTTCAGTGCCCAAATTGTCACATTTGGAAAATCCTTGTACAGAAAATACATTGAATGTCTTGAACTGTGTCATTAGCATGAGCCTGTTTCTGTGAATTTGTTACACATTGCAGCATGTATAGGATGTGTTTAATCCTTTGAATAAACTGAGTGTTGGTTACAGTAGTTTTGCTGTAGGCCTATGTTTCAGCAAAACCAGATGACACACCAGCTTAAGTTGAGGAATATGTAAAGGACATATGACACTTGGTGCTGAACAACTTCCTCCTCTTTAATTCTGACAGTTGCTTCTACCAGGGACACAGAAATTTAGAAGTAGGCGTTCTGCTTGTTACTCTTTATGGCTGTTCAGTTACATCATGTACAGCAATGAAGGATCTTGACATGATTAGACTTCAGTTCATAAGATAATGCAGATAATACTACTAGGACAGCCTATTTTTAATCTCAGAAATATTGATAAGTGAAGACACATACTGTAGGGAAAGAATGAAAGTTAACATTGCTCAACCCTAATTCAACCCCAGATGTAATGTCAGCCCCCTGTGCCACAAGTCACTGACACAAATTCTCTTATAGCTTTCTGTTATACTTATAAATCTTTTGATTTTAAGAAGCAGTAAAGTGAGAAATGTCTGGAAATATTCCAAATAATGTGGAGTCGATTTCCATTTTTGAACTCTGTTTTCCCTCATCCTCATTATCCATTTGGTTGAACTGAATAACTTGCAAATTAGTCCTTTTAGAGGAAATATGATTAGGCATGGAAATAGTGAGCAGTTTCACAGTTTAATTAGCATGTTAACTGGAATAACTTCACTATGTGATTTATTAAAATAAATATGTTGCACACTGCCTTTGGTCATAAAGACATGGCACAATTAAGTCCAGATTTAATCAAACTGGTGATATTGTAAAACAGTAAATAGGCTTGCTGTGTTTTAATTATTTTCTTAATTATAGCTACAGGATGCTGTTCTTGAGTCACTACTTGAGTCATAAAAAAACAATCAGGGAAAAACTGACCCCTGGTTGATGACATCAACACCAGAAGAAATGTTCAGGAGAATGTTTATGTGAAAGAAGCTACCATTGTCTAAGCCAAGACCATTATGGTACACCCACTGACACGAAGTACATAATTTATAGCTATTTTGAGCAGTTCTGACTATGGTTTAATTGTTATTTTTCCATGGATTTGTTTATAACAAGCCTCTTAAAAATAAAGAGACCCTACACACTGGGATCTTTTGCACACACCTTCATAGGCATTTTGCAATAATGATTATACCTTACTTATGCCATGTTCTTTGAATTATTTAGATGCAAGTGGAAACTGATTGTGGGATAGATGAATTGTGCATGTTGTGTCATGAAGTACAATGTAGGTTCAACCAGATCGAAAAACAATCCAAGAAGGCATGAGATATGAATGAGTGTACAGGAAGCAATGCATCAAGCATGGAACTGCAGATGTATTGAATAATTTTCTAGGGCTAAAGATGCCAAAAGTGGTATTTTGTTCAGGCAAAGGAGATTGACTGTGCAAACATTTTTTTTTTTAATTTATTAAGTCCAGTCATGTTTTTTTTTTTTTTTTTTAACCTGGTCAACTATGGTTTAGTTATGCCATTATGGTAGACAATTAAATTATGGTTACTTTAGGTAAAGCCAGGAAATTTTCTTTAGACTTTACACCAACTTAATGCACCCTACAAATGCATTATTTATGTTGGAGCAGAATATTAGCAAATAGCTAATTAGCAAAAAATAGCAAATATTATTACTGGATAAACTAATAGATTTTTTTTCCCTTAAACTGCCTCCTTCTCAAATATAATGTCTGCTTTAAATGTTCTTAAACTGCCTTAATTTGTATTTTGAATAGGATGACCTACTGCATTTAACAGTATTCTTGTACTGGCATTACTCATTTCTAGTAATTATTTTAGAAAACTGTCTAAATAGAAATCCCTTTGACTAAGGTTCTTTGTAGGGCTCTAACTGGAGCCTATTTTTAAAAGGTGCTTCCCGTGTTGTAGGGTTCTTAATATATCCTTACTGAAGGGCTCTTCTTAGTCTTTCTGAATCATAAACAATGCAAAACAATGTGCATTTTTGTCTGTATAAAACTAATTTAAATAAAAAATGCTACAAACAGATTTGTAATATTGTAAATAAAAGTTTACGGTCTTTAACTAACTAACTAACTAACTAACTAACTAACTAACTAACTAACTAAATAAATAAATAAATGCTCCCAAAAAAATTTATTGAATGAACAGTCTCAGCCCCGGGGAAAATGACCGATTGAAACATAATGAGATGTCTAAGGTGTCACTTTAACCAGAAATAGCTAAAATGCACTGTAGATTAAAGTGGCACAGTGCTGGTATAGTTTAAAAGCTACTTAAGAGCTCTTTTTTTTACTGTTATAACACGGTTGTGTAACCATATAATATGTAATGTGTGTCGGTTTTTGTGATCCAGAGCTATCGGTCACTTCACAAGTCAAGATGGTTCCCGGTAATGATGCAAGCTCTCCACAGAAGAATGTGATCATATGACCAGTGTGCTCTCTATATATTTTTACTCTATGGATTACACAGATTGGGAGGTGGTAGCTCAGTGGTTAAGACACTGGCCTTCTGATCGGAAGGTTAAGTGTTAAAATCCCAAGCACCACCACTGCTGGGCCCTTGAGCAAGGCCCTTAACTGCTCAGTTGTGTAAATGAGATAATTGTAAGCTGCTCTCGATAAGGGCATCTGCCAAATGCCATAAATGTAAATGGAAACCTCTGGTGTGACAGTATTACTGCATTTGATGCGTAATCAATATAATTCTGATTTATGCAATGTGAATCATGTATTTCCATGATACACATCATCACACTTTTGCATCATGTCACAATGCTTTGTTACACCGCTAATACTTTATACATATACAGTGTAAACACATCAGTGTAAAGACATGACAGCTGCAGAAGACAATACAATTAAGGTCACATGGATAAAAATATACCACTGTGACATGACTATGACTCACCTATGGACTGACTGACTGAAAGGTGTTTGGAGATTTTTACTGCACTCACTACACTGAGAGGGACAATATTAACCCTGTAGGGCCTGGAGACAGCCTATGGTAAAGTTCCTGGAGTGGCACACCTTTAAGTGATGAACATATGAGGAGGAGACACTCATTATGTAGAGGCATGTCACAGTCAGGGCTGGGCATTCAGTCTGCCAGTGGCCANCCAGTGGCCCATTGTCTTTTCTCCATGATAAATGAAAAGTTAATCTTAGGACAGAATATCTATCTTTCAGAGCAAATAATACAATAGGCCCTGTACTAGGCACCACAAGGCACCACCTGTAGGGTCAGAGGAGGCACTGGCCTCAATTGCAGCTGGTTCTGATCGCACACTGGGGTTCCACATGCCTCCTGTGCCCTGTGCTTATGTGGGAGGTATCCACGGTGTCTGTGTCTCTCAGATGGAACACCACTACCAAGCCTAAACTTTATGTGAGAGAAGCCTTGCATCTCCAGTGAGCTAGAACTCGTGCCCTTGTTGCTTTGGATAAAAGCTAAGAAGGGGGTCTTTGCATTGTGACACACTGAAAACCTTTGCCACCACTGCTGTACAAAAGAAAACATTCTCTGTCACTATCCAGTCTTTTACTGCATCAAACATCAAATGTGTAACTTTGTTGAGAGGTATCAGTATCTAACAGAGGTAACAGCACTTCTTCTGCTTTCTTTCTCTGCTATTATTTCTTTAACCATAGCAGCATGTGTGTGGTGGGAATGGTGTCACGGGTATCACAGAGACAGTGATGTGTAACCATAAGGCACAATAATGATGCCCATATGCTACCACAGATAGATTAATGGAGCTTGAAGAGGATGTCCATCATTAGGCCAAAGCTTTAGCCTTCAAATGCAGATGGATGGCAGACATGTGCCAAATGTTAAAAAAATAGCATAACAAGATGAACAGTATTCATTCATATTTACAGGCAACACATGGAGAGGAAATGTCTCCTGGACTGCACCCAAGAAAGCCATCAGTGGGACGTATTGATGCATAATATTAATATTTATGGTGTTAACACTATTAATATTAAACAATGTTTTAACTTCACTTATACCACAGCACAGTTAAATTCTCGAATCAGAAGGTGTGCACCGATTTTCTGTAGCAGCTATGACAGTTGTTCTGGCTGTAACTTAAATGATAGGCTTATAATAATGCAATTGTTCTAATACTTTATTGTTCCTATAGTAACAGCTCATACATAAGGACTTCCATGGCAGATGCTCCATCTAATAATAATACGCTAATAATAAACAGATAAAAAAAACAAAAACAACAAAAAAAAAACATGTTTAACAAAGAAAAACATGGTGAAGAATTCAACACTTTGTAACAGTTAGTAAGATAGGAAAGTCTTCTGGAGAGATGATTTCTGGTTTCTCAGTCGTCATATTACCTTCAAGAGAGAAAAAAAAGAGGCTGGTGAGCAAACCACTGTTTATTAGAGTTGATATAATGTAAATTATAACAGCAACTAAGTTGTCAAAATTAAATTTAAATTTAAACAGTGAAAAAGTGCTATGTGTCACTCATTAAGAAATTAAAAATTGTAATTGTTGGGCAAATTGCTGTGGTGTAAGCAGATAATGCGGTGTAATAACAGATGATGAACTGTGCTGTTATATGTAAAAGTGTTCTATGAATTCATTTTACTTTGCATCTGGCCATATCACAGCACCCCAGGTACTAGGATTAATGTGCCACGGGGTCTCTGGGACTGTTATTATATTTTTTTAGTCCCAGTTTTGTCATGACTAATTTAGCAAAATTGTTCTACACACTTACTAAATCTTATTCACATTCATTTAGGCAGATGGAGGAACTTCCAAGGATGAACATGGGTAATAAAAGAAGACATCTCTCTATCTCTAGTCACAAAAAAATGTACTCATTAGCAAAGAAGGCAATGTCAAGGTTTATTTTAGTTTCAGATCCACAAAGAGATTTTTGTTTAAGTCAAAGGAATTCAGTGTTTCTGAATGCTATAATGGATGCATGGGAATCAAATAGTCATTCAGGTTTGCACTGATATACAGAAAATACACAGAAACGTGCAGCCAAACAAGCTAGCAGTGTTATTGTTTTTTAATGCCACTGTAAATGGTTCAAATGCTTGGCACAAAAGAATTGCTCTGCTTGGCCATTTTACTGAAAGCATACAGTTTGCTACAGCAGAAGTTAAGAAACGTAGAATGGAAAGGTTGGAAAGACTGTGTGCCCTCGTATGAGTGTCAATTGGTTGTTCTCTCTCTTTTTCTATTCTCTTTTCCATGACTCTCTTTTATGCTGTTTAGACAATGTGTGTCTACTAACATTTCAGTGGCATGGCATTTTAATTTTAGTATATTCTAGATGTCTTATTTACCCATACTGTTATACCTGTATGTCACATTTCGTGTTAAATAAAATGACTAACACAATGTGTTACTTAAATGTGTAGTTGGAAAAAATCGGATCAGTAAACAATGTGAGTCACAATATCATCACTGTGAAATAAAATTAACCAGGCCATACTATAATCTACCTAGGACAAGGACTTTGATATGTTATAAAATCATGATCTATATATGTGATTTATATCTGTCACTGTCCAACTGCTTTGCAAATATTGGGCTAATTTATGCAAAAAAAGACACTTTCATCAATCACAAATCGCTCCTTCTCCAGAGTACACATATCACAAAAGGACATGTCACTGTAGCAAATAATCTGCTTAATGAAATTTTTCACACGAAAGACAAAAGGGCTTTGGTATGTTTTTGAATACAAAAAGAAAAGTTGCTGACAAACCGTTATTAAATGTCACTGCAAAAGAAGGAGCAGCACAGAACCAGATAACAAGTCATACCCTTTGCATCATGGGCAGCATAATAAGTTCAACATTCATTACATTAGCAATGACGAATGCCTTTTGTGGCCATTTGCTAATACTTAGACTCAAAATCTAAAATGATGGACTAAGCATGCTGCAATTCTCTCATGCTTCTACAATACATTCAATATGTCACTATAAGGAAAACTAATTAAAACCATTAAATCAGTTGGTATTTCATTCTTCTTCTTCTTCTTCTTCTTCTTCTTNTTGTTGTTGTATATGAAAAAGTTTGAATATTTAATAATTTCCTAGTGCCAGTCTTCAAACTATGTACATTGGTGGAATGCATTTAGAGTAAAGGAAAGGCCACAAATATTGCAGTACCATTGGTGGTGGTAGTGTCATAGCAAATAGTATTTTCTTGTTCTGTCTTTGTAATGTCATTTTTTTCCACAGAAAACTGTACAAATTAATTCTGTAGTTTCCTTCTGAGAGTATGCTGTGTACACCACATGATTTTCTTTTTGATCCTCTTTTTCCCTTCAGTTGTTAGTTTGAGCTGGAAAATTGAGATACATGCTTGATAAGTTTCAGTTTCATCCACATTGAAATTATATTATGCAGAGATGATAGAGAAGTGCCCTATATTGACCATGAACTGACCAAAATGACAGTTGAATTAAGATATATTTTATGTTTTTATTCACACATATTATAGTTTGACTGCATTTTAGGGGATTGTTCTAGATTATCTTTAAAATTGTTGGTTTCCATATTTATGATACAAACGTTTGCAAGTTCAAATCCCATAACTGCCAGAAAGTCATGGTTGGGCCCTTGAGCAAAACCTTTAAGGCGGAAATGCTCTGAGCTACTTACAATGAGGCCCTTCAAATAAATCTAGCTAAGTTTTTTTTTTCCTGCTAATATCAAGTTAATTTGCTCAAGGCTTCAGTTTTACTGACCTCCTAACAGGATTGTAATTATGTCTGCTCTATTCCTGGTTGGTCTATGTGTAAAGCAGACTAGAAAGTACAGATATAATATTAATCTTGAGATCACTTGTATATTATTGTGGTTTGTGATACATTTTATAAACTGTCTTATACACTACACTCCTGTGTTTTAAGAAACATAAATCTGACCATAATCAAGGTATTTCTGTGTGCTAATTATAAAATGAAAGATAATACAATATTCACACATACAAATATGCAGTATGGATTGTGTTTGAGAATTGAGATGCTTAAGGTCTCATAAATCTTCATGTTTAACCTCTCAGAAAGCTTTTACCCATGGATTTATTTTTGCTTTTAATGTGCTGTAGAATAAGCCGCATAGTAATCTGTGGATGAGATGCATCTGCTTGAAGTCACAATAAATATCATTATTCATTTGTAGCTGTGTTTTTATCTTTTAAATTCTTAGGAGCTGGTCTGTGTTCCAGCTTTGCTGAGTTACTACAATAACTGTGAGCCTATTTGTGTTAGCCAAAGTGCTTAAATTCTACAAAACCGCTGTTTTCTTCCAAATCCAAAAGCCCAAGAAAAACAGTCCAAGGTAACATAAGGACACTACATAATTCAGTACATGATATCCATCCATCCATCCATCCATCCATCTAATGGATAAAATGAAAATGCATTAAAAATATTTTCTGCCAGCAGCTTGTTTCCATTAAACAGACATTTGTGAAATGTATGCTTTACATAATGATATCACCTGTAGTACCCTACTATTGAAAAAAATTTGCTTCGCTGGTTTAAAAAAAAAAAAAAAAAAAAAAAAAAAAGGTTATGTTCAGCACATTTCCATCAAGACTTACAAACGCTTGCCATGGAAAAATGTACAGAGTGCATAGCAGGCAATGTTTGGAAAAGGGAGGTGATTTAACTACAAAGTTACTACATACATTCAAAAGATCATCCATTCATTCATCTTTAGTAGCCACTTTATCCTAGCCAGGTTCACAGACGATCAACAGCCTTTTCCAGGAACACACACTGGGAATATAAGGTATCTTGGATGAGACACCAATCCATTACAGGGCACCATGCACACATCCAGCATTCACACACCCAGAGGAAAACTTCATGGACACAGGGAGAATATGTGAAACTCCACATAGACATAAACCCAAGCTCAAGTGGAGTGAACTGTGGAGTTGTGTTACTGCCAGTGCCACCATGCCACCCTATACAAAGGATGCAAAAATATCAATTGAGACACTAGTAAACACTAGTGTTGCTTCAATAAGATGCAAAGCTGAATGTCTTTAAGCACTAAGCACTTAGAAGCTTGCATTCAACCAAAAATAAATAAATAAAAGTTGAGGCTTGTAGTAAGACAGCAAAACAGCAAAACAGTAGTCTAAAAGAGGCACAGAATCACCAAAAATGGGTTGTTGGAAGCAAACTGTAGATGCAAAGATATAAGCTGTATATAAATAAATAAATAAATAAATAAATAAATAAATAAATATGCATGTTTAAGCATTATTTATTTACTTATTCCCTGAAATAGTAGCACTTGACATTAAATCAGTAAAATCATCAATTTCTCATCTGAATTGCTCTCTATCCACTTATCTAACTTATCTAACTGCAGAAGAGAAAATGTCACTGGCCTCAGCACTGATGTTCAGGACAGACACGCTCTTCACACACCATCGATAAGACCATGCTGACTGACACAAGGAATGATAAATAAAGATTAAACTGATACTTCTGATCCTAATGTAGCATGGTTCAGCTTCTTTAATCTGCAGCCTCTTTAATCTGAATACACTTCCTCAGATATATATCTTATAATCTAGGATGCTAGATATGAGAGAAGACTTGATCTTGGGTAAAATCCAGAATGATTCCTCCCCAGTTTGAGATGTCACTAAAACAAATAGTCAGGGAGGACAATACTCAAGTCCCTACAGTATCAGCTAGTATGAAGCAAAATGTTTCTAGACAACCCCAAACAGTCTTTTTTTTGCCACAAACATGCAGTAAGTATATTCAGTGTGTAAACAGTTGAACATTTACTACAGGAGATAGAAATGTGACTCATCTCAGCAGATAATGTGACAGCAGTATCCAATTATAAATGGATAGTGAAGGTCAGAGTTTTGTTTGATGAGGTGCAATTCAGAACAGACATGAATGCAAAATGCAACATACTGGCTATAGATAGCTATAAGCAAATCATTCACTCTGGTGAGTTGAAATACTCTACCAAGGTCCATTGCCCTTAATCTAATCACAAACTTAAGCCAGTTGCCACAGACTCTGGAATTAACTGACTCCCTTCAAAATGGCACTGAAGTAAGCAAGCTGTCCAATAATGGCAAACCTAAGCAATGCAAAATATACTATCAAGGCTAGATGATTTTCCTGAACTTGAGGATATTATTAGAACCTTCCCAGCTAAGCAAGCAATTAAGATTGATCCAAATGCTAAGGACTAAGTTCATCCTGTGCACTGCCAGGCAGCAGTACTAAAAGCAAAGATAGTGATCCATGAGATGATAGACCAATGTACAGAATCATTCATTTTAATGGGAGCAATCATGGGTAATGATAATATGTATACATCCAAGTGACCTAAACAAGGACATTAGTACCCCATGCACACCACATAAGTGTGTCCACCATGCTAGATGCTAAGGCTTTTTTCAGTTCTGAATGCCAAATCATGGTTCCTTCAAAATGAGCTAGGTGAGGCGTCAACCATGCTTTAACACACCAACTATGGAACTTGGTGGTGACCTTTGCTCTTTAGCCTCACATGTACACCAGAAATCTCACCCCATCACTTTCAGTAACTGCTTTATCCTGGTCAGAGTCATGGTGGATCCAGAGCCTATAGTAACACTGGATGTAAGGTGGGAGAATTCAGCCCATTCACAGACACATTCACATGGGGAATTTAGTACAGCCAGTAGACCTCTTTAGTGGGACATTTGATTACTGCTGACAGCCTGAAACCGGACCCTGCAACAGTTAAAGCATGCCACAACCAAAGGAGAAAAATGGGTACAGTTTGTCCCAGGGGCAGCTTACAGATAGCATGCCAGAAGTGAATGACTTGGTTTATTTTCCAGAAGTACATGGAGCTACATACGAAGCACATATTTAAGAAATGTTAGGCCTTCTCTGACAGTCAATTCAGCAAGATTGTCCTTTCTCAGACTCAAGAAGCCAGCCAATTTTGTCTGACAGTATTGCATACAAAGGGCTGCACATAGTAGTACCACCCTCTATGCAAAGCTGCATGTCATAACTTCATCAGTCCCACCTAGGCATGATAAAGATCAAACACTGAACATGTGAGGTGCTATATTGGCAATTCAGCAAGATTGGCCTTTCTCACACTCAAGAAGCCAGCCAACTTTTTCTGACAGTATTGCATACAAAGGGCTGCACGAGGTAGTACCAACCTCTATGCAAAGCTGCATGTTATAACTTCATCAGTTCCACCTAGGCATGATAAAGATCAAACAGTGAACATGTGAGGTGCTATATTGGCCAGGCATGAGTGCTGAAATTGAAAGTGCAGAGTTGTGAAGCACCCAGAGAGACTGACCTTATGATTTTTAAAAAAAATAATAATTTGTACAAAGTTAGAGGTGAGTTTGGTAGGGCGCCACCAAACCTCACCTTCCAAGTTAGTTTTTGGTGAGATCAACAGAAATTCAGATGTCTTAAATATAAGAAAAACTTTGCCCAGGTAGGATGTGCACTTGTAGAACTGATTGGATTGCTTATCTCTATGAGAAATGTGAAAATTTTGCAAATGCAATGTTGCTGAAGAGGGGCGATGTAATGTATTGTTATTTCTAACACATTGTACCTGTGGGCAGAGACTCACATGAGTAGCTGAATGCAATGGTTGCAATAAAGACCATATATAAATCTATTTTTTGCTTTGTATTAGGAAATATAAAGTTAGGTCTAGAAGTATTTGGACAAGGAGTTTTTATGATTTTGCCTTTATACACCACCACAATGGACTGAAATAAAACAATCAAGATGTGATCAAAGTATAGACTTTCAGCTTTATTTTAAGAGGTTCCACAAAAATATGTCATTTATGATTTAGGAATTATAGCCATTTTCAGCAAAGTGCCTCCATTTTCAGGGGCTCAAAGGTATTTGGACAAAGTGACATAATTGTAAATATAACNCTATTGGGTTGAGATCAGGTGACTGACTTGGCCATTGAAGAATATTCCATTTCTTTGCCTTCAAAAAGTCTTGAGTTTCGCAGTATGTTTAGGGACATTGTCCACCTGCACTGTGAAGCGGCGTCCTATCAGTTTTGTAACATTTGGCTGAATGTGAGCAGAGAGTATAACCCTATACACCTCAGAATTCATCTCGCTACTTCTGTCAGCAGTCACATCATCAATAAACACCAGTGAGTCTGTTCCACTGGCAGCCATGGTATAGGCTCCATGCTCTGTGAAACTCTATGTAGGATAAGTGGTATGGATTGATGCATATCTTTGCATGGTTAGTCAGTATAGTATGTGTGCATATTGAAACTTGTCAAAGAAGTACTATGCTCACAAGCAGATGCAAATACATCTGTCCAGCTTCTTTGGATAATTCATATTGTTGCAAGAACATGAAAATATATGACCCGTTTTGCCTTTTGAACTGTCACTAGTTACCTCTTACACTACAAATTGCATCAATTTTGCTACTGAAAATAATGTATTGTCTTAATGGATAACACATAGATTTGTGGTCAAAATATGTCATGGGGTACTCTTTCCACCCTACCTGGTGTTCATAAAATATAATGATCATTCCATATGCTTGCCAGAAACACTTAAATTGTATACTATAAAGATACTTTTGCTCAAAACAAGGGCATTTACAGTTCATAAAATGTTAACAGCTCATTGTTACATTACTTTAAAATTCTTTAATTCTACTTTAATTCACTGACTGTCATTCAGTCTGTTCCAGAGATTTAGAAAAAGAAGAAAAAAAGACCCAAGCAAAGATCTATTAGTGATGGTTCTTTATTTGGACTACTAAATAAATACTTGAAAAATGACACAAAAACAAAATCATAATAACAGTATATATAACAAAACCACATTGGTCATCTGTGCACTAAGCACGACATCAGAGAAGGCATCCAGTTCGTCATAGACTTGAAGAGGAGTCTCAGATAATCTCCAGAGAGTTGCTCTCTGAATGTGTTGCCTTTCTTCATTCCAAATGAATCAGGGAAACCATCAGGGCTCATTCGTATGACCAGTATTTCAGTCCAGTACTGAATAAAACCCTTCATTCTAACACCACATGGGAAAAAAAAGAAACTCTTCAAGTTTGGGGTAAACTGTGGACCTAGCCACAAAGAAAACACACATATTGCACTACAACTATTTATCTACCAATGCTAGCACACTTTGCTGATTAAATGCTGAGCATTTTGGAATCAAGAGACACCATAGAGGCACAAACATCTTGTAACTGTATCTAAGGAAAAAAGCAATGTTGGTATAATCCATTGGAAGGTAAACACAAAACACAGCAAGATTTCACTTATTTGCCTGTCGTTATACAGATAAGCACAGAAGCAGCATTCAATTTTAGAAAATACAGTAACATTAGTAAAGATTATCTTGAATGAAGAAAAATTGTGTTCCGCATCAGAGTCAGGTAGGCCTTTGCTGCTTATCAAGAAGCATATCTTTTCAGTGAATATGTGCACACAATACTAACTTCCACATTCAAAATGTAAAAATCGTATTTGTCCATAAGTGCTTTTTGTATAATCATGGCTCTGTCTCTGATGTGAAACACACATTTGTCCCCCTTGTATAACCAACAGTAACATATCTGTTGCACCAAGACATTAACACCAGGATTAAGACAACAACAGGCAAAAATAATAATAATATTAATAATAAGGTGTTAATACTGGTAACTGGAACATTAGTAAATTGGTTTGGAATCATCTTGTAAATTTGAATGCATGTCCATGTCTGCATCGTTAGGTTTATGAAGAGCATTTGGTTACAGGGTAATTATGAACTGGTATGAGCTGAGCAGTAGGTTTATGAAGCCTCTGTACCCTTTAGCAGACCATCAAAGTTGATCAGCATTAGCACTAGTATCTAGGAACTACCGAATGTCACGATATTGCATGAGCCTTTTAAGATAACGTGACACTTAAAATTATTTTCTCAGTACAACAACATAAAAATAATGAATAAGAAACTCTGGAGATCAGAACATGACTCATGAAAGAAAAAAAAAGATACATTCCCAGCATAAGAATTTGGACATCAGGACAGCATATATATTATGTATTGGAGGCCAAATATTTTCTGCTTTCCCTCATGCAGGATAAGATTAGATTAGTGCAGACTGCGTCATGGTTGGTCATTGAGAAAAAAGGAGGAAGGAAAGAGAAAACGACAGCTCGGAATAAAGGGATCGAGTTTAACCCTCTCTGATGCTAACACGTGGCTCTGCTAGCGAGCTGTGCATGATGCTGGTGATGGACTCCACTCCTGCTCCCTGCAGGAACGTACGATGGTCACCATCAATCACGTGAACTGAAACCTTCCCATCACACACCTGCACACAATCCATATTACATTTGTAAACACATATTGCATATTACATGCTTGCTCCTATGCTTATTGTGACTCCAATTATTATATACAAAGGCTTAGCATATACTTACCTCATGCAGTTTGTAGTCAGCTCCTAGTCCGTCTCCGTAGTCACTGCTGGCTTTGGCCCTCAGCAGGGTGATGTTGCCGTGGTATTTGGTAGATGGGACATAGCAGTCAGCAGCCTTCAGTTTGTAGTAGAATGAGGAGGCAGCGAAGAGGAGGGAGTCACGATTAATGCCTTTATGGCTGGATGTGATCAGATCCACCGCATGGTTTACTCGAGCCTCCAGATCTTTCAAAGGCAGCAATGTCTCTAAGAGCTACAAATGTGGAAGAGGAATACATAGAGGTTAGACCCTGAGTAGTGTAAATTGTTAGAGTAAAACTAGTCTACAAAAAACCCTACAATGTTGAAATTAGCTTGCTAACAAACCACAGTTTTTGTTAGTGCTTTGTTAGCCTTCTGACCAGTTTCTGAGTTTCCAGTTAAGTTTTCTGTGAGTGTTCATGTGATCCAAAAAAAGTAATGCTAGTCCTTAATTTTCCTTAATCAGTATTCGAGCAGACATTTAAAGACATAGCAATGTGGAGCACTACAATAAACACATCATGATATTTTTGTCTATATTATGCAGCCCAAATGTACTAGCTCGTATTCTGGAATAAGTGGATTAAATTCAAGCTGTAATGAATGACTTTTTGAACAATTTCTAGCAGGTTGTAACAGAATGCCTTGGCTTTATGAAAAGTGCCTTTCATCTAATTGTGAAAGTGTCATTTCAGCTTAATGTTGCTTTGTGAACACAATTTAGCCTATGCAGAGCAGAAGCAGATCTTGGATAAAGCCACATTTATTATTTTGCACAAACAAACCACAGAGACGAAAGGAGGAAAAGCCTGAAGGCAAACTTCCTGTTGCAGTTTACCTTGTTGTACTCAATGCTGGTGAACTGCTGGATGAAAGCACACAATGCCTCAGTCTCGGCCTCAGACTCATTGCCAGGGGTCAGCTTGGCCCTGTAGCTCTATTGGTGAAAAAGACACAGCAAATAAACAATACATCATGTATGTTTGAGGAAGAACATCCACCGAAGAGTTGCTCCCACCTGTGTATATGCTGCCACATAAGAATGGGAGCCGTCAAAAAGGAAGAGGTATTCCACAGGGCACTGCGCTTCCTGTAACTGAGAGCACATCTCAAAAGCCACACAGGCACCAAAGGAGTAGCCAGCAATGCGGTACGGCCCCTCCGGCTGCGTCTGCCTCACACACTGCACGTAATATGTAGCCAGGTTCTGAATACTGTCCAACGGTGCAGCTACAAGTACAAGCACACACACACACACACACACACACACACACACACAATAGAGAGAAGTTAATTATAATAGTGTACAACAGCACTGGCACTTAAGTACCGATTAACTACTATAGTAATGACTTGATTTTGACATATCCAGCTTTAATTTGTTTAGAATTATTAGAATCTGGTTATATAGTTAATTTCAACTCCACCCCTTAAAAGAATCAGAGAAAAACAATTTAAGGTTTGTAGGAGTTGTTCACAAGAAGTCCTTCCTGAGAGCAGTCTACAAAATACAGCACATGAACTTCAATCACCACTGGAACTCAGATGAAGCCACAAATGACTTTTTTTAATGTTTAGTAAAAGAATTGGTATTTAACCCCATTAAAATCCTGTGGTCTGAACGCTCTGAAGAGCGTCCATATGCACATAAGAATTTAAAGGAGCTTTTATTTGATCGTGGAGGAGCGGCCCGAGATACCTCTAAAACGTTTACAAACTTGTAAGACATAAGCGGTTGCCAGTTGGGGTGCCAATAATTTTGTTTTAAGGTTAAGAGTGTTTTGCAGAAAAATGTGTGTTAAAATAAAACTATACTATATAAAAATTGTTAAAATAAAACTATACATTCTCACTCTACAAGCAACTACGTATACCGGCATTAGATATTTTGCATGCTTTGCTCATTTTAAGAACAGTGCCAATAATTCTGGAGTTGACTAAATTCTGAGAAGCAGTTATGACTAGGTGAAGGTGGACTCTGCTGTGGTGTCAGTACCTTTGGTGCACTGCAGGCCATAGCATGGCACACTGAGTTTGGCAGTGAGAGTGCGGAAGGCAGCAGTAGAGCCCTCGATAGGGTGAATGAGGAACAGCGGCTTTTCTGTACTCTTCACCTCATTCAAAAGTGTCACAGTGGGACCATCCGGATTTACCAGCATCCCATTGAGATCAGAATCCAGCAAAGCTTGAGCTCCAGGATGCTTCCCCTCAGATGAATTCGCTGCTGAAAATAAATGGAAAACAGAAACAAAAATATCATGCTTACTTTCCATGTCTCCCTCTCTCATAACTTGTAAAGAGACACTGGATGACATACAGAATGTGCGTGCTTACCCTCAGAGCCTCCTGATTTGCTGGACATCTCACGCAGTTTGTTGATGGTGAGCTGTCGGATATCTCTCATCGCCATGACGATGTCGTAGTCTCTCTCTAGTGTCTGCCTCACTTCCACACCCATCAATGAGTCCAGACCCAGATCAGCCAACGAGGCGTCGGGATTCAGGCTGCTTATGTCACGCACACCTATGGCAAGCACATGCTCTCAAGTTGTAATTTTTCAATTTTATTAAGAAAATTATATTTTTTTAAGATATGGCATATATTAAAAATGATCTATATAACTAACACACACACATTGTTATGGGGCAGTGTTAGCACAATGGCTAAGATTCTCTTCTAGTGANGAGAGCTACTGTTGGGTTCTTGATCAATTAACCACTGAGTACCATGCAGTATGAAAGCATCTGCTAAATTAAGAAATGTGAAATGCTGTTTCTGGTAAAACTAAAAAAAGAAAATACACAAAACAAGAAGTTGTTATTAAAATGATCGAATTATAAAAGACCGATCTTACCTAGAATGTGAGCCACTGTCTCCACCAGGTCCTTCTGCCCACTGCCTTCCCCCTTAGACACCTGCACCCTTTCTGCTAGCACGAAGCTTGACATGACAGCCCTCTGCTGGGACAGGAAACGGTCCAGCACCTCCAGGCAGGAGGCCATACGCTGGGGCAACGTGCCGCCAATCACAGCATCGTTCCCACCCATGGTCTCCAAGACTACACCCACATCACCAATAGCACCCCACTGGACAGCCAGACCTGGCAGATTGTCATGACGACGCTGCTCACACACTCGTTCCATTGTGGAGTTGGCGAAGCCGTAGTTGCTCTGACCAGCATTGCCGCGGCCACAGCTCACCGAAGAGAAAACCACAAAGTGCTGCAGCTCGGGACACTTCTGCCTTGTCACTCTGCAGATGCAATCCAAATCAATAATTATTAATTGAAACTGATGACAGGTTTTAGGATTAAAATCCAAATGTACTAATAAGTAATCAACAACAACAAGCCTACCTGTCTAAGTGGAGGGTTCCATCATATTTAGGCTTGTTGACCTCAATAAACTGCTTAGGTGTCAGATTCTCAAGCATGCCATCTTGCAAAACCTTTAGACACAGAATACGAGTATAAATAGTCAGCTGAACATCTTGTTCTTTATGAGAAAAAAATTCCTTATACAACAAAACTGGAGAAGACTGAAACTATGTAGGATTACCATTGCAAGGTGAAAGATGCCTCCAACAGGGCCTAACTGGCAGGCTTCAGTGATGAGACGCTCCGTCCCTTCCAGGGTGCTAACATCACTCTTAGACACATGCACCTGGATGCCCGTAGCTTGCCATTCTCGCACACGCTTGGCCTGGTAACCTGTTTCAAAATCGCCAACATGTTACAGAATGTCCATGCTAAAGCCAAATTTATAGCAGCATGACATTTTTAACCTATGCTGAACTATAATCATTCAGGAGAGTTACCGTTGCGAATGCCCGAGCGAGATGTGAGCACCAGTTTGCGAGCTCCTCTCTCAGTGAGCCAGTGAGCCAGCTCCAGTCCAAAGCCTCCCAGTCCTCCTGTGATGATGTAAGAGTGCGAAGCAGGACAGAACGTCCGGCATATAGCAGGGAGTGCGAGAGGAGCGGCTGGATTCACGCCACTAACCTCTTCCTCACGCACCTGAGGAAGAACCATACAGAATTTGAGTCTTTGAAACTGAGAACGTGAAACAAAGGTAAACATGAATCCAGATCATAACATCACAGGATTATGAGGAAGGAAGTTGGACCTAAACCCAGGCCAATACATAGACAGACATCTTTGTATGCATTTCAGGTTACAGGATGTAGTGCTCACCTGCAGCAGCACTTTGCCAATGTGTTTGCCTTGAGCCATGTAGCGGAATGCGTCCTCCACCTGATTTCTTTCAAAAACAGTGGTGCGCAGCGGCTGCACCACTCCCTCGGCAATGCCCCTCTTTAGCAGCGAGGACACCTCTTCCCACTCGCGATTACCCTCCTCAAACAAAGCATCCAGCAGGATCCCGTGGAAGGCCACGTTCCTCAGGAAAAGAGCCATGCCTGTGGCAGGAGGACAAATCAGGGTCAGAAAACTGAACCTCATCAGATACAATTTCCTCAGTGAAACAAATGATGGACACTGACTGTGCTCCAGTGTCCATCCTTTATACCCATGGTAGTCAAAATGGGATCCAGTCGTGGCCTAATGGTCTGAAAGTCAGACTTGTAACCCGAAGGTGAACCCGAAGGTTGTGGGTTCGAGTCTCGGGTCCGGCAGGGATTGTAGGTGGGGNACGACTGAGGTGAGACCCTTGAGCAAGGCACCGATCCCCCAACTGCTCCCCGGGCACCGCAGCTAAAATGGCTGCTCGCTGCTCCGGGTGTGTGCGTGTGTGTGCACTTGGATGGGTTAAATGCAGAGCACAAATTCTGAGGTCACCATACTTGGCCACAAAAGTCACTTCGTCAGAGACCAACAGGGGTTGATCATGAATAGCCAGTGGGTGTATCTCAAATAAAATAATAAAAAAATAGAATTTATAACACTGTCGACGTCTCTAGTTGGTGATAGTTTCTATAATATCAAATTAGTTTTTATACATCTAATTGGTTCAGGTGAATCAAATGGGTTTAATCGAAAGCTCAATAGCTTACAATGTAGGTTGTATATAGAAACGGTTTGTATCACATTTACAGCACTTTCCTTTGTTTTCTTAAAACTGCAGCTATATTCAAGTTGACANGTAACTTGGATTTTGTGAATGAAAAGGTCAGAAATAAAAAGCTCTAATGGCTCCAAAAATTAAATATGACCACTCATATTTGCTTAACGTTGAAATATGTTAATCTGTGCTGCAAGCAGTGGAAGGCCTGCATTTCTTTTGACACTGGTTGTGGTCTCAGGATGAAAAAAGTTCAAATAAGAACCCTGTTTTATACTGTGCAAGCTGAATGGATAAGTTGAATATAGCTGCTGCTTCTCTGACTCAGAGACGTAGCAGCTGACTCATTGCAGAACTCACCCAGAGGCGTGTTGTTTGAGAGGTCATATTTGCCAATCTCCAGGAAGCGCCCATGCCTGGCTAAACAGCGTAAGCTGGCCTGCAGCTTCTCCTCAGCCAAGGAGTTCAGAACCACATCAACTCCTGTGTCCAAAAAAGAGATTAGATAAATAGATGAATATATAAATATATATTCACCTGTCTAAAACTGCTACACAAATATGACAGAATTTATCTCTAATTTATCATATCTTTATGGAAGGTCTGACCTTTGCCCTGTGTGTGTTTCAGCACATGTTGCTCAAATGAGGCATCTCTTGAATTAGCAAATGATTCTGCAGTGAGCTGTGGGAATCGTTCCTGCAGGTAGGCCCTCTTCTCTTTGGAACCTGTCAAATGTGAGATGTCAGAACTAGTTCCTTTCAGCAATATATATATATATATTTTTTTGCCGTTATGATAGCACTCACCCACTGTAGTGAAGACTCTGCAGTTCATGCTGAGTGCGATTGCAATAGCAGCTTGGCCCACTCCTCCAGAGCCCGAGTGGATGAGCACACTCTCACAAGGCCTCAGACGCCCACGCACCACCATGGAGTAATAAGCTGTAGCGTAGACCACAGGCACCGAGGCAGCCTGCTCCAGTGTCCTACATACACACGGGCAGAGTTACACTACTCTCATATTTTGAGGTTATAGAATATCTCTCTCTATTCACTGAGGGCTTCTGACAGTAAGTGAGTGTCTTACCAGCTGGATGGGACATCCCAAAGGAAACGTTTGTCTGCATCCACACAGGTGGCCAGACCTTTAGCGGGCAGGAGACCCATCACGCGACGCCCACTAGCGTCCCTGCCTGAGAATTCCATTCCCAGCATGCATTGCTGGAGTGCTATGTCTCCTACACAAGGATAGTAAAAAGTACTCTGAGTGCTGTGCATGCCAGGTCACTTTGCTTTATGTATTTAACAGTGAAGTGTGTTAAAAGTGTAGATAATTCTTGCAATATGAAAATCATGGTTTAAAATATTACCTTGACATATCATCAGAGAGACAGTCATTTTTTTTTAAACTCATAAATGCTTAATAAAAGATTACATGCAAATAAGCCATGTTCTCTTTTACTATCATTCTTCTGAGAGTGAGGAAGTGGAGTTAGCTACCTGGGATAGCATCTGGGGGCAGTTTGCCTGTAGCCAGCATGATGTCTCTGAAGTTGAGTGAGGCATAGTAGACAGAGCAAAGCTGCACGTTAGGGTTGGAGGGAATAAAGTGGCGCAGAGGGGACGCGATCCAGCGTAGTGAGGCCAGATCACCACGAGTCAGGACATTCACATAGGCCTGCTCAGTCAGCTCCTCATTCAAATCTACAACATAAGGGTCATACACAAAAGCACAAAGTAAAACACGTTATAGCGAGTGACTCAATTTTGTTATGTCAGAAGTATGGTTAATGTAAAACTATAGGGACAATGCTCACAAGTTATACCTTGTGTGATCAACTGGTGTCTGAACATCCCCCACTGTCCATCCCGGTACACGTTCATGCTCAGGTCCCTCTGCAGCACTGCCTGCATGTCCTTATGAGAAAGCTGGAGAGAAGGAGTTGCCGAGGACTTCTTCACGTTAGACACAAATGCACACCTTGTGAGAAGAGACAAAAAAAAAATATATCACACACATGATGAACACTGACATTTAAAGCAAATCATCAACTTTCAACCAAAATCCTAACGCACTGAATACAGCTGTGCTTTAGAAGATGGAAAAAGTACAATAAACGATAAATACAACTAACCGGATACGGTTGCCTCCAGGCTCCTGTCTCAGGCAGTTGACCATCCCCACCACTCCATTATGGCCTTGAGTGGCTGTCAGCCATATTGGATTATCTGAAATCTCAGCCAGCAGCCTCTGATGGAAGAAAGAGTAAGATCTAACAGAATTAGAGGAATCATGTCCAAGAGATGCAACATTTAGTACTATTATAGTGTCATAAGGACAGGTCCTTTCATGTATAACATGTTACTCGAAATGATATCAAAGCATCCTCTTTATACTTTTTTTTTCAAAATTACAGCACAACTGCTTCATTGAGAGATAAGTAAAGACCTTACAGTGGAAAAAAAAACAAAAAAAAAACAGTCAATTGTAGGAAAAACTTATATTTCTTTAAATATTTGTGACATGAATCAGGGGCAATGGCATAATATGTAGAAAGATATCTGATTGCTATCTTTTGTTACTGTTTTTCTTTTAAATCTTAACGTGCCACTTCAATTCATAAGTGTTACACCCAGCTAGATGAGCTTTTTCGTTGGACCCCAGGTTCCTATTACTGATACTGTGAACTATAGACCTTTTTCTAGAAGGGTGCATTTTCATCAAAACAACCTAAATCACTTTGTGAATTATGCAGAAATCTAGAATGCAGAAAAATATATTTTTCACTTTTAATTGAAAACTGTGTAAAGTGATACTGTGAGATAAGCCAGACTCACCTTCAGAGTCTCTACCCATTCGTAATCAGTGGCGTCTACAGACAGTGTAATGGGCTGTTTCTCAGGAATCTTCCTTCTGCCAAGCAGGAGAACTGAGCCGTAGGAAGATTTCTTCACCATGACCATGTTAAGAGACACCTTTTCAAACAGCTTCTCCCATTCCGCCTGTGAGCACACACACACACACACACACACACACACACACACACACACACACACACACACACAGCCAGAAAAGGAACAACTAAGAACCAAAACTGAGCCAGGTTACATGGCATGGTATTCAGAGAGTTATCGGAACATTATTAACATGTGTTCGAAAGTGTGTGTGGACTCACTCCTCCGACTAGACTAACAGGTCTCTTCACTCCTTCCTGTGACAGTCGCCCAGCGTGTCTCCCTTCAGCAGGGTGTGTAGCAGAACAAAGCCACCCTCCCTGGCAGCTGATGTCAGGTTTTCCAGCAGAGCTGATGGGTTCGAAATAGGCCCAGGGACACAGTTACACACCACCAGGTCAGCGCCCCCTAGGTTGCCCGTGGCTGTGCTGTGCAGAGGATCCCACTGAGCGGTTGAGACGCCCTGTTCCTCCAGAGAGCTCTGCTGGGCTGAGAGCAGCTCTGTGCTCACATCAGAGGCCGTGTAGTCCAGGTGCAACATGGGCTGAATGTTCAAGAGACTGATGGCCCGGGAAAACACACGGCCGTCGCTGGAGAGGGCCTGAAGACAGAGGAGTACAGAGTGAAATTATGGGAAGCATATCGCTGTTATATAAATTAATTTATAAGCACATTACAGAAAAGTACCACATCAAAAAAAATCTTTTTCACTATTACAATTTAAGTACAAGTTTAAAATGTGTTGTTCTGAGCTGAACATATTATGGAGTAAAGTAAAGTATACATTTCACTGTACCTCCAGAACTTTGAGTTTGCCAGGAGTGGAGTTCTCCAGAGCTGTGTCGAGGCAGTGCCGCAGCGCATGTGAATCTAGCAAGCCATTAAGGAGAGAATCCTGCAACAGACATTCCCTCTCCTTCTGCACTGTCTGCTCCAGCTCCGAGTACAGATTCCCATTAAATTCCAGACCACAGAGTACTGACAGCAGCCGTAACAGGCCTCTCTCTCTCTCTGCATCAATCAGCTGGTCCTCTTGTACATTCTCTAGCCCTGGGATGGAAATTTTTACTCCATGCCTGGCCAACTTCCTCTGGAGATGGTTAATCAGACCTGTAGAAAGGATCCATGCGTGTCAAGATACTAAGTTGAGATGTACTCTGCATGCACAGCTGATGAAAGAATACTTTTGAATTGTTTTTAATACATGCTAGAAATATGAGAGGAAAGGAACTTGCCTTTGCCTTGTCTGAGCTGCTCTGCTAGTTTTTGATTAGATACCAGGCACTCAGTGTCCACCAGGGGCACAAAGACAAACTCCTCCAGGGTGGGTGGGGTCTGTTGCTGTTGGCGACGGGGTGCCACTGTGGCATGGAGGCCACAGATCTGAACTCCGCCCGCTGTAATATTGTCCAGGCAGCGGTTCACATGGACATCAACGGCTAAACAAAATCAGAAACAGGACACATACTTTAGTTTATCTGTGGCCGTCACACACTTAATATATTTTACATGCAGCTACAGGACAGATATATCCAAAACATGAATTTACCTTTCCTATCCTCAGAGTAATCCTGAACTCTTTTCTCATGTAATGTTGGATCTACACACACAGAACGAATACGCGTTGGGAGGCGCAGGCTACGCCCAGGCAGGCCCACCACAATCATCTGCAGCATGGTGTCCAGAAACGTCACCCAGTTTCCTGTCCACTGCAGCTTCCCATGTTCACCTACAAATCCAGACCAGCAAAAAAAATAATAAAAATCAGATCCGAGTACTCCGAGAATGTGACCATATATCCACAACACACAATGCTGGTTTTATACTCAATAGGAAATCAGTTTGCATGTGTTTACCAGCGTTGTTGGACTCCAGAATGCCTTGGAAGGTTTTGCCATAGTCATATCCACGAAGACGCAGCTCTTTGTAGATGTCTCCAGCTTTCAGACGCAGTTTCGGTTCTTCTGGCTCTGTTGTCACGGGCTCAGCCATCTGAGAGTGGAAAGTATCCAAAGCTGCCTCCTCCAACACACTCACCTTACCTGGGACAGTCAGAGATATGTTTTTAACAAGGCAGACATAAACATAACAGCTTTAATACAAGGGTATTTAAACAGAGCTAATCCACATGATATTTGGCTAACTGGTTATAGTAACTGTTATAACTTACCACTAACTGCCAGGTTGCCATTCTCAGACACCTCAAAGCGGTTGGTGGCGGGCATGAGACGAACCTCCAACTGGACAGATCCTGACCACACTACGTCTTATTGTTACGTTATTGTAAAGGTGTCCCACGTAAAAGAAAGAAGCTCTGAAAACATAAATGTACCAAAACAGAGGCAATTTGTAAAACACTGCTTATACCTAGATAACATACTGTCAAGGTGACAGCTATAAGTAACCATGACTCAAGAGAAAGCAGTTGTGAAAATGAACCGATGAATTTTATCTAAAATAATTTATAATGGAGAAAAGATGCATTATAGTACAGGCTGCCGTCAAATCAATTCTTAAAAGGAGTTCTCGGGTTGTTATAAAGAGACCGTCGGGACTCTAAACTGGACTGTCGAAACTGATTATTATGTGAGGTCCTTAGCCACTGAGCTACCGCCACCCCATATCCAGGTAACTGGCCTTTAAGGTACCAGTGAACTCACCGGTCTTGGGCAGAATGGTGGCTCTATGGATGGTGACATCCTCAAAGGTAACTGGGGTGTGTTCTATAACAGTGCCTAAACTCCTCATCAGAGTCCTCCATGCCAGCACCAGGTAACCCGTGGCTGGGTACAAGACCCGCCCATCAATACAGTGGCCAATCATGTAGTAGTCTGGGGATTCAGGGTTAATATCTGCAAGTTTGAAAAAAGAGAAGGTGGAAAAGGTCATTTGGATAGTGGCTAGTATACTTGAGAACTACCTTCACTGATTTAGTGCATCAGTGGAAATGATAAAGATATAGACATTATTGGATGTCCTGCTCAAGAGTAAATTCCTTGAACGTAAAAAAAACAAACCATTTACTTACCAATGTTGTAAACAGTGGCTGAGGTGGAGCCTCCAGATCCTGCTGGGAAATCCTCCACCTTGGGCACGTCCCAGCTCTGAGAGTGGTCCCACTTGATAAGAGGGGATATGAGGGGGGTCCCTACTGGAACAGGGTACTCCACAGCTGGATACAGCTGCTTACTGTCCACATTAATACTACAAAACAAAACATGAGTAAGAAAACTTTATGTGAGGTGATAATATTTTTTTTAATAATATTTTTCAGTATAAGCAAGTCAGTACTGACCCATTCATGTAGAGCTTGCCTATGTGAGAAAGAAAGAACTCCAGGTTGTTGGCATGTCCTCTCTTCATCAAGGGCACCATGGAACAAGTGGGCTTGAGGCTGCGCTTCAGAATGGCCTGGAGAGGGAGTCAGAGTATATCTAATGAATACTGCTCAAAAGACGTCTTCTGTTAGACTTAAGAGCTCATTAGAAGCTATATCACGTACCTGCAGTAGAGCATGTGGAGCTATCTCCACCACCACAGCATTGTCAGGAACGAGGCTCAGGCCCTCCTGGAAGAGGACAGGGCTCACCAGGTTGTTTACGTGATATTCAGCTGAGGAGTAGAGGGCCAGAGGGCTGTCCCACTCTGACTGGGGGATGGACGTGCTGATCCAGCGGGGAGAGCGAGGACATGGGCTTTTTATCACCTGAGACAGTACACACATACAGTTAATTGTTGATCAGTGTACACTAACTACACTACTTGTCTTGGCTAATATTAAAGTAAAAACAGCAGAGGAGCCAGTCAGTATATGAATCCGGAATGACTGATAGTTAAGCACATATTGTAAGGTTTGAAATATTTATTAGGTAGACCTATGTATTAGGTAGGCACTTTTTTGGCTAAAAGAGAAAAAAGGCTGACATTTTTTAACAAGTAAATACTAAATAGGCCTACAATGAAGTGACAAATTTAACCTAGAACCTGGCATTTTAGTGAGAAACAGTTGAGTGGTTTGTTTTGGCATTAAGAACATCAAAACAAGTTATTATTTTACATATATTATTTGGTTGGTGTACTTCAAGGGCATATCAGACAAAATCTCAAATTTTGGTCTTAAAAATGCTACAGTTCATCTTCGAACCAAAACACCAGATGGGGCTCTTGCGCTAGAGTGGAAGTTAAAGCTCCAGCATACCTTCTGCAGAGCAGCCAGCAGAGCAGGGGCAATGGAGGCCATGTAATAGGAATGGAATGCAACACCTGCACTGCGCACTTCTTTGGCAAACACACCGTTCTCCTTAAGCTCAGCGACAAATTTGCTGACTGCCTCCTACACATCCACACAAGATATACAAAAAATGCTTAATTAACCTTTAATCAGGTGAACTCAACAAAGTGTACAAATATGAAAATGCATAGTGAGAGGTGTAGTGTACCTGTGGCCCTGAGATAGTGACCGTGTCCTCTGCGTTGTGGCAGGCTGGGACCACCCCCTGTGGACACTGGGCCTTACACTCTTCCCAGGTCAGACCTGAGAACCAGAAACCACCAGGATATTAAATTCCACTTCACATATCAAATTCCACAGACCTGTCAGGAACAGGTTGTCTTACCCACTGCTGCCATGCCTCCAGGTGGCAGCTTGGCTTCTTTGATGCACTTTCCTCTCCAGTAGGCAGCCAGGATGGCCTCAGTGTGGCTGAGGGAGCCATCGGCGTAGCCACATGCCAGCTCTCCGACAGAATGACCCACAATGCCATCCGGCTGGAGGCCCATCTTCTGCAGCATGTCTATCTGTGCAATCTGGGGAATGATGCACAATAACCATATCAAATTTTCATGTCATTATGTATAGAATGTACATGCACACTATACACTGGAATGAAATGGCGCTTCAGCATGTAGTGCCACGTTGTGTGTTATGACGTTATATTTCCTGATTTATTTTACGTTTACGTACCGTTCATTCTGTTCTAATTAGGCTATAAGCAATACAAATCAGTGCATATTAGACCTGACAACAGATCAGTTGTGCAGATGAACTAGGTAGCACACCATGTCCACATTTAATAAATAGACATTAAGAGCAGAATATAAAAATGTACAAAATCTGAGAATACATATCACCCAAAATATGAACAGTCAAGTAATCTTTTGAAACCACATATACATATATATATATATATATAAACCATGAAATTAATTACTCAAAATTCAGTCAGTTATTCAGTATGGATGACAAAAATTAAAGAATCATGAAATAACCAGATACAGAACGATCCAGACATCAAATTTCATAGTGGTTATTGCGACACAGTGGATAATACGGATAAGCACAGTTCAGGAATCGTGTATGTGCGTCATCAGGGAACCCTGACCTGAATGGCTGCAAGGCCCACAAACGCATGGACTGTGTCCTCAAAGGTGTTTTCATCAGCTTCCATGAGCAGGCGTGACACACACAGCCCTGTCTCTTTCAAAGCCACGTCGGAGCGCTTGATGGACTCTCTGAACTCCTGCAGCTGCATTAGGGTACGGCCCATACCGGCCCACTGTGTACCCATGCCTGGTGGAGTCACACAAACACACACACGTATATATATAAATATACAAACATATCACAGTGGTGTGTAACCTTGGATCAAAAACTGCAGAATCCACAAGGGGAAATTCTTGTTTTGGGACATTCTTAGAAACTGTGGACTTACCAGAGCAGATATACCAGAGAGGTCTGGAGGAAGGTGCAGCCTGCTGCACCTCTCTAACTTCGCCTTGTGCTCCCAGCAGTGTGTATCCCCTGTAGGGCATGGCTGAGGTGGGAACGGCACACACCTCACTGAGCAGGTCCAGGAAGGCAGAGTCGTGCCCGTGTTCCTGGGCTTTATTCAGGAGAAAGGTAGCAGCCTCTTCAGTGCGCCCACATACCTGCACAATCCTCGGCACAGATGCTGGTGAAACTGGAGCCGCCGGTTTGGGCCCAGGCGGGCGCAGGATAACATGGACATTCGAGCCTCCAAACCCAAATGAGTTGACGCCTACAATACCTCCGCGCACGGGAATAGGCTCAGCCACCACACGCACGCGACCATCTGAGAGTGCCGGGATGTCTGGGTTGGGGTTGTGGAAGTGGATGTTGGGAGCCCACATACCATGTTCTAGTGATAAGAGCACCTGAGTGTACAGAGCAAAGAGTTAGACAGACAGACAGACAGACAGACATACATACACACACATACATCGTGGCCTAATGGTTAGAGAGTTGGACTTGTAACCCGAAGGTGAACCTGAAGGTCGTGGGTTCGAGTCTCAGGTCCGGCAGGGACTGTAGATGGGGGGAGTGAACAACCAGTGCTCTCCTCCACCCTCAATACCATGACTGAGGTGAGACCCTTGAGCCCCCAACTGCTCCCCGGGTGCCGCAGCAAAAAAAAAGGCTGCCCACTGCTCCGGGTGTGTGTATGTGTTCACTACTGTGTGTGCACTTGGATGGGTTAAATGCAGAGAACAAATTCCGAGTATGGGTCACCATACTTGGCTTCACGTCACTTCACTTCATGTACACACACACTGTACATGTACGTATATAACAAAAAAAAGTTATGGAAGGACATGTATGTAGACTCACTTTTGCAAGGGCCGCAAGCCCCGAGGCAGGCTCGGGATGGCCCATGTTGGATTTGGTGGATCCTATAAGCAAAGGCTCACGCTTTGACTGGCAGAACACACTGACAATGCCATTCACTTCTTGTGGGTCCCCAACCTAAAAGAACAATTAAGTCAGCATTAAAAGTCACTTTAGTGTGGATATGTTTTTGTGTGTGCTTCTGTATGTATCTGCATCCTGACTCACCTTGGTGCCAGTGCCATGGGCCTCAACATATTCTACCTGCTCTGGGGAGATGTTGGACTCTTGATAGAGGGAGTGGACAAGGCGCTGCTGCATGTCCCCTGAAGGAAACGTTACACCTGGACAGAGGGTGAAAACACCATCAAGCACCTCTCGGGAAACCTTTTGATTTTCAGGCATCTGGAATAACGTTTTTATCCATTATGTCCGTGACAATGGAGTCAGAAAGTAGAGGATGTTTTTCTTTTTCCTGACTGATAACCCAGTGGGGAGACTGTTTACATTTCATGTGTGCATTAAAGGTGCCATCTGTAATTTTTGTATTTCTCTATGTGTGTCGTTAAAATGATTATGATTAAAATATTGCCATGCATCAATATGGTCTCTCAAGTTTCTTAATTCAGGCTTGTTTTGTTTTTACAGCCATAAATTAGCTCCTGTCAGGTCAACACTCCTCAGCTCTGCCACGTTTCCTTAAAAGGCTCGTCACTGTATTCATTGCAAATTACAAAATCGCTTTAATTTTTCTCTGATGAAACACCAGCCACATTCTGTTTGCTATGTCACTTCACCCGCACAGTTTCAGCATTACATTTAGAAACACTGGCGAGACGCAAGTGTGCCATCAGGCACTGGGGTAAAGGAGATGGTCTGAAGTACCCAGAAGAATAAGGTCACCAGTCTCCATATGTTATTAGACTACGAACCGACGAAACTTATTTTGACTGACGTGAGACATGACATGGAACAAGAAATATCGGTAGACTGTTGTTGCCAGCATTGAGCACAGTAGCATAGACTCTCTTGGCCATGGATTTCTTAGTGAGGAGTACAGCCACAGCAGCTTCCGAGCGACAGTACCCATTTCCTGGAGATATGATACAATAGGTTTTCAATTTCACAAATTTGTTGCCGTCATATATAGTATAATGTATCTCATATACCAGAATTACTCAGGCTATTAGTAATACCAACATTTAAAAAAAAAGAAAAAAAAAGAAAAAGAGTTATACTCTAACAGCAAAATCACCTGATTCGTCAAAAGACTTGCAGGCTCCATCAGGACTGAGCATGCCCAGTTTCATGAACTGCACTGAGGTGTTGGGTTTGAGCAACAAGTTAACTCCCCCTACAAGAGCTGCATCACACTGCCCATGCCGGATAGCGTTGAAGGCGTTCTCCAGAGCCAGGAGACTGGAAGAACACGCTGTGTCAATGGCGGTGCTGGGGCCTTTAAAAAATAAATAAATAAATAAATAAATAAATAAATAAAAGCAACATCAATTCTGAGTCACCCAGTTAGCTTTACTTAATACATCACACCATACAAGGAATGACTCCCAGTCAGGGAGCACTGACAGTGTGGTAGCAGGACTTTAAAATAATAGCCAGCATGATCATCAAGATCATTTAAGTCTTAAAATAATGATTTATCACAATTAATCAGCCAACTTATTTCATGTTGTATAATGTAAGCCTGAATTACATGGATTAATATCTAAATAAAAACAAGACTGCTCCATGGTCATTAATCTTTTAAATTCTAAATACAAACAAATTAAGATTTATAATCAATAAGCAAATAAACAAATAACACACAATCAACACAATATGCAACCAAATTAACAATTAAACATTTAAATTTTATATTTTATAATATATGAATTATAATGTGCCAGCCATTAAAACAATATCTATGGTTAAACAATTAAATCTATAACTCTGTGTAAATTTACCTGAATTACTATTCATTCTCCAGCCTTACAGATTTTGAATATGTTCTATATTACAAGTTCTAATTGTTTTGGGGGGAAAATAATAATAATAATAATAATAATAATAATAATAATAATAATTCTAAAAGAATCTTATTATAAGAAAGCTTTAGAGGTCCATATTATAGACAAGAGTTATGGAAAACTGAAACTTTGCATACCATTGAAGTCAAAAAAGTAAGAGAGGCGATTGGCAAACATGGCGCGTTGGCAGCCGGTCATGCTGTACCCCAGCAGCTCTTCTGGATCTTTACTGAAGGCCTCGCCTGCCTCAGAACCACTCACACCAATGTAAACTCCGGTGTTAGTGCCACGCATGGATGTGGGGTTTATGCCTGCCAAGCACGATAAACACAAACATCAAAAATAAGCAGTATTAAGACGAGGCTAATTAACCAACACTGATCTGCACAGTTAAATGTCAGAGTTGATGCACAGAAGACGGGGTGCTGGGACACTGACCTCCATCAACGATTGCCTCGTATGATATCTCTAGCATAAGCCTCAGTTGTGGGTCCATGGTGTGCGCTTGTTTGGGATGCACGCCAAAGAAGGCTGCATCAAATCTGTCTATCTCTTTTAGTTTTCCATTTCTGCGAGGAAGACCATACAGACCTGAGGAGAGGTAAAGACATGCAAAGAGATTAGCTATGAAAACAGGTAAGAAAATCACACATTTTCTGTTGGAAAAAAGAACTGTCTTTGTCCTCAGCACACTAAGACTGCTGATGCTTTAGCAGCTTTGAATGTGAACCTTAGTTGGGTGCCAAGGAAAGAAAGTGGAGAGGCAAGTGGAGAGAGGGATCTATTGAGAAGAGTGCAAGCATGCCAAGGCCAGCACAGGGAGAGCAGCCAGGTAGGAAGAGAGAGCAACAGCGCAAAGAAACCACTACAATTTTAATGTGTAATTAGTTTAATCCACTCTGATTTATGCATAACAATTGTTCAGATGTAAACTAGTTCTTGAAATGAACAAATTTTTATGTTACATGCTGTAACAAAATAGCAACAAAATGGAATATGACTCCCTTTTATACTGAACATTGAGGTGTTTACTAAACAGTTTTATTGTCAAAAAGCATGCTTTCAGCTTTATTACTACTTAAATAACATGCAAAAGAAAATTAGTTTATTTTTATTGAATGCACTTTTTACATTACTTCATTCTCTTTATCTACAAAAAGGTCATGGAAGGAAATACTTTCAAGTGTGTTTTCCATTTATAATTTTTCCCTTTTATATTTTATTGTAATGTTAGCAGTGGATCCAGAACCAATCCATGACCCTGACCAGTATAACATGGCCAGTAAAGATGACTGACTCAGTATTGTACTGTTAAATGCAGCTGTTACACTGTATGATAATTCAAACCCTTTTTATCTTTGAGCTGTATATACTGTAGAATAGACTAAGACGTCCTATGGACCGAAGGTGGAGGACAGTAGGAGACACTGGTACAGCTGAGGTAACTTTTCCAAGAGCCAGAATTCTTCCAAATTGTCCGATTCAGGAAGACGACCTGAAATCCCTGCTATGACGATTTCCTCCATGTTAGTGTGAGAGTTTCTGTGGGATCAGCCAGAAAGAAAGTAAAGTCAGTTACAGAGCCAACATCCAATTAACAATTACAGTCTATCAGACTGCAATTCAACATTTCATCTGACCTACTTCCAACCCATCCAACACATTCACCCAGGCTGAGAGAGGGCTCAAGAGGACACAGTTCTCAGAGGGGGTTCGCCTAGAGGACTGTAGGCTTTGTTTAAGGACCATAAAATCACTCTAATTCTGTCCATACAATGGTCATCAACAATGCAGAAGCAGAGGTGGGATCACTGCCTAGTGCGCACTGCAAATCAAGCTGAATGTGGAGGACAAAGTGTCCCTCTGTTCTGCTCCCAGCAAAGCCAGCGCCAGGACTCACAGGATGGCAATTCAATCACAAGCCTACAAATTAAGGAAGGCTTCCTCTCCATGTGCATGTTTTAGGTTTTCCTGTTCCCTACATGCTTGAATCCATTCACAGTTTCATTAATAAATCCATCCTGGGACTGAAACCACCAGGACTGTTAAACAATGACCTAGAAAACTGTCTGCCCACATCACTGCTTACGTATCATGATGTTGTACTTTCTGCACTTCAACTGAAGCAGAACACCAACTAGGTCAGGGGTGTTCAACTAAACAGGTCCATCTACATAAAATTCCTTGCTTGCAATGGACCAGATAAGCAACTAGCATGACTCAGTGATGACGACATTAGACATGATTACACGAGGACTTGGGACGTCCTTGTAAATCTAATATATCTCTTTACCTAAAGTTTTCGTAAAAATGCAGTTGTGTCTGTCGGCTGTTAACCGAACACAACACGGGAACCTCTGTAAAAATAATATCAAGTCCATATGTCTAAGTGTAACCTTTAAGAGCAGGCAAATATATTCAAACAAATCAGTAATTTGTGTTTTTTTTTTAAACAAATAATTCTGTATATAAATCACGAAAAATATGATGCACTCCCACTTGTGTTCTGTTCCTGAGTTTGTGAGGTTTCTACAAGACTTAATACTTACTCTTCCGACGTACACCATAAAAAGAGATCAACATTAGCTGTATAATTTGTTGCTTAGTCACCCATTAAATCAGTTTTTGTTGACTGAACAATCACCTTATCATAAAGAGAAACGCTTATCTAACTGATTCATGGATTGGGTTAATGTTCTGTTGTTCAAAATCTGTGACTTCATCATCCCGTGGAAGAATGGTGTTTGCCAGTGATTGTTGCCAGAAGATGGATTCAGAAGGCAGGTGCTGACATGCAACAGTTTGCCATTGTGTGCATGTGTGTGTATGTGTGTTTATGTGTTATGGTGATATTTAAGAGGCTTTCTGACGAGTCAACTTTAACAGTATTATTTAAGAGCGAGCCAGGGTCAGAACTTTCGGTCTTCTGAGAGAGCCGTAGTGCATGACTTGATGCATTATTATTTCAGCACAAGCAAATGCCTGAGCACTCAGACCAGAGCAGATTGAGAGAGCAACTAAATGGATTTCCAGGAAGAGGGACTGTAATCTACCTGACCCAGATCTCATGAAGCCTTTGCATGTATGAAAGAATGACAGTCACGTGATGATTCAAATACATAAATAGGCATGATCTCCTCTTATGGCATAATTATAGGATGACCAGACATCCCATGGTCTAGTACAGGACAAAGGAGTTGGGAGAGGTGGGAGATCTGAACTTACATCCACACAAATCAACAACAGTGGGTTAAAATGAAAATGAAACCTCCCCCCCCAAAAAAAAATCCTTGAAAAGTCCCTGACTTATGTTTGATCAGATTTGTGCTTCTGTCTGTTAACATTAAAAAAAGTTTCTATGGCTTTGGACAAATTTCATCTAGATATTTACCTTCACTTATCCATGATGCAAATGAATGAACTAGTTGGCAAGGACACATTTTCTGTAAGATGCTCAATACATATTCAGTGAAAGAATCCAGCAATAAAAAGAAACTTCTGAACTTATACTGGACAAATAAACCATTTTGTGAATAAGCAGGACCACATAGAGTAAAACTGAATATGGCATTATCCCTCTTTTGTGTCCGATAGACCGGTAGGACTTATATGACTAAGTCCCGGGTGCGAGATCAAGTGTCCGAGGATTGGCCTTCCCGGAGTACCCCCTGCCCTGCACATTTTACTCTTTCCCTGGTCTACACAACCACTTCATCTCAGGAATCAGACTAGTAAAATCAGATGAGTCACAGCAGGGAAGTAATTTTGTACGTTTGTCCCCCGTAAGGTCCCGGTCCCAACCCTTGGACACAAGATCAAGTCATCGTCGTACAGGGAGGTTGGTCACACAATCATGAAATGATGGGGCACGATTAAACGTGTGAGCCAGGTAGCCAGGTGATAAACGTGCTGATAAGAAACAGAAGCTTAGCTGATACAGTGCTTCTAATTTGATGATAACAATATAAATGGCTTCAGCAGGATGGCATGCCTTGGCAGCAGAGGAGTATGGGAAGTGTTCGAGTGTAGCAGGAGTGCTGTCTGACACAGTGGCAAATTCCACACTAAACCTACAGGACAGCCTTTCCTCAACCATCTCACTAAAGCTTTGAAATGAAAATGGTAACTGGTTACTGAAAATTCAGGAATGATCTACAACACAGTAACACTGTAACTCATCCTAACTCTCTCTCTCTCACACACACACACACACCTAGACTATAATAAAGGCTGCATTAGGCCCCGGTGCTCCAAGCAGGCCTTATGTAAAGATTACAAATCTGTGATAAACCAGTTAACTTTTCTCTAAAATCTGTTACATTTTTTCTAAAACAGTGCACAAAAGGACATGGAGACGGAAGTGAAATTATTCTGTTTATAAACTGATTTAGTTTCCCAGCTGCTTTAGACTATCCACCATCAGGGCTGAATGTAAAATGGCTCCCTAATCCCTGTACACATGCTGACGTATCCCACACTTTATCGCCGAAGACACGAGACCCATGACGTGTGATTGGTACTTCAGTAAACCCTAAATTGGTATAGGAGCTAAAATATGTGATGCGCCTTTTTTTTTTTTTTTTCTTTCCATACTGTGTGTCTATTCGAAGTCAAGCTCTAAAAATTCAACATAGCAAATGGCATCAAAACAGAATACTGAATGAACATTTGAATGATGAATGAACATTTCCAGGGTGTAAAAAGCTAAACACGCATAAGTGCGGATAACTTCCTCACGTGACGCTGTACTCTTCTCGTGAAGGAGAATAGTGGTAGTAGTGGTAGTACACCATCAGTACAACCACACCACTCTTCTAACACATCTATCATTCTACTTCATAAACTAAGATTGTCCCAAGATCCATACTCACTACTTACCAGTTGCAGTAGCTGTACAAAGGCTTGAAAGACTTGGTGATGGATGAGCATCCGAAATCAGTGGAGCCTGAGCTGACCTGCAATTCCCTTATCTCTGAGTGACCGGAATGGTAGATCTGGCCCAATAACCCCTTTTTAACTACCTCGTCTTGACCTAAAAATCACTCTCACTGCTTTGGTTGCCTTGCACGGATGTCTGTTTCATTTAAATGTTGTATAGCCATGCTGTATAGCCACGCCACATGGGCTGACAGTTGCCTCGGCTTTCTGGTCCAATGAGAAGGGAGGCAGGGCTTCAGCAGCCAATCGCTGAGCCGATTTCCTAACCTTAATTCCGCCTAAAAACACGGGTTATTCGAGTTCAGTCGCGAAAAGGCAGATCTATGTGCAACATCACGCACAGGTTAGCAGCACACCGCATGTTATTACCGCAACCGAGGAAAGGTACATTACTTTATGACCTTTATAAATAAGCGGGTCAGAATTATTGTCAAAAGCTTATCAGATATAGACAGCGTCGCTGACGCAGTTTTTTTTCTTTATTACAATCCGTTTGTTTGCAAATATATTAAACTGTGATGTTGCATCTGTAGGAACGTGTACGATTTTTATTTGCAAAAAGCTTTGAATCAGCTGTTGCATTTGTAAAAATCTGTTGCGGTTAAATTCTTCTTCTTCTTGATTTTACAATATTTTACAATAACCGCGTTTAAAATCCGTTTCTTTTATTGTTATTACTGTCTAGATCACAAAATCATTACAGATAAAATATATATATGGCTTTTTTTTTTTTCAACCCACTGATCCGGGATGTAGCACGCTCGACAGCTTGTCTTACTGCTCAGTGAATTGACGTTAACGTTTGGCCAATCAGGATGAATAAAGGGCGTGGCTCTGATATAGGGTGAGGTGATGACGGAGAAATGGGAGGAGTCCTTCTCCAGACAAGCATAGTCTGTGAGGTCATCAAGAGGGCGAGTCTTATAACGGGTTATTTGGGTTCAAAGATATTTTATACTGTTTATGGTTAAAGCACAAAACCGTCTCTTCTTTCACATACATTCGGTGGCCAGTTTTTCCATACACGTTTGCTTAAATAATTACAGACGGTAGCAATGCACTAGAAAGGTCGATGAGATGTTACAGGCACCTACCTTTCCTTGGCACTCTCCTGGTGACGTACCGACCTTGGACCTGTACAGAGTAGCATCTTAGTGTGTGTAGTGCTGGTACATCTGTATCAGGCCCAACAGCTTTGCTGAGAAATATTTTGAACACTTCAATGCTGTGGTCAGAAACTGGGCAAGAACCCTTTAAGAGTGTACATCTGAAGGCATGTGTCTTATAAAGCATCTGAAACCACAGTGTGCTACACACACTACCATGTCAGTATCACTCCTGTCCATCGCCCATATAATATCTGGTCAGCAGTGGCCCTTTCCAGTAATAGACAGGTTAGACAGGTGCTGACAAAATACTTACTGCTGAGCAACTGTCCGTACCTGTATACAAGGTACAACCTGCTATACATCATAGTTTGACCTGATAAAAGGGCCAATGAATCTTGGTATGAGAAAGGTGTAGGCATAAGAAGGTGTATATTGTGCAGGTAAAATACAACCACAGTACTCTGTTACTGAGTATAAAAATATTTTATTATTACCAAAACATTGTTCATTTTCATTGACTTTGTTTAAGTAAAAATGTCTTATCTGAAACCTTACGACTGTTATTAAATTTCTTTACATGATTCCCCCTATGCTGTATTTATGTTATAATGGTGACCTGATGTGCCATTTACAGTATGTGCATATGCTTAACCCTCATTTAGAATTAAGGAAAGGCTACTGATTTCACAGATTTGAACTCACTGCTCATAACTGAGCTTAGTGTCAAAATGTAATGCAGGCAAATACATGTATGTGATATCTGCTTTATGTGAAGCTGTAATTTAACATAGTCTGTGTTAAGGCAAAATGTCAGAATCAGGTTTGGTAAATAGTAATTTCCAAATGTTGTTGAGATGGCACATTTTGTACCTGTTTCAGTCTTTGATGTTGTAATTTCGAATCTTGACTGCTTTACCAGCCGGCCTTGCCTTTTTACCAGGTTCATATGTACTTCTGGTTTGTTTGTTTCTGTCCTGGATCGCTGCTTTCAATCCCTGAACTCTAACTGGTAATCCTGGATGTGGCATGTTTCCGTGCTCTTCGGCTGTGGCTGATACAGGAACCGTATCTGTAAATTATTCAGAGGAAGCCCACAGAGGGGCATCATGACATAAGGTCACAAAAAATGGTGTGCTGTGTAGCCCTGCATAAGTGGAGTGAAGTAAAGTGACATGTGGCCAAGTATGGTGACACACACACACACACACACACACACACACACACACACACACACACACACACACACACACAAACCATGAACACACACCCGCAGCCTTTTTTGCTGCGGTGCCTGGGGAGCAGTTGGGGGTTCGGTGCCTTGCTCAAGGGTCTCACCTCAGTCGTGGTATTGAGGGTGAAGGGGAGCGCTGGTCATTCACTCCCCCCACCTACAATTCCTGTCAGACCTTATGTGCCATATATTTTCTTCCACAATATGCCATCCTCAGTATGAAACTTTCGTGATTAGTGACGGTAAAAGGAAGAACCCATACCCGTCAAACTTAACATAAGTGGTCATTTGGTGAACCGAACCCATGAAACCTGAAAGTTGACAGGCTGAAATGTTGGCACATGTTGGTAACATAGCTGCCTAGATGCAGATTTGCCTGAGCTCCTGGTCTATTGCAGGGACTGTTGGGGTGAATCCTAGATACACAGGCAGAAGGGCAAACACAACAGTCAGCACACCTGCATCCAGACTACCCACCTCAGTGCCAAGCCAGTATAAAGCTTCTGATCATGCTGTACAGTCGTGAAACTGATAATGACAGTGTGGTGTAATATAGGGCAATAAGATCAGACTCAGCAGGTAACAAGCAAAGAATAAAGATATGCTAAACCAAACATATGATGATGTGATGAAAAAGGTGAGCTCTGGTCTGTTGAGTGCAATGCCACAGGTTAGGCAAGCTCTGTCAATTGTCCTTGAGGTTAGGAACAGTATGATTTTTATGTTTCACAAAAATTCTGGACATTTGCCTAGATACACTGAATGAGGCAAATTTGTTCTCGTCTTTGCTCACTGCTTTGTTTCAATAGTTATCAGATAAATAATCAAACCTTAATTAAAATAATGTTGTACTTCCTTTTTTCTTACCAAAAGGAGAAAAAGCATTCCTTAAGCTCTATCACTTACATGGGGACATTTTCAGGTGCTCCTCTGATTTTATTTCCATTCAGATCATCCATATCAGCATTTTTCTCCCTCATCCTCTGAGAAAATTATAGACCAAATTAACTAATTCTTTTTGACCAACTCTTCAGTGGTCTGATCATTTTAGTCCCATACAGATAGACCCACTGTGAGTTTGCAGGGAGATGTTGCAGATTCTTGAACTTGGTTTTTTGACTGCTGATACTTGCTGTATTTAGTCATCTAGCACATGTATCCCTATTAAAAACTTCCTGAATCATGAAATCTGAAAATACATGCTCTGTGAGTGATTAAATGGGTTATTATAATTATAGCTACAGGTACAAAATCCATTGATATTCATATGTCAGAATATCATTTAACTTTTTCTAGAAATTGTGTATTATGCATAACATGATCAGGGACATGAACTTAAAGTACACTATATGGGTAATATATGCAATTTTCCTTCACAGTAACTAAGAGGCCCAAACCTGTTCCAGCATGACCTTTCCCCTGTGCACAAAGCAAGGTCCACAAAGACATGGTTTGCCAAGATTGGAGTGTAAGATCTCGAGTGGCCTGCACAACTGCACTGAGCACCTTTGGGATGAACTGGAATGCTGGAATGGGACTGGAATGCTGACTGCACACCAGGTCTCCTCACCTGACATCAGTGCCTGTCCTTACTAATAATGCTCTTGTGGCTCAATGGGTTAATCCCTACAGCCACGCTCCAAAATCTAGTGGAAAGCCTTCCCAGAAGAGTGTAGGTTAATATAACAGCAAAGGGGGACTATATCTGGAAAGTTATTTTCAAAAAGCACATCTGGTGGTGACTGGTCAGATGTCCACAAACCTTTGGCCACATAGTCTGTATTTCATTTTATTCAAAGGTAAGTCATATTAACACAGTCCCTTTGAAAGCAGGAGAATGGCAAGGCCAATGCTTTCTTTTGCTACACACTGAAGACACTTGGGTTTGAGATCAGGAGATAAATATGAGACGATAGATCAGCATTTCAGTTTACATCTAGATGAGTTTAATAACTTAGAACTTGGCACCTTTTGTACCACCCATTTTTCAAGTGATCAAAAATATTGGAACATGTGACTAATGAGAGTTTCTTGTTGCCCAGGTATGCCCTGTTAATGTCTAACCTTAGTACCCTGGGGTGAATTTGTTGTTAAAAAGGATAAACCAACATGAAGACCAGAGAACTGTCTATGGGAAAGAAGTAAGCCATTTTGAAGCTGAGAAAAGAGTGGAAAATAGATCAGAGTTTCAGTATTGCCAAATCAAGAATATAGCCAATACAACAATTTGGAATGAAAAAGAAACCCCCAGTGTACTAACAACCAGACATCAAACAGGTCGGCCAAGGAAAAACAGGCGAAATGACAGAGATGACAGAAACATTGTGAGAGCTGTGAAGAAAAACCCAAAAACAAGAGTTAGTGACATTACCAACAACCTCCACCCCACCGCAGGGGTGAAGGTATCAAAATCCAGCATTCAAGGAAGACTACAAGAGCAGAAATATAGAGGCCATACCACAAGATGCAACCACAAAATACAGAGATGAGCCACAAAAGTTCTGGAACCAAAATTAACCTCTACAAAAGAAAGATTCTGATACAAGCTCACTGGTCAAGCATGGTGGACATAGTGTCAGACTTAGTGTCTAATTGGGAAGACCTTCATCATGCAGCAAGACAATGACCCAAAAACATACTACCAACACAACAAAGGACTTTATTAGGGGGAAAACTGGAAGGTTTTAGACTGGCCAAGTCAATCACCAGACCTTGAGAACGCAACTGAGAATGTATTTCACCTCCTGAACAGGAGACTGAGGGAAGAAATCCCCCAAAATTGTTTGTAGTCGACTTTCTTCGGCTCAATGTTCGAACCTTTTCTTCTTACCTTGTCAAACCACTACAGTCACCCAGTCCAGTTTGATGCAGGGATATGCATCCAAATATTATGTGTTAGTTACATAAAGACTATCTGTTCCAGTACTTTTACCCATCTAAACATTGGGTGGTCTGTCCCCAAAGGTGTTCTAAGTTGTTTAACACATCTAGATGTAAAAATCAGGAAATGAAAGCTGAAATTATCTCAAACCCAAATGCCTGCAGTGTATAGCAAAAACAAAAGAATTGGCCTTGCTGTTCAAATACTTTCAAAGGGAACTATATATGGATACTAGCAGGGTAAGTACAGAAATTCACCTTGGTCCTCACTAGGAGTGAGTACTGTGGGACTCAAGCCATGCTCCAGCATCTTCCACACATCCTGCAGAGACTCATCAGTACCCATGGAAGACAGCAGGGTTTGGGGAGAGCTGGCCTGGTGCACTGGGCCCTTAGACTGAGCTTGAACAGGGGGAGTGTTCTCTTTACTGACTGAATGCTAGGAGAGAGAAAAGAGAGAAATTACGTTTAGCCAGTAAAGGCCTAATCTGAAAAGCATCAGCTTTGAAAGGCCTTTTAAGATGGTGAAAATAAGCATCTTTAGCTACCTGGACTCTAACTCTTGTTGGCAGTTCCCATGGGTTAGTGTCACTGGCCCCACTCCCACTCCCAGAGAGGGGGCGAACTACAATGGGATTTTTCTTTCTCTGATCTCTCTGGGCATATTGCAGTTCCTGGATGGTGGGAACATAAAATATAATCAAGTGTATTTACTGGATTGCACTGGATTGAAATGTTTGCAATAATGCATCTGATAGAAGAGTTCAATCACCTCTTTTCTGGCACTCTCTAGTGGCCTCACTGATATCAGCATTGCATAAGAAATATGACTAAATCAGTCATGTTATATGGAAATATGCCCTTTTGCACAATAAGCTTAGAAAGCAAGCATGTTTTTTTTTTTTTTTTAAACTAAAGCTTATGCTTTTTCTAACTTAAAGTTTATGCTTAAGATTTGTGTCCTGCTGTCTGGAGCACCTGAGTAGTAAGCTTGTACTGAAGTTGTTCCAGGGCAGATAAACGACCATGTGGCTGGGCATCAGATTCATCTTTAGAGAGTTCTTTCCCACAAAGGCTAGGTTTGGATCTTGTTTCAGAATCTGAAGGAACACACACACAAAAAAAATCAAGAATCATTAATATACAGGATCACAATTTTATTTTATTTATTGAATATACAGTAACTGAACCATTATTGAACTGATGTCTATTGGTAAAACACTAGTTTAAATTGTATGTAATTAAGGAATGTAATATGATGTTAAGATGTGGGTTAGTGTTATATAGATATGTATTCATTTGTTAACTTGTGTCTTATGTTAACACAGAGTATGGGGCTTATTGTGAGGCATTCAGATAAAGACAACTGAGGATTCCCAGAAGAAAGACAGTGTTGAGTACTCTAGGGGGGTTCATGTGTGTATTTGTGTAATCCATCTACAAAAAAAGGGTGGAGGTTGGAGTGTGGTGGAAGACAACCTAAAAATTGGGACAGAAGCAGTTAACCCACGAAGTCCTGTCACAAAAAGACACAGTTCTTCGTAGGTCACTTGATTATTAGGGTTTCATAAATAGGAAAGACAGTGACCTATAGTAGTTAATAGTTAATTATTAAGTATAATATCAAGTAATGTAAAAATAAAATGCAGATCAACTATCTTAACATATCCTAACATCATAATTACTGTATATAATGGATAATTTCTTCACAAAGTATTTAGATTTCGTTCATGACTTTACCTAATAATGAATTGTACAATAGCTGTTACATCATTATTAAAAACCTGGGGTAGTGTAAGTACAAACAATACTCACCATCCAACCCTGACTCTATCAGCTGAGCCCTGAGTCTGTTGCCCATCTCAATGAGCTGCTGTTTGTCCTGGCTGAGGCGAGATATCAAACGAGCTGCTTGTCTGAGTTTGGTTTGGAGCAGATGGGGATTGCCAAGGTCACTTCCTCTGCCAGTATTGTGTAACTGCAGCTGCTGCCTCAGGCTGAGATTCTCCTCCTGAAGCTGCTTCACCATCTCGCTCTAGAAAAGGAGTGAGATTGAAACATGCAACACAGGCATAACAGTGTTTATCATAAAGTTGTATTAAAACGACAAATGACTTTAAAGCTTCATAATCAAGTTCAGTTATAAATGTTTTTACCTGTTTAAGGACGATGGGCTCTCTCCTGCTTGCAATGTCCAGTTTCAGTGCAGACACCTGCACAAAGACATTTAAATAATTTCTCCCATCAATATTTCTACAGATTCTGAGCTTCTATTAAAAATACGATAACATACACAGTTCTTTACATCATGCCCACCTGGTTGCCCTCCCGTTGACAAAGGTCTAATACTTCTTGCGACGGAAAAACCATGAGAAGACGGAGAGAGAAGTGGAGGAGATCGACCATCTCTGCAGCAGTCAACCTTTGCTTCAAGCTTGCCTCTTCTGCTGCTGCTCCTCTTTTTTGATTGGCCAGTTCTAATCGTAATGCTTCATTCTCCATTTGTCTTGAGTGACACTAAAAGAAGACATAACACAGACATGACCATACAACATACTGGTCTTTCCACTCAGTAGGGGCATTGTCATTTAGAATAATTATAAAACTTCGAAACTATTATGGAGGTTGGTAGCAACTGAGTGAATCTTATAGCCTGGTTTTTGTACCTGCTGTGTGAGTTGAGTCACAATTGATTCCAAATGGGCCAGCCTCACTTCCTGTTTCTTCAAAGCAGCAGCACTGGCTACTTTTTCGGCTCGCAGTCCACCTGACAAAAAAACCCAAAACAAAACAAAACAAAAAAACAGCCTAGCACAGCATGTTTATGCCAAACCAGTTCTAGAATATAGAACTGTCTGGTCACAGTATTTGAAATAAATACAAAATAGGTTAATGGACAATAATGAATGTTTGAACTAGTCAAAGTCACCTATAGTTTCGTTGAGGGATCTGATGTGGTTTTGAAGGTAGGCATTATCAGGAGAAACAGGAAGCACACTTGTAGAAGTGGGAATATGATTAGTTGTCTTAGAGGCTTCTTCTAATTGACCTTCAAGATGCCTACATTTAGCCTTCAGGTTTTTTAGTTCCTCTTCTAGTGCCTGGTTGTATTCTGTAATTCCTGCCATAACACATTAACAGTTTCATACAACAGAATGAAGCTAATGTTAAAGGCAAGAATCAGTCTTTTGCAACAAAAAACTTAAAATTCCACACAACAACCCCACAATCAATAGTTGGTCTAGAGACCACATTCTCTCATACTGTCTTTGCTCTGATCTAACTTACTTTAATTAGTTAAGATTAGAAATTAGAAAATTAGAATTAGAAAATTAGAAAAGGTCTATTTATTTGCTAATTTAGTTAAGTTGATAAGTCTTTGATACTGTCAGTTGCCAGGCACCTTTGAGTGTCAGTGGCCTATGTGGCTCATAGAGTTTGTCAATTCCATAGATACCAATTGCTCTTTGACTGAATAAGCATGAAGAAAAGGCATTGAAGGCCTGCAGGATTATTTGATTGGCTGTTCAGCCTACCAAATCATTGCTAGAAAAGAGAAATAGAAGTAAGAAAAGCAAGCACTTCATTTTCAACCGCTGTTTGTCTGCTCTTTTATATCTCAGATGCTTGTAATCTGCTGTGGTCAGTTGTATTTTTGTAAAAAAAAAAAAAAAAAAAAAAAAAAGAACAAGCAGACAAATTATGAACAGATTATTTCAATATGATTCACAGTGGCATGAAAATGGTAGCTAGGCTAGACTACCGCACTAAATAGAATGTTATAAATAGTTACTACACTGGTTGAAATTACTTGACATTGGCCTGTTGTGTCACAGCCCTTAGAACAATGTAATCACAAAAAATGTCATAAATGGCAGTTGTATAGTTCGTACCTGCAGTAGAGGAGGGTTTAGGGTCACTGTGCTGAGTTGTCTTTGGGTTCTGAGGTCGGGGTATTTCTGTGCTGAGAGTCTCCATTTGTCGCCTCATCTCGGTTATCACCTCCCGCAGGCTGCTGTTCTGCTGCTGGAGCCTCTGGATCTCCTCTGAAGGAAAACTGCTACTTTCTACTCCAACTACCTACAAAACACATAACAGACTATTCAACAGAGTGGCAAAACAGGGTGGATTTGGATCATGTCTGGGCCACCAAGCAATGCTGCTGGTGCAATTAGATAAAAATTCTATATGTGTCCACAGCCATTCATGGCTAGAAGCTGACCATACTTTAAAGCCCCATATCCTACATTGTTGTAGTACTTAATCCTTTTCCCTCAAGTCCATAATAAATTTTTACATGACAATTTTCCAACCACCCTCCATCCTTCAGAAGTAATCAGGCTGTTTTTGTTACTGTGTTATTAGACTGCTATTTGAATATGATTTCTGTTCTGATTGGATAGTTGCCTCAAAAGTGAATTGAGGCACACCTGGCCTGCCAGAAAAATCTGTAGGAAAATCTGGAAAATAAATAACGGCATTTGCTAGTTCCAAGTTGTTAAAGCAATTTTAAATTAGGAGATATATTAGGATAAATAGGAGAACATTAATTATACTCTTATAGACTTTATGACTAGCTATGTACAGTAATTAGCAAGGCAGAAGCTAACTAGCTGTGTTCATACTAAGTAGTCATGAATCAGAAAAATAAATAATTTCATTCAAATTGAATGTTTAGGTCCTTTGGAAGTTTATGTAGAGACCATATGGTACCTGAACAGAACAATGGTTTTCTAGGTGAGGCTCACCTGCTGTAAAGAGAATGGGTGGGGCTCACCTGCTGTAAAGAGAATGGGTGAGGCTCACCTGCTGTAAAGAGAATGGGTGGGGCTCACCTGCTGTAAAGAGAATGGGTGGGGCTAACCTGCTGTAAAGA
>CM074956.1:13876492-13887149 GCA_037577455.1 Pangasius macronema | reverse complement strand
ACCTGCTGTAAAGAGAATGGGTGGGGCTCACCTGCTGTAAAGAGAATGGGTGGGGCTCACCTGCTGTAAAGAGAATGGGTGGGGCTCACCTGCTGTAAAGAGAATGGGTGGGGCTCACCTGCTGTAAAGAGAATGGGTGGGGCTAACCTGCTGTAAAGTGAACAGGTAGTCATATTTCAATGTCTTTGTTGTTCTGAGCTTGAGAAAATATTGATCTTATGGACTGGGGCATGAATGGTACATTTGGAAACTTTAAGAATGTTTACAAACTACATTAATCTCCTTTTTTATAGAAAATGAAGGACAATTCTGGTTTCCATGATAGGGGGCTCATTGGAAGGTTACACTAAGCCTAGTAGAGGAAGTTTGTCTGTCAGCTGAGATAGTGCGTGATTCTGCTGCTCCACAGATAACTGCATGTGCTACAGCAGAAACACTAATTCACCCTCCAAAAATGGAAATTTTCATGCAATGCAAAAACATAAAGACACTGATGGTTAAAGTAGTTATGACTAACATTGGGAGAAATTTTGATTAAAAAGAAACTGATGCTAATAAATGGAAAGCTTATGAGCAGCAAAGTGAGTAAAAAAAAACTGTCTTTAGACAAATTATTCACCAGTATGCATCCAATTCAGACGTAAAATCCAGTCTCAGGATGCTAACTGCTTAGCTGCCACTAGATGGAGACACCTTAATCTCTTTATGATCATCCTACTTGTATATTTTTACAGCCTTACATTTTAATACTCTCTTGGGACCAATGACATTTTCAACCCTTTTCTATTCAGTATCATTCTGTTGGCAGTAATTATTTTTAACCAAGGTATGTATATAAATAATAATCTTAAGAGCAGACTTTCATGCATTCAGGCAGTATCCCTAATGAATGCTCCTAACTACACTCCTGGGCAAAAAAAAAAAAAAAGAAGAATGGGAGAAAGGGCCAGGTTCAAAATGGCAAAACATTAAGCTTTTAATGGTCTGAACAACAAATCATTAGTCAGGAAATGAGCAAGAAACAAATACTGTTAACGTTACTCTCTCACTCCCGGTTCATTTATGAGCGAGTGATCAGGCTCTTGATGTGCTCCATCAGATGTGGCAGACAACCAAATAATAACTAATCTTTTAAGAATAAAAAAAAAAAAAGATATTCTTGGAAAATTTTGTGCACCAAGACATGTGTTAGTTTGAATTTTACAGCAAAAATCTTAATCATTATCATGATTTTACTTTTGTGTAGAAGAAGACTGTATGAGTGAATTTCCTTGTTTCTAGCTTTTCCCCCAAACAGCAGCAAAATGAGCTCTCAGGAGTGCATTTGTTTAATTCTTACTAATTTTCTGACCAATGATTTGTTGTTAAGACCATTAAAAGCTTAATATTTTGCCATTTTGGCCCATTTATTTTTGCCCAGGAGTGTATGGATTAAAAAAAAAAAAAAGTCCACACATTAAGACAGCATTCACCTTTGGTTACCTCAAGCTCATGGTCTGTGAGCTGGCGGGGAGCTGTGTAAAGCTATACGCGATACTAAAGTGCACCACAGCACACCCAGATCCCATTCGGGTCACGACTGGGTCACACCAAAGAAGCATGCATTTGTGCATTTGGAATAATATATGTGATGAATGTATTTGATGCACATGTGAAGCCTGTCATATACAGCTGTTCAAAATAAATGGATATGTGTGTTATCAAATTCAGCCTTTCCTAAAATACTCCCACAAGAGGCACCTTGAACTTTGAGTGCAGCATACTGATACTGTCACAGCATCCATTGCTGAAATGCTATTTAAAGGCCTTTAAATGTTACATGATAAACGACCTACAAAGCAAGTGAGCGCGAAGATACATAACTCAGGGCTCTCACTGACCTCTCCTAAATGTGCTGGCTGAACCTGAATAGTTGTTATCTCACCCCTTCCTGTGGTCAGGGTTATGTATACTAGTGATGAAAGATTTACTTCTCTGTGAGTGAAGTGAGGTTTTAGTGAATGAATGGAAATCGAATGCTTGTAGTACTTTAGAAAAAATATTGATTGGCAGGAAGGGCATTTTTTGTGGTCTAACCTTTGAGGTATGTCCACGCAGAGCCTGGTCTCTCTCTATGGTCACGCTCCTCAGCAAAGCAACCGTTTCCTGCAGCTCTCGCTCCTTCTCCCTCAATTCAGCATTTATCTGAGGACATATACTTCAAATCATTAATATTATCATAAAATCAGTCACAGCATACTTATACATTTTTGCATGATCATTTTCATATTTTTTTAGCCCTCTGCTGAAATGTGACATGTAATTATCTTTGTATGTAATTGGCCAAGCTCACTGACTATCTCTCATGCTTCTCATGACTTCGTGGTTGATTTCTGGTGTGAGATTTTAGCTTGCCTGTATTTTAGTGTGAGTTAGCTCACCTTTTCTCTGGACTGGGTCAGCCCATGGATGAGCTCCTCACTCTTGAGGTAGTGTTCAGCACGCACTTCCTCACAGCGCCGCTCCCAGTCCAGCTCCAACTGCACACGCTTCTGCTCCAGAGCCTGTTCCCTCTGAATTGCACTGACCAACTGCTGTTTATACCTGAGTCCATCACATAGGGTTTATACACAGCAAATAGACTTTGGAATGCTCTTAAACACCGTATATTATCTACACTCCCAGGGAAAAAAATGGCCAAGCCCAAAATGGCAAAATATCAAGCTTTTAATGGTCATAACAACAAATCACTGGTCAGGAAATTATCAAGAATTAAACAAAGGAGCTCTCAGGAGTGCATTTGTTTCATTCTTGATAATTTCCTGAACAATGGAAAAAAGCTAGAAACAAGGAAATTCACTTATATAGTCTTCTTGTATGCAAAGGTAAAATCATATGATAATGATTAAAAATTTTATGTAAAATTCAAATAACACGTGTCTGGGTGTACAAAATTTTCCAAAAATATCTAAGCCTTAAAGGCTTAGTCATCATTTGGTTATCTGCCATACCTGATGGAGCACATCAAGGGCCTGATAACAAGCTCATAAATGAACCAGGATTGACAGAGCAGGGAGAGAGCAACAGTATTTGTTTAATTCTTGCTTCCTGACCAATGATTTGTTGCTAAGACCATTAAAAGCCAAATATTTAGCCATTTTGGACTTGGCCCTTTTTCTTTTTGCCCAGGAGTGTACATTAAGTCACACATACAGGGGTTTCCACTGTTTTTAGAAAAAGCATTTTCCAGGACTATTTCAAGACATTTTTTCCATTAGCTGCAAACAAACATGACAGCTATTGCTACTAGAAGGTCATCTTAAGGATTCTGAATCTGACATCCCTTACCACCCCTTCCTGACACTCACAAAAACACTTCCAAAAGCAGTTATTATTACTTCATCACAAGTTTTACTGAAATATTAGAAGGACTGTTATATTTCAATTAGTTCAAATACCACAAAAAATCTGGACAGAATTGCCTTAGAGCCTTAATTGGTAAAATAAAGGTTAAATAAATAAATGTTAAAGTTTTTTTTTGTTGTTGTTGCTCAGGAGTGTATTTGGAAAGGCGTATGCTTAAGAACAATGTAGTTATTAAAATTATAATAATTTTATAATAAAATTTCCCTATGTCCTGTTTGCTGTATCCAGTATAACACCAATATGCAGTAACTTAGCAACAGGTTTAAAGTCAATATAAACTCTATCACTGATAACTGTGATTATCGGTAAGCACTTACCTGTCTGAATCCTCTTTACATTTCTGCAGCTCTGCTCTGATTTTGGCCTCTCTGTCCCCCACAGACAGCAGCTCGGTGTCCTTGGCAACCGTTTCTTTAGAGACCTGCGTGATGTAAGCCTCCCAGCTGGCCTGTGTCTTCTCCAGCTGTCCACTGAGCCTTTCGGTCAACAAGAGGTATGATAACATGACAGATTAATAATTCTCTCATGCTACAGTTGTAACTCTCATGGGTTAAAAGGATCTGACTGAAAGATAGAAATAATGGACAAGAGTTAATTATTAATGGCGAAGGGGCCGTAGCTGTAACTCAATAAAACATTATGCACCTAACCAAATAAAAGTTTTATAGCTTCTTATAGGTTTAATTACAAGTCATGTTTAAGGAGCATATATCAGAGATACACAAAGGCTTTTTATGCTCACAGAAAAGATCAAGTGACTAAGCATTGTGGAGGATCCATCTATCCATTTTCTGTACCGCTTTTCCTACACAGGGCCACGGGGCAGCCTGGGGGACCCAGGGGACAAGGCGGGGGATACCCTGGACCCTTCACACACTACGGACAATTTGGAATGGCAATCAAAGAAACCCCCCAAGCATGAACATGCAAGCTTCGCACACAAAGGATGGTGGTGGGATTCTAGCCCCCAACCCCATTGTGCAGGAAAGACAATTAGCACAATGTTGTTAAACTGCCAGTCTGAAGCTATTTCCCTGAGAGATCAAAAAACAAATCTTGTTACAGTGGATATATGATCTCACTGATGGTGATGCAAAGCTGAGTGATTTGTTAAAAAAAAAAAAAAAAAAAAAAAAAACACTGTGCTTTGCATCACTATTGGGCCTGTTAATTTTTTTGTGTTCTCATATTAGCAGAAATAATCAACGTGTGTGTGTGTGTGTGTGTGTGTGTGTGTGCGTGTGTGTGTTTTTCTTTTACTCTTGGATCTGCTGCATTCTGTGCGACATCTCATCTGCATGTCTTTTCTCTCTCCTCTCCTGCTCCAGAACCAGGCTGTCTAGCTGCATCTGGAGCTGTGTAGCTTTCTTTTTCTCCTCGCGCAGGTCAGAGATGTGTGCCTCCTTCATGGCCTCCAGAGCAGTCTCTCTCTCTCGGGCCTTGCGCTCCAACTCTGCATGCCTGGAGTGAGCAGCCACACCACAGCAACATGGCACTAGTTACTTCACAGCAGCCAAGCAATCCTGGCCTGAAGTGCACAAGGTATTTATAGTCCATACATCACAGTAAAGTTCACAACCACTAAATGAGTGTTCTTTTTTTTTGGTGTAGGGTACATACTGTACATTCCATGAATATTTGAATATAATGTTTTTAATTAGAAATGAAATCCATTTCCAAGTTATTCAGCACTAAATTGTGCACTGGAGAGATTATCGATGTGATGTCATGGATTACTTCCTGTTGTTGACTTCTTCTTCTTTTTTATGTTTAGCCTTCATTTGGGTCACTTTTTCCTCAAGCTCTTTTATCCTAAAAAATGACAAATAATCCCAGTGAGTGAACACTTAATTAAATGAGAAATAATACAGATATGCTGCACGGCATAAGCACTTTGAGTCTTTGACTGCAGATGTGTTCTTGAGGTCCCAGTCTATTTGCAGGATCTCTTTCTGTGCTTGTTGACAGACTTGCTCAGACAACTGCAGTGCCTCGACAGCCTCGGTGCGGCCTTTGGCATGGGCATCCAATTCTTTGTTCAAAAGCTGCACCTGTCAAATAAACCATCGCTTGCAGTAAGCTACACAGAAATACAGAAACATAAACTCAGAAAACCCAGCTTTAGACCATTTTGGCTTGTGATTCTTGTTTCATTAGATTTCACCTTGAGCTCATGAGACAGCACAACGTTACGCATCTCATCCATTCTCAGGCTGAACTCGTGTTCCCGTTTTCGCATCTCGCTGTCGAAGTCCGCTAACATTTCCTGTCATCAGTTACAAAAGGACATGAGCTGACATGCACTTGCAAGGCTTCAGTCAGGGCTGTAGACTGGAAGCATATCTGCTTCTAACACACAGGAAAAAGCTGCTCGCTTACACATATGTCAGAGGCGATTACAAAATATCCTATATAGTCTATGTGGAATTCATTTAGATCTGGTATATTAGATTTCCCTATTTTATATGTCTAACACAGTCAACTGAAGTGTGTAGAAGCTTACATAAAAGGTTTCAAAATGATTTGTAAGGAAATAATACAACCTAAGACTATAATGAGTGCTACTGAATGTATGATACACCGACAATAATCAGGTGACCAAACAGACACATTAAAATGTAAACTGCATTGAGGACAGGTTTATTTTTAAAATGGGTTAGTATGCCATTCTGTTCGTTAGTCACCCAGTATCTAAATGAACTACTGTGGCACCAGACACTACTGACATATTAAAAAGCAGCTGTTGAGCACAACTCAGCTGATCCCAGCTCAACAGGCAAATGTCAAAGGCGACTGCATCGAAATTAATAACACAACACCTATTCTCGGTATGAACAACAAGGGTATGGGATTTTTTCCTCAACAGAACTATCTAATGCCAAGTCGCTCATCAGGTACTCGTTTTACAGTATGATGTGAGAATTGTCTAGGGATAAAACCCACTGAGACCCAGAAACAGTGTCAGATGAGGTGCCTCTCAGTCAGACACGTTAGTTTAAATAAATGTAGACTAAAGACATCTGTAGATTGTATTATTGATTTTCTTAAATCAATAGTAATTTTTGCAAACTGAAATGTACCTCAGTAAGACACTTTGTATACTGTACTTCTTGTGACTTGTGAAGAGAAAAAAAAAAAAACACACTGGTCACACCTCTATATCATCTGACAGATTGGACAAGGTGTGTGCTACCTGTTTTTGCAGTGCCAACTCCCCATCTGAAGCCTGGATTCGCCGCTGGAGATCCCGCCTCAGCGTCTCATTCTCTTCTCTGAGTGTCTGAATCTCTTCCTCCTTCATACTGCAAAACAAACTTGATACTGAAGTGGGGATTCTCAATGTAATATCCCTGATTCGGACGTAGACTGTCTAGCACTTTCTTATAACTAGGAATGCGTATAATTTATGCAGTGAAATTTCAATTACTACGCATAAGTGTAACAACACTCCTTAGCTGTTAGGAAAATTCAGTGAAATTTAATTGCATCCCTTTATCAAACAGCATGAGAAGTTTTTTTCAGGAGTCATCAAAAATTTAAATCATGAAAGCTCCTGACAAAATGCTCTTTACCTGTACACTCTTTCCAGCTGCAGCCGGTGCTCTACTCCCCTCTTCTGATACTGAGTCTGCAAATCTTCTTTTTGCTTTTTTTCTTCTCCCAGGGCATCCTGCAGTTTGGCTAGCTGGATCCTCAGCTCACTGAGCTCCGCTTGCCGGGCGCTGTCTTCAGTGTGGACGCGGACAGCCATCGCATCGTAGCGCTCCAGCTCTCTGTCCCGCTCCTCCAGCACACGCAGGTTGTACTGGAAATCATCCCGTAAATGCAGGAAGCGCTCTCTCTGGGTGGAAAGCTCACTGGTGGCCTCAGACAATGCAGTCTCAAGCTGATGAATACGCAAGGCCTGTAGCTCTTTCCATTCCCTTTCCTTAGAGGCTAGCTGGGCCTCGAGATCATCACTGTCCTGCATGGTTTTTAAAGGCTGGACACGAGGACATGGTTCAACCTGCCCTCAATGTAAAAACAAAACTGCAAATACATGAGCTTTGTGAAGTGAAGCAATCAACAAAGCATTAAAGGAATAAATAATTCATACATCATGGGTTTCAAGGCAATGAATAATTCAAAAGCAATAGCTTTAAGGATAATCAATAGATTTTTTGTTAAAAATGAGGTATCCACAGACAGTTTCTTGTATCATACCACTCTTTCCCTCAGGAGGAGAGCAAGGTGCAAATAATTCATTACTTTGCTTAAGTGCTTTGACATTGAGGTTTTTAAATCAAGCGTCAGCAGATGAACAAATGAAATAATTATATTTTTTTCTAATGTTAATTAGAATTTTGATAATTGATCATTAAAAATGTAAGTATTTTGCTTATAACTACTCATAACCAAATAAGAAAACAGCCACTCATACACACAAATGTCTATAAAATTATATTTATAGGCTTTTAAAGTACACTGAACTGTCTGTAGATGTACTGAAAATTGAAGGGCATTTCCAACTGCCCTAGGAAAGAAATGCTTTTCTATTTGATTTCCTGCTTGAAGTTGATTGTGTTGTTCAAAAACTTAAAGAGCTTTAGGGTTCAAAATGCACTGTGTCATGTTTACAAATTCTCAAAAGTAGAGGCAATGTACATCCAATTGCTGAATGGGGTTAATAGGCGTATTTGTACACAATTAGGTACCGATTTAATGTGCTTCAGCTTTTTATTCCCTGCCTTGTAGAACTTGCTTTCTGGGGTGAACTCATAAACTGTGTTTATTTTCCACGTCACCTACAAGAAAAAGCAGTTGTCTTAAGAAACTATAAGAGACATACTTTTTTTGGGGGGGACTCCACCTTTAACAGGGACCTAGTCTTTTGGTTTTCGTTTAATAGGAACCTTTTGTACCATGATACTGTATTGTACTGGCATTAGCTAGCTAAGTGTATTGTATATGACACCTGTTAGCAAGCACACTTGACTCGAATGCATAGTTAGCGTTAGCATTACTGCTAAACCTGAGTGAAATGTAAACCTTCAGTCAAATTAGTCACTTTTAAATAGCTACTACCGGGTGAATGTTATCGCGTGAATATTACTAAAGTTATTTACATTTACGGTGAACAGTATTTTTATTGTTAGCTAAAGAACTATTTGACATCTAGTCTAGTCGTGCTCGTGTTACACAACAGCGCGTGAGCCAGATACACTGAGACACTGCTGTATTGTATATTGTACACAAGAATGGGGAATTTACCACAAAACACAAAGACTGCTGAAGGTAGCTGAAAAAAAGGACACAATTACCATTCATTCTACAACAGCCTTGTGTATACTCCATCACTTTGGTTCCTATGGGAACAGCACACCTAGAGGTCCGCCGGACGGTTCCGTGTGAAACTTCTACTCGCGATGAGGAGTTCCGCTTTTGTTCCACCCGTCTTGTTCGTATTTCTTTTTTTTTTTAAATACTTTACTGAGAATATTTAATATTAGTTCATATCAGCAGTACATACAAGCATCAATACCGTGGTTCACCTTGTACAAGTTTTATGTATCATTAATAAGTCTTCAGAAGTATTTACAATCACATCAATAGTCTTTTTCAAAAATGTTAAGTCACAAAAAAAGACAAGACATTTTCAACACTCATTATTCAGAGTCTTAAGCATGTCCAAGGGTACTTGTTTGTAGCTGGTTTGTTTTTCTGTGAATCGACATAGTAATGTGTGCCTATGGATGGTACTATTTTTAAATTTGTAGGAATAACTGTACAACCTTTAAGAAGGATTAGACAGACACGACTTGTGCTCCAGTTCTATAATAAGATTTCCAGTAGTCCTTGAAACTGAAACTGTAATGGAAATGCCAATTTAACCTGCTATTTGCATCCCTGACTAAAATCCTACTGATTATGATGCTTCAGGTTTATCCTCAGTTGACCCAACATGACTCAAACATTCCTTCTCCGGTGTTTCACCATGATGTACACAGGCAGCCTGAAGCACAGTGACGCTGCTTTCCCGGGAAAAACAAAAGGCAGGTGACGAATGAGGAAACGGAAAACCGGTCTCTACCGGCAGTCCTTATTCTGACTCTTCCCAGTGAGTCACTTTATTTGGCTCACAAATAAGAGTCGACTCCCAAATGGCTCATTACCACTTTCTTTTCTCATTCTCAGCCTAACTATGGCTCTTTCATAAAAAATGTATTCTTGTAGCTAACAAAATTAGTTTGAATTGCATTAAAAAGATCTATATAACTAAATAAATTAGCAAGACAGTCCCAATGTGCCTAGAAAAATACAGTAAGCACCCCTGTATTAATGTTATTGTCCCTCCGTGTTAATGTTATCAGTGTTAATTAGTGTTAATGTCCCTACATTAAAATGATTCATCTACATTTATCCTGATAACTGATCACCATGCCCCATTTACACTGAAAGCAGGCCTTCTCTTCTGTCATACTGCTTCATACAGACAGCTGGGAGTCAAACACACCCCTCACTCATGAATAGCACAGAGCATTTTGATTAAGCTATACTGCAAGTGTATACACATTACCAGATAAAAAAAAAACCCTTAAATGACTCATACAGGCGAGTCGGTTCTCAGCAATCACATCAAAGAGCCGAATCGTTTACGAAACGACACTCACGTCACGTCACTATTCTCGGTGCCTGCCTGATATCACGTAGCCCCAAGTGCTCGCCTGCCGCACAGGCCTGTAGCATCTGTAAAATAATGGATGGTTGATAAAACATTTGACAGTGATAACAGAAAAAAACAACAACTGATGACTCCGGAAGTAATCGCATTTGGACTGACTTGTTGATTGGTGGATAATTTGTTGCTGCACATTTGCAAAGCGGGAAGGCAGCATTGTATTGTAATACACACGCAGAGCCCACTGTTCACGTTAATGAGTCCTTTTAATTCAAATGACCATGAGGGAGAGTGGGAGGAGGATGGCAAGAAGGGAGGAGGATGCACATAGCACTAGAAATGTTCATCATCCGACTGCACGTCTGCATTTTTCACACTCAGGTGTGTGAGTCTCAGCACGCGCACTCACACACACGCACGCGCGCAACAGATCCTCACTGAACTTCAGCTCACCGAAACAGCGATGCTTCTGTCACTGAGGAAACATCTAGCAGCTGAAAATCGATAAGGTAAGCCATTTTAAAGCATTTCCGAGCGTTTGCCTTGTACATGTTGTGAGAATATATCATGTCATTTCCTTGTAAGCATTACCAA
>CM074956.1:13761426-13853095 GCA_037577455.1 Pangasius macronema | reverse complement strand
AGTGGCACTGAGGAAGAGACAGGAGTCAGAGCAAGAGGTAGCAGAGCTGAAGATGTTGAGGTTCTCTTTGGGAGTGATGAGGCTGGACAGGATTAGGAATGAGTACATCAGAGGGACAGCTCATGTTGGACGTTTGGGGGACAAACTTAGGGAGGCTAGATTGAGATGTTTGGACATGTTCAGAGGAGGGAGAGTGAGTATATTGGTAGGAGAATGATGGAAATGGAGCTGCCAGGCAGGAGATGAAGAGGAAGGCCAAAGAGGAATGTAAGAGGATCTTACATTCATACTTTTCTATCCTACTCTTCAACCCAACAGTTAATTTTCCTCACCAGTGATCCATAGTGGCTGTGGATTGCTGTACTGTGTGTGAAGGGCTGGTTCTNATGCAGAAGATAGGGATAGGTGGAGAGTGATGATTCGCTGTGGCCACCCCTGAAGGGAAAAGCCGAAAGAAGAAGATCATTTATACCAAATGATCACATCTTATAATATGGCCACCATGATAGAATTAGAGAGAAATTAAATATTTTTATACATTACCCTGTATAATAATAATAATAATAATAATAATAATAATAATAATTTTATAAGGCACCATTTATTTGTTTGTTTGTTTGTTTGTTTGTTTGTTTTTCATCATATATTACAATGCACCATTCAAGACTAAATCCCAAGGTGCTACATTTTGAATAAAAATGTCTTTAAATCATACAGCATTTAAGGAATGTCCTAGTACAGTAAAACACTTGAAATATTTTTACTGTATAATTGACAAAGTGTTTGATGATTTACAAAAGATGGCACACTTATAGAAAATATGGAACCCTTAAGGATTCTTCGGTTGTCCATCTGAATGGCTTAAAGGTTCTATGTATTTGTATGTACGAATATTAAAACTAAAACAAAGTGTTTCAGAAAGGAAACTATGAATGTTATACATTTATAAGGGTGTAGATTATAAAAGACATGGCATGATATTTCATGTCTGTTGGCATTATTAAGGCCCATTTGCTTATGGATGCATAGCCTCAATTTTCAAAGCCTAATTTCTCTCTGACTTTCTGTGGCCAGTCGTCTTGTCTAATAGCTCTCTATCTCTTGCCATCACACATTCCACCTCATGATGATGATGATGATGATGATGATGCAAGAAGGAGTAGAATAGAGGAAGTAGACTGTGTATACAACTGTGTGATGAAAGTAAATACACTCAGCTCACACACACATGATTACACTTAATATCTCCAGTGCTTGGGGGTCAAGCATGCTTGAAAACTAAACTCAATAAAGTGAGCTGTTTGTGCTTGAGTTCACAGAAAGGCACTGAATATTTAAATATGCCCTACACATTTTTAAAAAGGCAAATGTACCATATTTATCAAATAGTGGTTTACACATACATGGACTATAAATAGGAAAAGAAAATATGAAATATTAGTGTTATAATGCCATGCACATGTTGTCAATAAAAACCAAACATATTCAAATACTTTTAAATACTAATGATTTCCTTAGGATTTGAAATATGTTTCAAATTCTTTGTTGATGATGACATCTAGTGGCTATTAAAGGGAATAATAACAAATTTAGTATTAATGAAGAGGCCAGCTTGCAATCCTAAACTGTCTAAAGGCTTTTTTTAAAAATAAAAATGAAATAAATCTGATTATGTAGATGATGAAGTAATTAAAACTAGGTTCACATACTATCTATAATGATATAAATCTGATTTACACCATCTTTACCAATGTGTAGTAATTGTAAATATTGTGCAAAGAAAAAAAAAATTCAGATTTCATCCTTTCTTGAATGTAAGACAGATCTGAAGATCGTTTTGTTTATTTGTTTACATCAGAGCATTGGAGGATTGGGGGTTGGGGGGGGGTCGTGGAGGAAACCAGGGATCTGAGGAATGAGGCTGTGACCCCTCATGCTGAAATTCTCACGAGCAGACATGTTTTTCTTTTTAGCTGTTTATGAATTTAAAAAGGATGGTAGCAAGCAAGAGACTTGAATTAGTTCAACTTGCCAACCAATGCAACTTCTTAAGTGACATCTAGTCATTTCATTTACAGTGGTGTACTCTTACTGTAGCATTTATGTAACGTATAGAGAATATATAACACATACTGAACTCTGAGCTTGGCTGTTTCAGGAGCAACCGAGCCAAAGGCATGATCACTCATAGTATACTGCTTAGTTCTGGGAATCTGGAGAAGGTGGTTTATGTTGGACCTGAAATTCCCATTAGACTTACTGGGTTTAAGCAGTTCCTTTAGATACTCTGGCAACTTTCACTAAATACACTTGTAAGAGGAGAAATGTTTTGTCAATTCTATAAGAAATAGGAAGCCAGTACATACTTGTCTGCATAAACCTCAAGGGGTTGATGAAGACTCTGACTGTGAAAACCATGTCTATATGAGTACGGTTGTAAAGAACTCTTTGCAAAATGAAAAAAAAAAAGAAAAAAAAGAATGGGTTGTGCGGTAGTGCTTTAGACATTTAGTAAAAGCCTTCTGTTCTATGTTCATAAACATATTACAGTCCATTATCTTATGAAAAAATGTTCATTTTTATATTCATTCTCACTGGCTGATCTACTTAGTACTACTCATTCCCTCCTCCCGAGACCCTTGTACACCATCTACCCTCTGTCAGAGAACTCTTTGAATCAGTGATGCTAAAAAAAGAGAGAAAAGATAAACACAGGCATCTGTTCTGCAGTTGTGATCAGAGTGTTTTGATCTTCTCCTGTTCCTCATCTGTTTGCCTTGGGCCTGGAGTGTGTCCTGTGAACATGCTAATATATATAATGACATAAATGCTCTAAGATGGTCATTTTTAAAGATGAGGGTGTGATTATGGATAATTTGGTGCAAAATGCTGTATACACTTGGAGTGGACTTCCTTTTTCCATTATGCATGTATGCTATTGCAAGTCAATGACCAGAGCAGTAGCAGCACCACTTGCCAGATTTCTTCCGTTCCCTCCCCAATAACCCCGTGTCAAGCTTAGATAAGACTTAACCACAGCAATTTTCCTAAAACAACCCAGCAAAAAAAAAAAGAAATAAAAAAGAAAAAAAAGGGACAATTTGCACTACATTTCAGAGTTGGCTAGATGTTTAAGCAAGAAATGTTCAGCTGTGTTGTGTTTTGTATTTGTTCTTTAAAGGAAATATCTCAGAGTATTATCTGTCTTTCTCTCTCTTCGTGGTGGCATCAGCTGTTCTGAAAGGTTCTCTGTGCTATTTTGCAGGTAAAATGAGGCAAGCGAGGTAAGAGACATCTGTCAAATAGTCTGAGAATGTGGCATGACGTAACATGAATCTGGTGTCTCTCATTTTCTCTTTTCATCTCTCTCTCTGCTTTTCCTCCAGACTATCCTTCTCCATTTCCCCCCTTCCTCTTTTGGACTTTTCATTATTCCTATGGATTCTTCTTTTTCTTCTTTGTGCTCTTGTTGTTTTCCCTTCATCCCTCCCTCTTGGCTGTATCTGTGCCCCTCCCTCAATCCTCCTCCCTTCCTGTACTCTCTCTCTCTCTCTCTCTCTCTCTCTGGCTCCTGATGGCATGCTGGGTTTGGGATTGTAGGAGGGAGATGTCTCACACAGCCTGACATGAAAACACACTCTTAGAGAAAAACAGCAGCATCCATAGTGCAAAACGAAGAGGAATCATAGTCAGCCTTTAGCCTGGCCCTTTGCAACTTCAGAGGTAAGTGTCTTTTTGGAAAATGTATGCAATAAGTGTGCACTGGAAGTTTGGCTTTTGGATGGCATGAGTGACATGAAGCAGCAGTCTGACTGTGATGGCTCTTTATTAACTAAAACTAGTTTAGCTGTTTAACAAATGCACAGTGATGGGGCATAAAATAACAAATCACAGCATCATGATGTAAATTGTTCTAACCTGAGTAAAACACTTCAATTGGAAGAGGTATGAGGGATTCTCAAACGTTTTGCAGTTAGTGACTGTAAAAAACTGTAATAATAATAATAATAATAATAATAAGAAGAAGAAGAAGAAGAAGAAAAGAAAAAGATTTAACTGTAAAAAAAAAGGAGAGAAGAAGGCATGGAGCCCTCAGTACAGATTTATCTCGCAAACAAGCTATTAAAAAAATAATGCACATTAGTTAAACACGTACAATAATATTTTGCCTAATTCTTTTTCTGAACTTTCCACCAATCTATTTTATTAAAATTGTCATTAGATTCCAGCTGACATTATTTATATGTATAATAACTTTGATAATGGTAGGGTTCTGGTTTCCATCACTAACGAAATGAGAAAATCACAACCACCCTGGCTTTGATTTACAATCCTCACGTTCAGACAAATCACGCTTTGTATAAAGAATAATGAGCAGCACAATAAAGTATTTCCAAAAATCAAGCTGCAAAACAAAAATAAACAAAACAGATCTGTGTTCTGACATGATGTAAGTCTGCAATAATACAATGATTCACTGAAATGTCTGGTAGCTGGAAAATAATTAACTGAGCCACAGGCCATGGATGAATCTAGGTCAAGAATTCTGTAGGCATGCAGTCATCAAGCCCAGTTCAAATTGCTTTATTATTGGAAGAGGCTTCTGCAGACAGGATTGGGGAAACATGAATGAGCTGTGATTGTCAATAGATTATGAAACTCAGGATTTTCATCACTTTAAATATGGTCAACCTCTCACCAGGCAAAATCATCACGCAATTAGAAGGTGAGGAGTCAATGAGTAAAACCTGAATACTGTTCTCACCATATCTTTACCTAAGTCAAATGGATGTATCTGATCTAATTAATCCTCCAGAACTACTGCTAGTATTACCTGATCTCTTTCATCATTATATAGGGACCACACTGACAGACTGGGGATCTTCTGAGGTCATGTGGTCTCACTCAGATGTGTTTACATGGGTTAGACATGCAGCGATGTGCCACGTGGACTTCAAGAAGATTTTCCTGATTCTTGGTTTTAATGCAAAGCTCAGGAGCAGATTTAGCTCTGCGTTCTCTTTTCACCCATAACAACCACGCAAGACATATATCACAATGTTTTGTCACTCAGCTTCACATACAAAAGCATCTGTAAATATCCATTCACACACAGCAGATGGGGTGCTTTCATCTGCTGTTCAGCCATACAGAAAAAGTCACACGCATGATTTCTCCACATGAAAGTGTTTCATTTGATTGATTTATTTTCACATTCATTTTTTGCACATAGATTATGTGGTTTTCTTTTTAATACATGACCACATATTATTCACACGATGTCACACGTGCAATTCCAGGGTATAACTCATATGATCACATGAAAAAAAAACATATGATCATGCATGAATTGTATGTAATTTTTCCATAAAGGTTCACTGCAATTGCAAGAGTCTTATCTCATATGAGGAAATGTCATATGAAATGCAATATCTGCTAGGAGAGTCGTGGAGATTTCCATCTAAATTATACTGTAATGCTAATATGATACGTTTGAAGTAATACTTTAAAGTACATTTTTCTCTTGTAGGCTTTCCTGAAATCCAGCCATTGTTTTCACTACATATCATAGCAACACCCCATACAGACCTGTTGGTACAGGTACTCAGTCTGTGAACTGATATTTACTGCCATAAAATATCCCATCTTTTTCTTCTTACTGCACTTTGAATTGTAGGGTGGGGAAGAAGAAGTCTGCCAAGAAGGCAAGTGCAGGGTGTGATTACCCCAGAGAAAACAAAAGGAAATTTACTCCTTTTCACTCTCCCTCTGCCTGAGAGTAGCTTTTCTTCTTACTGAGTCTTACTCTTTTCCCTAACAGCATTAGAGCATGAGTGCACACTTAAGGAAGCATTCCTATTAGTAAAGGAAGGGCTCAAGCATGTGGTGGCTCTTATGAGAGGATGTTCTGCTGCTCTTTCATCAGGCACCTAGAACTATACAAGCTGTTATATCCCGCATTCAGGATCACTCTAGCAGATCATTCAATGAGGTATGTAGGTACTGGCTATGTGGTGAGTGAAGTACAGGCATAGATAGAAAGTGAGGAGTGATTTAGGGAAGTCTGGTCCAAGTGAACAGGGGGTGATGAGGGTAGCTACCTGCTATCAGATTAAAAACAGTGTGTATCACATGGCTGTGGGTTCTAACAGCGCATATCAATCAAATCTAATGCAAATGAGGGCTCTAACAGTGCATGGACACTAGGTCATGGTATATATAGTTCAGTCTGTAGTTAACTGGACAGTGACGCAAATTTCATTGTTTTCAATTTTCCAACTCAGTTCTCCAGCATCAAACTTTTTCAGTATAGCAAGTATTCTTGTTCTACTTCACAGAGCCACGGTTTTCAAACTTTTCACAGCCATGGACTCTCTCCAGTGTTTAAAAAGACATCTGTACCCTTTTAAGATTGCACCACAGATTTATCCTTTTAATATATATTCAAACTTTTCAAATATTAGGCATTTTAAGCATATGGGTTCCATTATAGCATCCTTTAAACATGTATTTACATATGGTTCCACCCATGGAAACACCTACAAAACCCAAACCAGTGACATTCTCTATCATAATACTATCATTTCCCCATAGCTTTATTAAAATTGCTGTAGGATTATTAATCTTTAGATTGGGAAATGAATAACTACCTATAAGAAACCCATGTGTGTGACTGGCATAATATTAAAACAATGTGATTTGCCAGTTTTTATATGTACACCCTTAAAAAGATTCTATCTAGGACACTAACATGTCCTTCATTTTGTCCTTCTGTGTGAATTCCTAAAGGTACTACACAGAACCCAATAACCCAGGGTTCTACTTTTAGAAAGTGTTACATGTAGAACCATTTAGGAAGGTAAAACTGTTAACCATTTAAAAACCCTTGGAAAAAATGTTTTAATTTGTATGACAGCAAAATAAGAACTGTAATAACTTTTAGTTGACCACTGTCACAATAATAGGAAACAATTGTAGCATGCCCAGGCCTTCATGAACAAAGCAGATGCAAGATAAAAAAAAAAAGTTATCCATTATTTTGCTTCTGTTGTTGACTTAAAGGATCAGTACAGTAGAAAAAGTTGGTGTGAAATGATCTGAAGAAAGGAGTTGGTTGCTGATTGTTTAAAGCTTGGCACAGTGTTGTGCAAAGCAATAACAATCTTATGTAAGACATTTACGGGCAGCTCACATCACATGTGAGCCAAGCCAACTTTTTGGCTGGAGCAAAGGCGCCACTGAATGACGCGCTGTACGAGTAAACACGACCTCCAGACCTCGACATCCGCAGGAAGGAGAGAGGATCTGAATCAAGGATATCAGATGTAGAATTGTAAACATGAATGAGCATGAAAAGGGGGGAGAAGCAAATTAACTGGACAAAATGCAGAACAAGAAAAAGTCTCATAAATGAGGCGAAACACTACACATGCACACACACAAACACATACACGTGCACATGTACATGCATATGCACTTGCAAACACACACACACACACACACACACACACACACACACACACACACACACACACACAAAGGATGTCTGGCTATGCTAGCTGTTGGATCGTCTGCCTGATCAGAGATGAGGAGCAAGAGAGGGTCACATGACACACAAGTGAGCACATCAAAAGATTAGTGAGGGATTAGTGCACTCTTCAAAGCACTGGCCCACAAAACGCTTTGAACTTCCACAGGTTCTAACCCCTCTGTATCTCTCAGACAGTGTTCTTACACACCACATAGCGTGCTTTATTTTAAACACTATGAGATGCATCAAGCATGAAAGGATTGCTATATGGCCTACTATATAGGATGGTATACACTTTTTGGCCATGGTATACACTCACTGACAGTTGAAGATTGGAAAAACATCACCTGGTCATCTCGTAGAAGATGGGCTGCAACAGCAGAAGCCTGTCTTCTACAAGATTTGATGTGTTCTGTGTTTTGAGATGCTTTACTGCAGACTTCCTGTCAGCTCAAACCAGTCTGGTCATTCCCCTCTGACCTCTCTCATCAACAAACATTTCCAGACCAGAGACAGTAAATGAAATGACAAATTTGTGAAAGTTTGTATTTGCAACAGAGAATCAACTAAAGAAGCCTATCTAGTTCATGTTCAGAAAAATAGCGTCGAACTATGGCAATTTTTTAAAAAAATATGTTGATAGGTTCTGCTGAAGTATTTTTTGAGTATTTGGTTCAGGGGTCGGTGTTCTGACCATGGTCTGTCAGTTGATATGTGATAATATGTGACATATGCTATGCAAAACAATAAAATACAGGACACAGTGGAAATAAAATAAATGCACACATCTGCAGTTGTGAATACAATGCATTGCCAACTATGTTCTCATTTTCCTTTCAGCTGGAATGGAGGGTTGTGTTTTTGAGCCATGTGACTGTCCATATTTGATACACCTGAGAAAGTGCAGAGAAAGTAATGCTACTTACAGAAATGGTGTAAAATGCATTTGTTCCCTGTTTGTTGGGGGAGTTTGCACAGAGCTCTTGTTGAAATGTGACCTGGCACAACTGCCGTACTGTCAACCTAGTCTAAGTGTGTCATTTGCTTAGTCTGTAATACTGCTGTATTTAATGTCTGCTCAGCTAGAAACAGTTACAGTGTCCTGCATGAAGTATTTTTCCATTTCTTTCGGCTCAGGAGAGAAGACAACATCATTGCTGTTTATTTCTGTGTATAGCCCAGACTATTTGTGTTAAGTCTCCCCCATTACTTGCTTTGTCTATATCCTGGTCTTTACTGGCACAGTGTTAGTGATGTGCATTGAGAAATTAGGTTGCTCTGAGAATCAGTGCCAGCTGGAGAACATCCATACAGTGAGTCAGAGGCAGGAGTGCCTTTGTCACATGTAACTATTCATTTATTTAAGTGATCCAATAGTAGCTCTTGTGCTTGAAAAATGAAGGACTTAATGAAAACAATAAATATATATATGAACATTTTAATCAAGCCAATTCCCTGTGCACTCAGGTTTCAATTTTCTATGCAAGGAAATGCAGAAATTATATTTATCATTGATTTAAAATAAATATTGACGACAGCAGTGTAAAGTGCACTGTGGATTCTTGTCTCTGAGCTGTGATACCATTTTAGGCCTTTAAAAACCCTTTTAGGCGAGAGCTAACACTTGTATGGCATCCTGAATGTTCCAGATCTTAGTATAATTTACTGCAATGGCTGTGCAAAAAATGTGGTCGCATACAGAGCTTTGTTCACTAGCACATTCGCTCATGCAAATTCCTCTCACAGCGCCCTTTAAACAGTTGACTAGACAGGAACTAGGCTGTTTTTTTCCCTCAAAAACAATCTCTTAGGCACACAAGTCTGCTTTGAAACAGCACATCAGAAAAGATCAGATGTATGGAACTGACCTTAGGTTAATTGCCACTATTCAAACAGTTACTCAAGTGAAGAAGTGGCAAGTGGAATCTCGATGAGGTCTAAGACAAGGCCAGTGAAGGTGCTAGTGTTTAATTGTTGGGGCTGGTCAATCAATCGGCCAAATGCTACTGTCAGGGCTGGTTTTCCTCAGGGTCACAGGGCCTTTCTGAGAGGACCATATTAACCATTTCTTTATTTTAGAAAGATAATGTTCCTTAGAAGTGGTAAAGGAAAGAAGGCAATGGAATAGAGGCTACGGTGAAATGTACATGATAAGAGTTGGATATTATTTTTTTTTACATCATTCCCAGGTCATCTGTTAAAAAATTACACTTGAGTAGCCCAAACTGTGTTGATTCTTTCAGTTTAAAATCAAATTCATGATTCGACCTACGTTGCTAGCTTTATAATCAATGTCTAACAACACTGATCCTGCACATACACATACATGCCACATAATTGAGCTGTGGTCAGTTTAATTAATGTAAAACAATTAGCTTAACACCTTAGCTCATTCTAAAAGTGTAATGTCTCTTGTTTCAGCAGAGATTACTCATCCCTTCACACCTCCTTTCAGTTATTTCCTTCAGGATGCTGTTTAGGATGCCAAAATGAACATTTTACAATCTTTCATTCTTTCTGCATTTAATATATTAAGGAACCAAACAAGGTCATTTTACAAACTTAATTTTATTTTTACAATTCTTGTAAATGCTGCAAACCTTATGAACTGGATAACACCTTGCACCAGACTTCAAACTGTCTCGCCTGACTTCATTTTCAAATCCTAAAATAACCACTGGTGTTAAATATTTGACCAATTTTGATGTTAAACCATGATCTGTTTTAAGACTGTCTTCACTACTGCTTCTACATTGTCATTTAAACAATGATTCTGGTCTGAGGATAAAACATTACTCTGGTCATGCAAACAATGTATTACTGCAATACCACTGGCAAAATGTTCTAGATTTTCTGCATTTGTAGTTTGAAAAGAATAGCTAACAAAAGAAACTCAACAAAGCAGGTCCAAAGCCACTTTAACCTGATACAGGAAGATCTCAGACTGTCTCTGGAATGGTTTGGATAACTCAACCATAATTACTGCCACAGTTATTTAGATGAAAACCTGTTGTGTATAAACAACATGATGCACAATGATTAACAAAAGGACTGCGCACAAATTCCTGGTCAAAATGTAGTCACTTGCCTGAAGTTTGTAAAGATTTACTTTTATGCACATGTCTCAGATGCCAGACATGTGCAAAGCTGATAGAGATATATCCCAGAAGACTATAATTGTAATGGCCAAAGATGGTACTACCAAGTATTGACCCAGGGGGTAAATACCTATGCAACCAACAAATGTCTGCTTTTTTTTTTTTTTTTAAAGTAATTGTCTGTTTTATTGTGTCAAAATAAATATATTTTGCATGTTTAAATGTTAGACATATTGTGTAAATCCAATGGCAAAAACCCCAATTAAGTCCCAGTTAACTGTTTGTAAGGGTTTGACAGACTTTTACACATGTAACAGATGGCCCGGATATGCAGTCACCATGGGACCAGTGTGCCAGTGGTGAGTGTAGGATTACTACTACTGATGTGTGCAACATGGGCCGAACCTTACAGGTCCCCTTACACTGAGACAGACCGTGATCGATATGACCCGCGAGATCACCACCAAAACACAGACTACCATCAAGACCCCAGGTATCACCAACATAACACTTAATATTTAATTGAAGACCATGAACAGTTCACAATCCACAACAATGCTATAATGCAACAAGCTAATGCAACCTCCATATATATTTTGGGGGCAGGCGTGGCCTAATGGTTAGAGAGTCCGACTTGTAACGAGTTCGAGTCTCAGGTCCGGCAGGGATTGTAGGTGGGGGGAGTGAATGACCAGCGCTCTCTGCCACCCTCAATACCACNTGGCTGCCCACTGCTCCGGGTGTGTGTTCACTACTGTGTGTGTGTGCACTTGGATGGGTTAAATGCAGAGCACAAATGCCGAGTATGGGTCACCGTACTTGGCCACAAGTCACTTCACTTCACTTCATATAATACTGGCTGCTAATGAAGCTACAGTAAAGAAGGTGATCAGATTTCCTCTCCTGCAGTGGCAGCAGGACGACCGAGTGCCGGCGATGCTGTGACCCAGGAGAGGAGCCTCTCCAATATGGCAGCACTCACCAACAATACCAGGTTGTTCCACAGATAAACATCACCATTCTTAAAGGTACAAAGTTCATTCATAACCATAATTTACTTAACTGCACAGAAGTGGTTTAAGAGACAAAAAAAATACTTTTTATAACTTTTAATCTTTAACTGTTTAAATATTTAAACTGCCAGATCATTTTGCTTCTTTCTGGGAAAGAATGCTTAAAATAATAATAACTAACTAAATAAATAAATAATAAAAATAATAATAAAAATCTGCCAATAGAAGAAGATGTAAAAATTGGAAATCTTGAAATTGGTACAGAACTCTAGAAATAGGTTTAATAATCATAAATGTGTATTATTGTAATCTTATAATAGATAAATATGATTATATTCAAGACATTTTCACTTGCTCAGATTTCTTTCTGTCATTTTTTTGCAGTGCTCATAATGCAGTTCATTCATTCCATGAATTAGCTGTCATAACCTATTATTTCTTTTTCACTTAGTGAGAGTCAGGCCAGGATTATACGTCTGTGACCATGTAGCTGTGAACTTGTTAGTATGGGGTCAGTCGTGGCCTAGACCTAGAGAGTCGGACTTGCAACTCGAAGGTGAACCTGAAGGTCGTGGGTTCGAGTCTCAGGCCGGCAGGGATTAGGGGTGTGTGTGTGTGTGTGAATGAGCAGCGCTCTCTTCCACCCTCAATACCATGACTGAGGTGAGACCCTTGAGCAAGGCACTGATCTTGCTCCCCGAGCGCTGCAGCAAAAAAAGGCTGCCCACTGCTCCGGGTGTGTGTTCACTAGTGTGTGTGTGCACTTGGATGGGTTAAATGCAGAGCACAAATTCTGAGTATGGGTCATCACACTTGGCCACAAGACACTGCACTTCACTTCACTTCATGTTGTGTGCGGATGCTTGCATAGATGTCTTCCTTCATACACCAGGGGGCAGTGTTGCATGATGCAAACCAGAATTTACAAAAAAAAGGAATGTGAAAAAGCGCAGTGTCTGAGCCATAAACAAAGGAGAGTTTTGTTTCACCAGTGGAATAATAAAAAATAGATACCACAGCTGTAACTTTATTTTACAAAGTGCTGGGGGACAAAAGAACCTTTTGTGATTAATTATAAACCAAGTCAGTTCTCAATGGAAGCATTTCTGAAGTGTTCATTCTGTAATAAGCAGTATCAAGAGGTTTATGTATTGAAGCACTTCAGTGAAATCCACAAATTCAGCAATCATGGAATAATGAATGCTTTCAATTAAAAACCTGAGCTACATCACATTCATTGTGTCTTTACTGGGAGGCACAAAGAAAGTAAAGTGTAGAATCCTACAGGCTGATTAAACTAGCCATTTTAATGTCAGCTACATCAAATATAAAGGCACAATATCATATAGTTTCTGTAAATAAATATGTGATAATGTCATCATATCGCCATGGTGCAAAAAGTAAGATAAAAAAAAAACCTGCAGGAAAAACCCCTGAAATAAACTTGCTCCTGCTATTAATTTATAGCTTTCCAGATGCAAGAGTTTTATCATACAGGAGACATTTTATTACAGACACCAACTTAAGAAACTACCAGCATGAATAAAATAATATTTTTAGAAAGCATGTTTCAGCAGTTTCTGTATAATATTATGTATAAGGTTTTTTTTAAAGAACTACACTTTCAAAAAATGGGCATCCCCCCAGCCTATGGCAGACAGAAAGTATTGGACGGGACAAAGCAAAATGTATTGTTTACATTTTTTTCTGTTTAAAGTTATGATGTATTTGTGGTAGAACAACATTTCGGGGTATGCATCTCCTGCCTTAATCAATTGCCTAAAGCCTGGCTGATTCACAGTACCTAGCTGCATTATTAGCGCCTTGTCACGCTTACCCATAAACCCCCTCTCTGCATTGGGATGCAAATATGCTTCAATGCAGAAATATAAACCAGCCCTCAGTAGGAATGTGAGAAGTCTGGCTCAGAAGTGGCAAAGGCTCCTGGAGTGACAGTGGCTTTGGACGTGATCCACATACTTAATGATATTTACTTTTATATATATATATATATTAATGCTTATATTCAAAGAAAAAAGACATGTGCAAGGCAGTGTAATATTCTATTCAAATCTGCAGCTTATTAATGCTTCCTCTTTCACTCAGGGGAAAAGGGAGAAAGCGGCCAGCGTGGACCCTATGGCAAAGTAGGCAAGACAGGGCACACAGGCCCAAGAGGATCCAGTGGCTTAAAGGGCTCCAAGGGCAATATGGGAACCCCAGGAGAACCCTGTAAATCCTACTATTCTGCCTTTTCTGTAGGCCGAAAGAAAGCCCTGCATAGCAATGACTACTACCAGACGCTGGTGTTTGACACAGAATTAGTCAACCTGTATGGGCATTTCAACATGTTTACAGGCAAATTCTTTTGCTACGTGCCAGGAATTTACTTCTTCAGCCTCAACGTGCACACATGGAACCAGAAGGAGACGTACCTGCATGTGATGAAAAATGAGCAGGAGAAGGCCATCCTGTACGCACAGCCCAGTGATCGCTCTATCATGCAGAGCCAGAGCCTGATGCTGGAGCTGGAGAGAGATGACGAGGTGTGGGTTCGCCTCTATAAGGGGGAGAGAGAGAATGCCATCTTCAGTGATGACTTTGATACCTACATCACCTTCAGTGGTTACCTCATCAAAGCCAAAAGTGAAGTTTAGCAGACCTCAGTGATGTACTAGCAGGTGTAAAATACATACTTTTGCATAGAGCCATGGAAATAGCATCTTATTGCTCATTTTATATCTTTTATATTGGACATTTAGTGTGTGTAAAAATTCCTTCTGGATTTATTTCATCTGAATATAAAGTATACAGAGACAGGGGAATATCATAGGTGTTGGGAGCATAAAGCTGATCCAAGGACCAAAATAAAATGTGGCTTATGACCTCTATTACTCTATTATACTCAAATATTTATTTTGTTAAGCTTAGCAATGAAAGAGAGTGGTGTTATCGTGGGTTTGTTTCACAGGTCAACACAACACGTCTACCTGTATTTATTATGGGTTTGGTGTCTCATCTTGCACTAGTTGATGGGATATGTTGCAAAAGGTGCTCTGATCAAGTACGACACAGTTCGATGGTACTGTTGAACAAGCACATATTATCCGGAATAGGATTCTATAATAAATGTATTTTTGTATTATTAGAAATTGCATTTACTGCATTTTTACACTCAAATAATATAAACAATGCAAATACAATCTCAAATTCTAGGAAATATTAAAAAAAGAGAGATTTAACGTTAATGCTTTATTTATGGTTTGTTCATTAAAAGTTTGTCAAATCCCTCCTGAAAATTATACTACATGAGAGAACTCAGATCTCATGGCACTTTAGAGGAAATACTTAATAAAAGCGAAGTGGAGGCTTCAGCAGGAGGCATTTTTATTGTCAACAGCTGTAAATGTTCTTCTTTCTCTCACTGACATCAATGGAAAGTGACTCCATGTGTTATTTCAACATCACTTGAACTTTCCAAATTACAAATATGATGTACATACGAATGATTATGCATATTTATCAAATAAAAACTTAAATACTTAAATAATAAAAACAGCTGTAATTGATACTTTCTATACTTATTGGTGTTATATGTGGGGGTGTTTTTATTTTCACTGGCATGGGTGGAATATGAAAAGTGGCCAAGGACACTTGACCCAGGAATGTTTCCTGGCTGAGAAGTTTGCAGATATACTGGGGTCCAAATGCTTCACACCCTGTCTGCTTAACACTAAATGACAGCGGTAGCACTCTCAACAGCAATTTCTTAACACACTTAGTCGAGGCGCAGACATTTGCCTTTGACTTTAACTGCTGTAAGTACAGTACAGTAGCTTTAATCCTGCTATTATCGTTGGCAGATTGATAACAGTCATTAATGGCCATTGTCAGTGTGTGTGGCGCTCTCACTTTCAGTTTTATTACAGTCATTAAGACATATATTATGATAATGCATCACAGCTATGCACATAACACATGACGAGTTTAATAGCAGGTGGGTAAACAAAGCCGTGATGCAGTCCAGATGTCAGTGTCTTTGATGCTGATTCTGGTGTTCACAGGAAAGTGAAAGGAAAGAAAGAAAGAAAGAAAACCTACACAAAAACAACTATGTGTAATTACACCATTTCAGGAAATAGCTATTTTATCCATCTTGTTTTAACTCTAATTTTTTAAATGATCATGTGTACAGTACTATGGAGACCCTCGTTACAATAATCAGGAACAGAAATAAACCTTTGTCACCCTCTTGTGGTTGCTGAATTGATGACAACACATTTTTAAAACTCTTGCTCAGTGTAAGCTTAACTAGCGTTACGCTTCACTATGATGATTACTATAACAGTGAGTCCCAGATGAGACTAGGTTAGATTGTTCATACATTCATTCACTCTCAGTAATCACTTCATCCTGCTCAGGGTTGTGTTAGATCCGGGGTCTATCCCAGGAATACTGGGTATGAGGTGGGAATACACCCTAAATAGGATGCCAGCAGGGGTGGAAAATATTTAAGTAATCATATTTTATTACTGAACTTGAGTACTATTTTGAGATAGTTACTTTACTTGCACATTATTTAAATACTTGAATACTTGTACTTGCACTTTCCCAAGAAAATAACTCACTTTTTACTACTGGACTGTGGTGTGGACCTTAAGGATGAGCACTACTGGCTCTATCTCTGTAAAATGTTTCACTATGCTGGAGTAATGAAAGACTTGTATAAAATGGAGGCATATCCTTTGCCTCCCTAGAAGGCATGATCTCCATCTATTCTGAAAAAGCATGGTGAAGTAAGTTTCTGATGAGTTTCACTAATTTGTTAATGTTAATTGGCTATATTTAATAAACTTGTTTGTTAAAACAAACTGGCTTGTTGTTATTTACAGGATTTTACTTCTAATTTATTCATTATAAAATCCTGTACTATTAGTCATGCGTATGACCAGTAAGCAGACAGAGACTGAATGATGTTTCCAGGCAAAAGGACTTAGTTGCCTCGATGCTACTTTTACCTGAGTACGATTTTGACACATTATCTACTGTATACATTCACTTAAATGTAATTTCTCACCCTGGACTCTAGACTATCACAGGTCACCATGCGCACACACATTCACACCTGGGGTGATTTAACCAATTCTCCTACACACGTATTTTGAGAGGTGGGAGCCTCAGCTCAGGTTCCCTGATTGAACCGGGGACTATGAAGCTGTGAGGCAGCAACATTAGCTGCTGCACCACCATGCCGTGTTTGTAAAATTGTAAAATCCTCCTGTATAGGTGTTTTTGGAAAAACTATTTCCTCCCACTGTCCAAAAAGACTGTGCATGATAAATTGCCCCTAGGTGTGAATATGTGTTTGTATGGTGCCCTGTGATGGACTGATATGGCACCTGGGGTGAATTCTCCCTTTGTGCACCCAGTGTTCCTGAGATAGGCTCCGGATCCCCTGCAACCTCGACCAGGATAAAGCTGTTACTGAAAGGGAGTGAGTGAGGTTGGTATTATCTTTAGAAGTTCAGCATAAAGCCGCAGTCATTAAAGTGAGCTGGTCTAGCGGCAGTTAAAAAAATGTGAAGTCATCTTAAAGCAGTGGTGTCCAGTCCATTAAAAACACTGACTGAATAGATGCTGATGTGTGCTTCTCTCTTGATGGGCCTTTATCTGAATGATAATGGGCCATCAGATGGTATAAAAGGGACGCAAAAGCATGTTTGCTCCAAAAGCAACCTTTTTCTGCAGACACGACAACACAGCCCTGCGTTCCAGGGCTTTTAGCTCCCTTTTAGGTGTCTTCCGGGGGCGCTTTTCATTTAAGCCAGTTAAGCTCATGCTAACTCTGTGCATCTGTGCTACTGATCCTGTTTGACAGAGAGAGAGAGAGAGAGAGAGAGAGAGAGAGAGAGAGAGAGAGAGAGGGAGAGAAAGAGAGAGAGATAGATGAATCAGATGCGGGTGGTGATAGCACTAGAAGTTACTGCTTGGCCAGCTCTACGGTGAGCAGATTTATGTTTGGCTTCTGGTCTTGGCTCTACCACAGCCTCTCAAATTAGATTTTCAGTGCAAGCTCTGGACCAATGCCATGTAGCCACTAGCAAGAATGAACAGCAAATGTTACATATAAAAAAAAACTGACAAGACATATCTTTCTCTGATTATTCAGCCTGTCTGCTTGATGAAGATACGTAATTTGATTTTAAAACCATTTTACTAGCAAGCCGTAATCAAATAGAGCATAAAGAAGCCATAAAGCTGTATTAGCAACTCTGAAAAAAAAAATCAAGTAGAATGACTAAAGAAAGCCCAGAGCCAAGCAAAATGTACAATCGAGTGAAATGGCCAGAAACAGTGATGGCTCGGCTGAACCGAGCTCATACTGCCTGAAATTGATCAGTCAGAAATAATTTCCTCTGATTAAGCCTCTATTTCCAATGTGTGCTCGTGGTCATACAGCAGGCATTTTATTGCATTCGTTTCTTTTTCTATTAATACAAAATATTTCAGATCATTATTTTACAGGTGTATGAAGTGCCACACAAAAATATTGGCAATATAAGTCACAGAAGTCACCTTTTTTCTTTTTTCTTTTTTTTTTTTTTAATTGAGTCCAGCAGGTTGATACTTCTGGCTCAATGACAACCAATTCAGTAGAAATAATATAGCCTATGAGTGTAGAAGCTAAGATCACAGATGTTCCTTCAATATACCAGTTTAATTAAATGTGCCAGAAATAAAAATGCCAAATGCCACTAAATGTAGCAAATGTTTAAGTGTACTAATCTTTCAATGCATGGACAACCAGGTAGTTGTAATGACTACTGAATCTAGATTAAACTACTTCCAGCGTTTTATACTATGTCTGTGCCGATCAACCCAACTGTTTCTGAGGCTAAAGTATATTTCTTTTCACATTTCATTTTGGACTTTCCCCCAACCTGTCAGTGATTCTCAGTGGGGTGCGAAGAAAGTGAATTGCAGATCATGACAGCTTAAACCTTTACATTTAGTTACAATTTATGACAGTATATTTCAAGCGTCACTCAAATGTCTCCTCTTTCTAAATTATATGTGAATATCTTTTTAAATCAGTTTTATTACAGTTTTATTACTTTCTACAGTAATATTACATTTATCGAGTGCCCTTGGATCACTTAAATGATCTAAATCTTTCATTCAAGTTTGAAATGAGTGAAAGGGCTTAAAGTTCCTGCTGGTCAGCTGTTCCAGCTGTTTGCTTTCTCTTACCTACACGATACCAAGCCAAAAATATTCAGCTTGTGTTTATCCCCTAGCCTGCATTTGCTTAGAGTATTATTGAGCCTGCTGAATTATCTCCACTCATGTGAGATCATCTGAACGCCTACTGCACAAGGTTTTCTGCCATTTCACACTCTTACCCCTCTCATCTCCTTGGCTTCCTCTGACACAAACCTCTGTTTTTCTGCTTTTCACTTGCCCTAGTGGCCCTGAGTTCAGCAAGCTGGGCTGCCTCTGTATGACCCCTCGGCCTCTCTGCTTCATTGCCAGTCTTGCACTGTGAACCTCTCTGACTGTACTTTTGCCATAGAGTGGGGAGAAAAAGAGGCGAATAGCAGGAGGAATGAGCGCTAAAAGCTTGGTGCAAAAGCCAGCAAAACGCTACAGCTGTAACCTATTTCCATCACTCTCCGCCCATATAACAGCCATTACCCCTCCCTAGGTCTGGCAGAAGACGAGCTAAGCACTTTTCAGAGGAGAGAGGACAATTTGTGCTCGCTGGAGTGGCTCACCTGTCAACGGCTAGTCCTTGAAGTCCTTCGCTGGTGTGCTGGCATCTGTTTCCAGGGGCTGCTGAGTGCCATCAATTCCCTACTCGCTCAGGGTAGGCTTGTGTGAAGAGACCTGGAACTGACTGTTTTAGGAAGCCTCTCTCTAGGTATTCTGACTTTAAGCTTTACTCCATCAGTTCACTCTATCACTGTTCTAAAGATTTCAGTGAAGTCTGCTAAAGAAGGCAAGCATACCTTCTTCCTGTTTTGGCAGTTGTACGTTTTCTCAGAGACTAAATATGATATGATTCTGCATATCTTTAAATGTGACTTGACACTGAGGCACAACACCAAGCTATAGTTATAAACCATAGTTAACAAAATAAACTACACCTTCACTTTATATGCAAACAACTGAATTTGATATTAGAGCCAATTAATTACAGTCTTAATTCCAATATTTTCAGTAACAGAGTTGAGCACTTCTAGTCCTAAAGTGTTCAAATGTAGCAGTCTAATGTTTCTTGGCTTTCTGTGCCTGATTCAATCAATTAGGACTTGGTAATTAGCTGATTCGCTAAATCAGGTGTGTTCTAGCCCTGAATGTAAATGTGAATCTCCTGGAGGGTTTGTAACGTTCATCTCTGAGGCTGAATTTCTGCAGAATGGCCACTTGATGGCACACTTGGCTGCATCTGCCCCTGGCTGTAAGTTTGCCGCTGGCTTCCTAACCACAATGGTCCTCACTTCGGTACATTATATTCGTAGAGATCTTATTAATTTTGTGTTCTTTCCAGAACCGGATAACTGGAAGAATTAAATAGAGAGATGCCTGGAAAGACAAGTAGCCCTACAGTAAACAAGATATCTGATCTTAACAGATATCTGAGACACATACTTTCATCATCAGTATCAAAATTATCTTTAGTTATTAATTTGTAGAACATCTAAACACTATAATTGACTGTTGTGACATGTTTAAATGAATCATAGAGAACAAAGAAAGTGGCTATTTTTGGTTTTGGCTCCACTTATTGCCAGTTAATCTGTAACTCTCAGGGGAGCTTATTAATAAGCGATCTAGAAGGAGCAGCACGATGATTATTAATTATGTCTCCTCCAGAGTACTCACCTGGGAATAACACTGAATTGCTTTAGATAAGGAATATATTATGTGCAGTACCTTCATGCACCAATCTTTGTATCACTTTCAAATCCTTCCGTACAGTATTAAATACCAACAATACAATAGGGAGGCCTTGCTAAGATGATTGGGGCTGGTGTGTGTAAATGCATTAAACTGCTGATTTAATCTTTGTAAAGTTCACTCTCCTGCAGCGGCAGAGATGTGCAGGTCTGCAGGTTGGACTGTAACCCCTGAAAGAAGTCTGCCAGTATCGAACGACTGTAACAGCACACCATGCATATTCTATGTCTAACGGCCACAAGCAATATCAATTTTTAATTTGACGTGCACTTTTGAATATGTCGAGGCATATTTATTAGCATATGCCAATATATAATAAATAATCTACTTCTGAAGCCTGCTGGCAACATAAATTTTTCATGCTGAATGTACCTAAATGTACTGCTGCATTTTAAAACAAAATCTTGTGGGTTTAATTTTTATGATGTTTTATTACACATTAAAGATTGAACTCTGGCTCGCCTATGTCAGAGATGAAGGAGGGAAAGAGTGTTACATGAACTCCCTATCCCTGTTCTTCACCCCGTCTCCCCTAATGACTTGCAATCAAAATCCTTCATTTTTGCTGCCTGCCTCTGCATGTGTAATAGCCAGAGACTGCAATATGTTAAAATTGCACTGCACACAGTAAAATTACCACTGTTGAATTAACCCTTACTGTATTAAACTGGCATTTCATTCACACCCAATCCAATATAAAGAGTAATTCTCACTCCATTTGTGCCACTGATGTCAGATTATATTGGGTGAAAAGGCTCAAATGAGCTTGAAGCTCACATTATATGGGCACATCATTTATCAAATTGTGAGGTTTATTCTTTGACCGAATATAACAGGTTACATCTTATGTCATTAGGTCTAGTTTGAAATGGCTTCATCTGTTGGGAGGTAAGAATTTAACAGAGCCTGACAGTGCCATAGTGGGAAAGCAAAGGTTCTGGTGCTGCATGGAGCTCATACTTTTCCAGTCCCTCTAAACACTCCATAACTCTTTCAGCATCGTCTTTACTTCTGTTGAGTAGACCATGGAAAGATGCTGCACAGCTGTGTTAAGAACAGCAAAGAAAGAGAGTGAAACTGGGGAAGAGCATTGGAGAGAGGACACTGAGAGTGAGACAGAGAGTGACAGTAAGATACTCGGCCTCCTCTAAAGCTGAAGGGGTATTTGCTGCTTGAGTGACTAAGGTCTTAGGTGACCTCTGGCCCCTCCTACAGCTAAGCTCTAATGGAGGTCTGCTAACACGACTCTTGGCTGCCCTGGGCCTGAAAGAACGACACCCTCCCTCTTTTTGTCCAGCATGGCAGAATTAAACATTAAGAAGCACTTCAGGGAGTGCACTTCTGAAAGGAGCAAAGCACGAATGATTAAAAGTTTCTTGGTGTTGGACATAATTGTATTTGCCAAAGGCAGCTGTGATGGAAGAACTCCTTGGGCTCCCTCTATCAGATTTTAACGTTCCTGCGGCCCGTCAGTTAAGTCAACAAATATTTACATTAAAAAAACATTAGAGGTCCCCTTCTCTCTTGACGAGGGATCTCCAAGGTGCATTCAGCCAATTGTTCCACTCGCATGATTCCCTTTTAATTGCGGCCGATTGGAGCCTTGGGATGTGGGGAGAGTGGGGAAACTGCCCTGTGACTGTACAACTATAAAACATTTATTGGCCAGTCTTGCTCCATGGTCACAGTCATGCAACGAGGGAATAGTTAGTACACAACAGGGAAGTGTTAAAGGAGGTCTCCCTTTTTTTTTAATGAACCTTTTATGGGTGTTCAAACAGCAGAATAGTCTCTTTTAATGGGTTGCACACCCAGATGCCAGCACTTTGTCCTGTCCCTCTGGCCTACCCTCCTCACATCACTTCATTAACTTGTCCACTAAAGCCATGCATGCTTCTTTCTTTGCTGTGTTTGGTGTTGAAACTGCCCCCCTTGTCTTGGATTCACAGGCTTGGTTGCTCGCTTCCCCTTCACTGAATGGCAGATGCTACTGTTCTGCCTTGATGGCGAAGCCTTCCAACTTAATTAACACTAAATAATTAGGCAAATAAACATGTAACGGAGGACCACACACTCACCACTCAGTCCTGAATAGTGGCACTGCCCATTCTCAACACGTTCAATGTGCAAAACCACATTCTCAAATTTAATTTCCACCTACAATATGCACTGATTTAATAAAAGAAGTGTACAGTGACTGAACTTGCTGACTGTCCCTGATCTGAGAACCTGATGGTGCTGTTTTAAAGTGCACCTGTGCATCATGAAGGCTTTTCTGGATTAGAATGCTGCTCTGAATATTAGCTACTGTCAGTGTTGAACAGTAGTCACAGTCATGTGATGAGGTAATACCTGGTACACAACCGGAAAGTGCTAACTTTTTTTTCGTGAACCTCCGAGTATTCTCTAGTGTATGTGCAAGCATTATCAGTGCTGGGCAGTAGCATTGTTATTCCTAAGTAGTGAAGCTATTAGCTTAATTTAATTTTTATGTAGCAATGAGGTAGTGCAGGTAGTTAATATATTATACTGGCTGAATAACAGTGTAGCATTGATAAATAGTGATTTCATATACACTATTAGTTTTATTGTATATTTTCTGGTAGGAATTAATTCATAATTAATTAGTACACATAGTTAGTGAATGTATCCAGTTGTCTGGCAACATTAACAGCTTATCAGTGCTTTATTTATCCTCATATTCTCACTTTATATTATAAAAATATTTATGATTCTCCTTAATAACTACTGTTTAACTATAAGCACTACCCTCAATGTAAAGTGTTTCCAGTATTTCTGCTTATTTGAGAAATACTCATATGAAATTGAAATCTACTGGATTATTCTGCTTAAACACCTTTTGCTTATTTTCTTATAATGTCTCCTTTAAAACCCAAACCAGTTAGATATCTTTATCTTAATTAGCTGTGAATAGTCTTGACACTTAATTGATAGAACTACTGTACAGTACTATAGAGTTCTAAACACAAATATAATGGGAAAATATAATTACTTACTGTTTAATGTATGAAAACACTTAATAAAGGACTCATCTGTTCATTTTTAAGAAATAAGTGCTGTATTAACTACTTATTATCTAAGTGTTACAATGTGGCCTCTTATACCAAAGAGTTCCCATGTTTTCTTTCTTTTCTTTTTTTTTTTGGTGTTGTGTGAAATGAATGTAGATGAATGAATGCCAGGTTATCCAGGTCGAGGTCAGCTGGATCCTGGGAAACACCCAGGGGCATGCCTCTCAAATTTTATTGAAACTGGAAGAGGCAACATAAAAATAGCTGTCTTATGCAGCTCCACAGTGCTAATTCAGAGTCAGTCCTTAGGGATGACTGGCCTAATTTTAGTTAATTGTGTGTTCAACACAAAAAAAACAAAACAAAACAAAAAAACTCAGACATGACAAAAACTCAGTAGTAATGATAATACATGAATGAACTGTTTTTTTGGGCAAAGCATGTATCTTGTAGTGTAGTGGCTACATTTCTCTAAAGGATAAGCTTTAATTTGTCTGAGCTATACTTTTTATAGTAACTTATAGATTAGCATTTTAAAGTAGCTTTCCCATCACCTTAAGTTATCAGGGTGTTTCGTATCAGTGAAAGACTACTGCTGAAGTTTGATAGGACACTGTAGAAATGTGCTGCATAATGGAAAAAGTCTCCGATCTCCCAGCTTAAAATTCTGACAAGGGAAGGTGTCAAACAGTAAACACCTATTTAGAGGAAATTAATATATTTGCTGGGGCTGGGGGCCCCCTAATTGCTCACAATTAAATTTAAATGAGCCCATGTAGCTGAGGAGTGAGGAATCAGTGTTCAGGCACAGCAAGAATCAGAACAGGCAGAGGCCTATCTAAATATCTGCTTCTGTATCCGTCTTTCTCCATTGCTTTGTTGTGCATGGTCTGCAAATCATGCTGGCTCGCATTTCACAAAAAACGAAAAATAAGGGATGAGGCTGTTTCATATGTGAAGCAGACATGTGGGTGATTATGTGCTAATGCTTCTCATCGCTGCACTTTTGTTTTTTGCTCTCCTCCAGCAGGATGAATAATGAGTGGGGCTGACTGCTACAGCGCAGGGAAAGTGGTCCAGAAGGAGCTGCGCTAATTCAGAAAGTCCCTTATCAAAACAAGCTGATGTGCGCTGAGACGTGTCGAGGCTGTGCTCTGCTGAGGCGGAGGCTCTGCCCTCCCCACGGTGCAGCCCAGCAGCCCTGTGGCCCTGCTAATTAACCGAGCTACACATTCATTCGGTGTCAAACAACAAACGCATACCAGAGCAGGGCCGCTCTGAATCCTTTCCAGATAAACACATGCACTAGGTGAGCAAACACTGACAAACTTATATACACGTACACAATTGCACCTTTCCATAAAGGAGATTTGAAATTAAATATAGCATCAGTCTCTCAACATAGTAAAGGGAGTAAGCAGCATGTTCACTATGTTTGTTTTGTGCAAGTTTTTTCATGTATATAGGGAGTTTATACATAGTGTCCATTCAGCATTTGAAGATTTGAGGAATCACTCAGCTCCTCGGCCAGTGTCCATACAGCCCATAAACTTGACACATGTTCATGATGAACTCACATAATAAAGCAGGGCAGAGGGCCGAGGGTATTGCTGGACTGCTCGTCACCATAGTTACAATATTCTCCCATAATTAGTGTCTCGGCTCTCTCCCCTGCATCGATTTATATGATCTCCTTAAACAGCTGTAAGGAACAGAAAAGGCCTCTGAGGACCTGTGAGCCTTTGAGGAAGAGAAAATCGAAAGGAAAGAATAGAAACAGGAGAAGAGAGAGATAGAAAGAGATAGAGAATAAAGAGGAGACAACAATGGTGTAACAAACAAGCCCTGGCATTATTGTACGATTGCATGCTTCCATTTTAAATAGGCATGCTGTAACCCGAGGCTGTATTGAATGTGACTGAGATAGATGGGCTGCCTTAAATAGAACTATTCCTCACAGCCAGGAGTAAATACAACTAATGCTCACAGGGCTTTCTTCGCTCACAAAGATACTGTATACTGTATATAAACACTCAGGGCTAGCCTCTCAGATGAAATACACATAGATATATAGAACTATTAGAGAAAAGTTAAAAATGAGTATGTTTGGGCAACATGTAACCATCTAATATGTCATATTCAGGAACAGACGATATTACTGTATTTATTAGTAATAAAACATATTTACAATGTGCTGCACATTTTAAGCACACATACGCTAAATACACATATATGCTTGAGTGCCGGAGGGGAATTCTCAGAACCTTGCTGGCTTGTATTTTAAAACAAGAAATTACATGTCTGCCATTTTAGCTCTTTCTTCACTATCACCCTATTTATATTTAATTAAGTTTTGGCTGGAAATCAAAGGGTTAAAACATTAACATGCCAATATGATATGCAATCTTTTATTTTTTTTTCTTCACCAGAGTTTCTACCTATATACAGCAAAAAAAAAAAAAAAAAAGCCACCCACTGATTTTGAGTTCAGATACTGGACAGAAGGTCTTACATGTCTAATTAAGCACCATCAGGCTATGACAGTGGAATCAACCGTTCAATAATATCTTCATTTCCTATGAGCGGGACCATTTAATTGTGAACACAAGTGGCAAGTTAACTATCAGCTGGCCTTGATTTATGCAATCACACATTTTATGTACAGTCAATAGCTATGTGTATTAAGAGTGCAAGCTGTAAGATTAAGTTAGATCAACAGGCTGGCTGGATTTGATGCTTTATAGAATGAAAAAAAAAGACATTTAGATACTTAGATTTTACTCTCTGGCACATTTTAGGTATTAAACAGATACACTGCAAATACATCTACTCACAATAAATAATTGTTTAACATATTTACAGGAAAGTGGTGTAAGAGTATACAGTAAGTAGTAATATATTGTACTTTTTATATCACTCCAGTAATATGCTGTAAATGTAAAATAAATTATAAGACACTAAATGAGCACACTTTGGCTGATGCTTTTATACAAAATGCTATACAATTGAGGCAGGATACAAATGAGCAGTTGAGGGTTTTGCTGAAGGATGCAGCCATTGGACTTGGACTCACAATCTTCTAATTTTTGGTGCAAAGGCTTAACCACTTCCCCTCAATTAGCACTACTGTTCATTTAACTCCCAATAAAAGATTTTTTATTAAGAATTTCAGTGCTAAAGTTTTTACTAGCATTTAAACTTACATAAAAGAGACTTACATATACTTACATAATTTTCAGATGTTGACACAAAGAGACTCTTTACCATTCTCAATTCCTCATTAAATGTTAGATATCCCACCATGCATTCTGGTATTTTACTGTAAACCAATGACCTGCTCTAATTGCCTAATCATTTGCAGTATGATCTTGTACAATAAAAAAACAGCATTTTGCTGTAAGTTGGGTAGCTGGAGGACTAGTGGTTATGCCACAGTGCTCTCACTGCTGCGGCCCGAGTTTGATTTCCTGACTGGGGAACCAAGCCCAGCCACTGGGGTTGCATGCAACAGTGTGCTCTCAGTGCCAGTCCCAAGTCCGGATAAAATTGGGGAGGGTTGCTTCAGGAATGGCAAAGACCGATGTAAAGACTGTGCTAAATCAAATACGTGGACCAATGATCCACTGTGGTGACCCCTAACAGGAGCAGCCAAAAGAGGAACAACAACATTTTGCTGTAAGTTAATGCTGTCAATTTACAGCAATGTTTACAATGTAAGGTTGTAGTATAAACTGTGATACTAAGTATTTATTTCCAGTTTAAAAAACAGTTAAGAACAATAGCAGCAAATTTCACTGAAATTACTAACACTTTTTAATGTGTGTAATAAAGGACATAAAACACCTCATAGCTGGATAATTACTTACTAGTAACATGGTGGTAATTGCAAACATATTCTCTCTAAATGCCATGGAAAGGTCACATGTTTTACATATTAAACTTCCTTTCAGTATATTGTACCAGATATGATAAACAACCCAGTAAAACAATAGTGGTAATAAACTCTTTTCTTTAGAGCTCAGATTGCAAATGGATTTTCAATTAAATAAAATTGTATCATATAGTATAGCGCTTTTACTAATAGTCATTGTCACAAAGCAGGTTTACAGAAATCTGGATGTAGATTTAGATCCCTAATGATCAACTCCAGACAACGCAAGCAAGAAACCTTGAGAGGAACCAGACTCAAGTACTTCCTCATAAAGGGCAGCCTTCTCTACTACCATACCCTGTGCCCCCTGACCTACTGGTTCTGCCCTACTCAAAAATCAATGCAGTCATGCTCTAAGCACATATACATCCTTTGGGAGAGCGAGCATATGCACCATAAAAACACTATAACCAGCCTACATGACAGGTTATACTGGCCCTTGTTGGATGCTGAAGTCTTATACTTTTGCCAATGTTGTAAAACATGCATCTCCTCAGCAATGAAGATTGGATACATTGAGGATCACATATTTGATGGTGTTTTGATGGTGCCTCCTTGTTATCCATCCATCCATCCATCCATCCATCCATCCATCCATCCATCCATCCATCTATCTATCTATCTTCAGGAACTGCTTTATCCTGGTCAGGGTCATAATGGATTTGGGGCCTAGTTTGGGAACAGGATAAAAGTTATGCATAAACCATGTAAGGGATGCCAATTTCTCCTTGTTATGGTACCTGTTGGTGTAATTTACAAAACAAAACAAAGCAATAAAGCCTATTGTCTTGATTCTGTTTATATCCTATATAATTACCTGCTTAATACACAAAACCTGTAACTCACACTCCCTGGGATTAAACTTTACATATGGTACTGTAAAATAGAGCAATAGCAAGCTTTAAATGTCCTTCCCCAAGCTGTTAAACAAATACCAAATTGGAACAATGTAGATTGAATGTCAAAACATGACAGCTGACAAGGGAGTTGAATGAGGGGAAAACCATCTTTTTGTTTCCTCCTTCATTTTGTTCTCTGACTCCACTGAGCTGCGAGTTGGCAGTAGCTCGGTAGCTCAGTGCTGATGTGGTGGTGTATTTGCGGGAGGATTTGGAGACCTGTAGGCAGAGCACACACTGGGGAGTTGTGGTGTTTGTCCTTGTGTCTGGAGTGGGTGTATGTGTGTGTGAGAGAGAGAGATGCAGGGTAATAGAGTTGTGATGGCAGATTAGTGAAGTCTCAGACCAAAGGTGTGGAGAGGAAAACTGAACTGTGTTTAATTAAAGAAGCAAACAAAGGAGATGAAGGAACCAGGACTAGGAGAACTGAGTATGTGAGGATTGGGTGAGTGTGTAATGTTTATGTGTAGACTTAGCAGAATGAGCATTTAGTTTACCTGAGTAAATATTTACTCTTAGGCTCTTGGGCACATTTCTCCTCGTTCCCCTCACACAGTCTCCATCTCATTTAGGTTGTCTTTTTTTCTCTTAGTTCAAATTTACCACAGCCTCACACTTATTGAAGCTGTCTTGCTAAGACTCAGTAAACTGTATGGTATAATTCAGAAGGTATAAAAATAATAACCAAAACCCCCCAAGAGACTCTCTCCAGGGCTATATTTCTGAAATATCCTGAAACATACCCTACATATAGAACACTAGCCAATGTTCTTACACGGATGTTTCCCAGGATACGGAAGAAATTTGCATAACCTCTAAATATATGTAGACTAGGTTGCATCATTGCACAGTAATAGATTCTCTAATTTAATACTTTTAGAAAAGTTTATTTTAGAAAAAACATTAGAAAATTCATCTATGACACATTTTATATACTGTAATTATACTGTATATATACTGTCTTCTGTTACCAGTTATGATTGGCCATAAAGTAATGAACTCTGATTTAGTGTAGTGACAATAACAGTCACAATATTGACAGTAGGTGATTCTTACTGTGTCAGCTGCCTCTCATTAAAAGCCCAACACATGACAGACACCACATAAGCGCCATGAAAGAGAGCCCTTTAGAACTGCGGATTTATTTTCTGGAATTAATTTCCAAGTATAATTAAAGCCTTAATCTCCTTTTTACCCTCAACAAAACAATTTTGTATGAACCCAGAGAAGCAATCCAAAATTAATTTACCGCACCAGTGATTAGTATTAATGCTTTGGCAGTTTTTTTTTTTTGCTCACTTCTCCCACTCTCTCTGAGTGTTCAGAAGAAAGGATAGGTCCTGTTGTAACATAGAATATTCACATGTAATTAATGTAAGCCCAGCAGTGCACAGGGGGCTAGCAGGCATGTACACTTAATAGCCTTCATCCAGGGAATGGCAGCTTTATCGCATTATGTCAGCGGTGGCCTGCTTATGCTAGGAGTTTGAATCAAGCTTTCATATCAAAGAAAGTCAGTTCTTCTAAAGCTGGCCAAAAAAAAAGAACGTCTCCTTTTCTACATGGAAGTGTTCCAGGTATTGGCAAGCAGGATGAACTAATGCAAGTTCCAGGGGCTCCAGGAGGAACCATAACAGGGTATGATCAAAGTCTTACCTGTAAGAACTCATGCTTTATGCACCTGTACCTGTAATTCAAGACAGAAGGATCAGAGAGGCTTATTGCACCAAAGTGGTAATAGGAACGAGTAAGCTCCTTTCCGTAATTATAACTTAAATTAAACGGCTTGCAAGAAGAACTGGAAGAAAAGGAGAAACAATAAGAGAGGAGCTATGTGTCTTACGTATACACTGTCAGTTCTGATGAGTCCAGGTTAGTATTTTTCATCTAGTTCCTCAGGTGACATCTAGCAGAGATGTAAAGCTTTATTTGATGGGACTAGACTCCTCAGAGCGTATAACAAGGTGATGAAAAAGTACTGAAACATGGGATCAATGTGAACAGTGAAGCCTTGTTTGTTAGTGTAGATGAGTGCACGTCTTTGTGTTGTTTTGGAGGGCAGAGAGGAGAGAGATCAATGGCGCATTTGCTTTGTGTAGGTAAATGATCATTGGGGGAATGGACAGGTACACTCTATCTTATGGTCATCAGGGGATTTAAGACAAATTGGCCTAAAACTCTCATCATCCTTTTCACTCCCAATTCTGAATCTTAACACCGGCATTGACTATACACAAAGCTCCAGCCAAACACTGCTTCATTCTTTTCCAGCACAAAGTTGAACTGGCTATTTACACACTATCTGATGTCTTATCCCAGGGCATTACATAAAAGTACATTTTAATTTTTATTAACAAACAGTTGCTTTATATGTCTTACAAAATTTGGCATTGGAATGTCAGCAACAAATATCTAGCAGTAGTAAGTCTAGGCAACCGACACGGGTTATGAAAATAAAGATCCTAACAAAAAGTTTAGATGCCTAAATTTGTTAATATGGACCTTGATAAATGAAAATCCTTAGTGATATTGGTAACAAATGTTTTCTTTTCATCCACAGTACACTCAACAGTAACACTTCAAACTACTTTCAACTACATGTTCAACAACTCACAAGTAACTACGCACGAACTGAGTAGGAATGAATGAGTAGCTCTTTATCAACTACTAAGAACTACTAGTTAATTACTCAGCAAGTATGTTAGTAAGAGATCACTATCAACTAATCAGTAATTACTGAGTAAAAACCAAAAAAAAAACAGAATCACTGTTATACAATGGCCACTTTAGACTATCTTTACCTTTATTGTCAGTCTGTAGTTGAAAAAGGACAAAGCACATGCACAAATCTCACAATATAAAGGAAATGAATTGTTCCAGCTTAGTGCTATGGAAACTTCACCAAAGATTATGTGTTGGAGTGCCAGTAATTTTAAAACCAGTGTTTTGGTGAAAAAACTTAAGACCATTTTATACACCAAAAATATTGCGTTTAAATAAAACCGTACAGCTTCTCCATACGTATAAGCTCAAAATACTCATTGCATTACTTATTTTCATTTATTCCTCCATTTTAAGTAACTACTTTATCCTAGTCGGGGTTGTGGTGGATCATGGGCATATCCAGGAACAATAGGAGTGAGGCAGGAATGCACCTGTTACTGTTACTTATTTGATAAATTAAGTTTTGCTTCTTTTTCTGAATGGTTGTCAATAATTCCAGAGCTGAGTATAGATGCTATGCAATATATTTAAAAAAAAAAAGTGATGCTGTTTCTCTAAGATCCATAAGCATTAAAACACAATGAAGATTGTTTGTTGAAGAAAGAAATATTTATTAATAATCATATTAATCATGATGATAATAATCATAAGATAATGATATAATAAATAGTACTGGTTGTCTGAAGCACATTGGAAGCATACAGAAAGAGAACAACTCAAATGCAAAGTTAGACCCAGAACAGTCTTTTCATTTTCAATATTGATTTTTCTGCTTATTTTTCTAAACTTGTACTTATTTGGAACAACTGCAAAATATATATGAAGAAAATAACCTGAAAATATTAAAAATAGCTTTGTTGTTACATTGAGCCAGTGTAGCACAATAAGAACACTGTTTTTTTTTCTTTCTTTTTTTTTTTTTTAATATAACACATTTTGTATTGAGCTGACAGTAGAAGGAGATTTTGTACATTTGTAGAAAATAAAGGGGCTGGAAGCACATAGACACTGGATGGACTGACAGATGAATGGAAGAATGAATGCGTGGATACTCTTTCACTGAGATGGCCTTCTCACACACCCCATTCAAACCTTTGTGCTTAGGGGAACTGGTGAAGACACACATGGCTGCAGGTTGTGGAGAGAGTGTGTGACTGCTGAACTAGATTTAGGTGTGTGTTCATAAAGATTGGATTCCTTCATCAATCTGAGTTTGTTGAAGTTATCTGCATAATTGCTCTTGGGCCTGGTAGGAAGACAAATTTTGGATGAGGGAATGTTAGAGGAGCACAGGTTTCATTTCAGCTTAAGCTAAAGGGAGCAGTATGAGCACACGACAGTTTGCATTGCCTTTTGGCTTTGGGTTGAGGAAGACAGGGTGAGCTGACTTTGGTGCTTAGGTGGATATGTCTTCAGACTTCAAGGAAGGAAAAAGAGCACAGGGTGAAGACAATAAGCCAAAAGGTACAGTGCAAGGGCTGATACACACCTTACAGCAGTCTAAAACCAGGACATGTAAACAAGATATATGTCATACAGACAAAAGCAAATAAATAAATCCAGAGGTCTTGGATCTCTGTGAAATTGACATCTTTTGTTACTTTGTTCAGTTACAGTCTCTTTCAGTACAGAATCATCCAGTCAGATTTAATGTCCCTGAAACAGCTTGTCTTGACGGGGAGCTCCCATCCGCCACTGCTGATGCATGCTGATGCTCCACAACTCTCCACTAACAGGTGAAAGTTCCTCCATTGCCCAGTGTATAGTTACCTTTAATGTACTACAATCGCTGAGATACGAGTTGCCAGCTTGATAGAAAACAAAGTATTGTTCTGAAAGCAAAAATGCAGCGAAGAGTTATATTTTCATGGTGTGGAACGTGTAAGTTCTGTCTTGACATAACACCTGAGTCCAAGGAAGCTCATGATTTTGCAAAGCTTGGGAATGGCATCTGAAGAAGACGCTTACCTACACAATATTAAATGTATCATTCTTTGACTGAACCAAAATCCTGGAAAAATCAGCATGTCTGATTTGCATGTCACATTAAAAATAAAAACAAAACATTTTCTTGTTTTAATTTCACATACAGAGTAATACATCTTAACAGGAAGCTTTTGCATGTAAGTAAATTCTTCACATTTTGCATCAACAAAAACATTTTGCTGTTTTCTTATTAACCTCAGCACATTGTTCCTTTTCTTGAAGCACGTTGGTGAACAAATTCTGACTGATCACACTGTCCTGGAGTGCTCCTTTTTTATCACATAACAGGAGTCAACACAGACATCTCCATTAGAACTCAGGTCCAGTACCAGAACAGAGACTAGCTAGACCATGTACATACATTTACAAAGTACTACTTAAAAAATAAGGACATATACCTAAAAAGTTCAAGAGTTTGAAGTACATTCAATAGCTGAAACAAAGAATCAGACAGACAGAGAAATGCCACTGAAGTAAAAATCTCTCAGTACACTGACAGTGCAAAACCTGAACCACCATTGAAAACAAGAAATAAAATCATCGTTTGAAGGGTCGCAAAGTCACAAATAGATATATTCATATAGAAATGTTTTTTTTTTCTCCATACTTGTAATACAATAATACAACATTAGTAAATGGCTACAATTGACATTTGACCCATGCTCAGAAGCATGTTATTAGTACAATGTTTATCTATATATGGATATCACTAAAGTGGAGCTCAGTAGAAGTAGAAAGGTAACAGACTTTAGTAAAATTTCGCTTGCAACCCTTTGACTAAAACTACCGCCCATCTCACTTTGTTTCCCACATTATAGCAGGCAAGAGCCCATTTTCAAGATGGATGGCCAAACTCCTCTGACAATACGAAGCAGACAGCTCCAATTGTCTTAATTTGTAGCCCCCTGACACCATGTACAAAAGTGGTTTACTACACAACATGGCCACCTCCACAACAACACTAGAATGTAATGCTTTTTGGTAGCACTGGGGCCACGAATCAGTGAAGCCCCTTTCCACCCATTTCCCACTTACTCCACTGTGACCATTCCATGCTGACACACTATATCACACACACTCACGCACACACTCACACACACACACACACATAGCCTTGTACGTCTCAGTGCGCCCATTTTTCTTCATTGGGCCTTTACACATTGTGCTACTGAAAACAGAGGGTTGTCAGACAGCATGAATGCCTGTATGAACTGCATCTTTTCATTTGGGGATGGAGATGGTCATTATATGGTCTTGTAGCTTTAGCAATTGCCACACTTAACCATAACCATTACAGTATTCATAATGACAATTTATCACACACTGCATGGGAACAGCCTTGAAGACATCTCTTGCACTCTTTTTTTGTGGACAGGCTTTTGGTGGTATATTTACAGTATCTTGACTCGACCTGTCTCTCCTATGTAAAGTATAATATTATATGATCTTAACAAACTTTAAAGTCTTTTAAAAGTATCATCTCTTGACATTGGCATGAAACATAATTACAGTACAGTGGATCTATATTTGCAAAATTCAAATTAAAAATGATTCCTATTCAAATTCATGTCAAGTTTATAAAACTGATTTAAGCCAATGATACTGACATTTAGGAGAAATGGAGGTTGAAGTAGTGAATAAAAGCTTCTTTTTCAGGCCTACATCAATGACTAAAGGCCCTTGACCTTTCTCTCTGGGATGTAATGCTGTTCAACAGGAACTTAGCCTTTGTCCACCGAGGCATTAGCTGTCACTTCTGACCCATAGCAGAAGGTCAGTGATGGAAGACTCAGGCCTACCACACACTGGAGCCCTAGACGAAGCCAGGCTGCATGGACTTGTGTCTAAAGAGGGTGCAGCCCACTTGTCTTACCCTATTCCCTCCACCCAGTCTTAAGGGCAGGATAAGCTAGTCTGCAAAAGGCGGGAGGATGAGGAAACAACCACGCCGCCTCAGTCCCCCTCTCCAACAGCGCTGCATTCATGCATCGTTTACCTCTGCTGAGTTTTTTTTTAACATTTTATAACATATTTATACATACATATATCGATATATAGATTTATATATATATATATATATATACACTCATCTTTTACTCTTTTTGAGATCACAAACTTAAAAAAGTTTAGAAAAATAAAAAAAGTTTTTATGATGAGCTCTTGTCTCGTCCTCCACCCAGCCAGGCTGTCCCAGGTGAAGGCTAATTCTTCCTCCGCTTCACAGCTTGGCTGTCATTCACATCTCCATCATGATATGATGCCTTCAACTCACAGCCTTGGTGGAAGGGATCCTTCTTTTTATGTGTTTTTGTATTTTTATGTGTTTTGTTTTGTATCACCTCCTTAATCCTTCTTGTCGTCCACTATTTAGCTGATGTCCGTCTCTTCTATGATCCCTCTTTTTCTCTTTTATTTACTAGAAACATAAAAACAGGCCGATTAGTGGAATGTTATCCTGTAAGCTATTGAATGTTAGCATGCACTTGTTAAACAGCTGAGCTAATTAAACAATAAAACAAAACCTATTGCAGTGGAAAAAAGCTGCTTATTACATTCTGCTAATTGCATGGTCTCAGAAATTATATCAGAAATATCAGACATAATCCGTGGATATAATGCTAAACAAGCATTTTGGGATTATCCACCAAATCCTAATACAGAGGGGCTGAACTGAAAGCAAGACACATTAAAAGAGCTTTGGCAAAATTGAAGATAACAAAGTAGTTTTATGAAGGATGACAATAAACAAGAAGAGCAACTGTTTCCACAGCGAAAGCTGGGCAGATGTTAGACAGTCGGAGAAACAGAACAACAGAGAGAGGGTGAGAAGAGGAGAAGATCAGGAGCGAGACCGGGAGTCCAAGGTGTCCTGGGGCTCGCTTCCTGACAGAAGTGCTCTAATTTAGGGAGATGTGGCGCTGCACTGAAGAGGCTCACAAGAGCATGCAGGCCAGCTTTAATTTTAACATCACTTTGTTGTTGCTCAGCCCTCCCTGGAGGAGCCCACAGATGTGCTCTGGCATACTGATCAAGCCTCATGATGGGCTTCTGTTCTCGACATGAGCCACTTTATCTCTTACACAGACTCATGATGGGCTCTGCTCTCCGGCTTGACAGACACAGACAGAAATAGACTCCCAGAAAGAGGTACCAGAGCCACCCGAGCCGTTGTCTACTCATCTGTGACCGCGTGCAGATTCTCTTTCAAATGATTCTACCATAGATGAAACAAATGCACTCACTGAGTCCACTGACATCCAAAATTAGCTTTCATATATATATATATATATATGCATTTCTTTGAAGAACAGGCTATGTACAGTGTATGGTTTAAATTTAAAGATCAATTAGATTCATATATGAGGACACACATGCTAGAATTCTGTTTTTATTTAGACACAAAAACATATCGTAACAATAACTACACTGTACAGAAGTGTACAGAACTATACCTACAGAGTCTTCCATAACCAATAGATAAGTGTAAACCTATAAGTGGAAGTCTTACTACCAGTCATTGTTTTCAACACATAGTATGATCTGAAACATTGAAAATGTCCAGTACACATGAGCTGAGCAGCAAATACACAGGCGACAGATTATACATATAAAAGAGGATATAATAATGTAATATAGTTATACAAGTACATTTTTGTTGATTTTTTTTTTTAAAAAAACATTTACAAAAAAATCCCCTGGCAGAAGAAAATTGCATGTTGAAATGAAGAAAAAAAATATATAGAGACTTTAAATCACTCTGTAATTGCATAACTAAATGCCATAGTCTGTATGTAGCAGCAGTACAGGGGTGTACACGTTTGCTTCACGTTTCTGAGGTGTACGTATGTGGCTGTAACATTTCTATTGCCATTTGGTGTCACTTTCCATTGCATGTTATCAATCCATATTCTTACACTCTATTATTGCATTGCAAAACATTTCAGGAAAATTACAGCTCTCAGAAAATGACTAATCTTTACTTTGTGAAACTGGCGACTATTTAAAAAGTTTTCTCACCATAATTAGAAAAAATGAGATTACAGAAATGATGCTACCATTTTATACTGGCCCTTGGCCCATGGTGCCATCTTACAAATGACTGCATTAACAGAGCCAATTAAACGGGCAATCTTTTAATGGCTCACTGCAGCATCCATGCAAAATGAAGACTTCCATCATGACAATCTGCAAGCTCACACATTCATTCTGATGCCAGCAAACTGTCCTCTAAGCACTCATCTCTTTTTCAGCGCTATTTAGCCCCACACTCTGAAATACTGGCTCACACAAATGGCTAATGGAGTTATAATTGAGTAATAATACAGTATGATGCATATAATTCTGTTTAAAATAGAGAAAACGCCTATACTGAAAATGAGTGTTTTTAGTAAAAACCATGACACACTGAAGGTTTTGTACATTTCTGCATAGTAATGTATCAGTAGGATGTGAACTAATGGAAAGTAACATATTTTATAATGGTTTGAATGTTAAATATTTGGGTTCTGATTTACTAAAATCCTAAATAACGAGAACTCATTTGCATGTGCAGTGAGGTAAATTGTGCATGCAGATACTAGATACTGGGCGTGTTGCGGGTGATTTACAAAGAATAATTGTGTGAATTATATCATATGCAAAGTAGGGGGAGGAAACGTTATGTAAACGAGCTTTCTTGAGTGTGCTAAATATTCCTGGCAGCCGTAGTGAGTCCAGATCTCCGAAAGAGGAAGTGAACGTGAAACTCAAGTATAGCGCCGAATAAGGACAAGTGAGACAGGTCGAAAAAACATATTAAAATATGTTATGAATAAATGAATAAATGTGTGTAGACATGAGTGTGTATTATGTTAATAAGTTATTTGTGAAATAAGTTTAAACGCTGGTGGCATGGGGATATGAATATGCAGCGAATACCTAATAAACTCAATAATACCACAGTAATAAGTCATAATTTTGAGAATCTAGGTAATCATTTACAGCTCATTATTAAGACTTAGTAAATATTATAATCGTCTTCAGTTGGTGAAATCAGACTTCCTCACTTTTTAATGGCCCATGCCCTCCGGACATATTCATTTGCACACGCAATCGCCATTCCTGAAGTGACTTTCAGGGTTGTTCAATTAAAGTATCGCGGCCAAATTAATTGATTTGGATTTTGTGCCTTGAGTAGGATCACCCCAAAAGCATGCGTATTAAGTACAATGCACACAATGAACTAAACACGTCACTAGTCCCATGTGAAAGACACACTTTTTTGTAGATCCTGTTAGAATGCATATTTTGTTTTTGGGTCTTATCAAATATTACGTGTTTTTATACACGCAAGCCTTTGGGTAAATCAGGATCTGTGCGTTAGAATAAGAAAAATTGAATTTAATTTCTATTATTTTGTGTTATAGTTGGCAAAATGAAAGTGGAGTCTTTTAAATCTGTCTTTAATTGAAATCAAAATGAAAACAAAGTCAGAGGGCAGCTTTAATACCTTCAAGTTATTTGGAAACATCATGTAAACACATTTAAATAGCCCAACTGCACAGCACAGAGTTATTACTATAACACATTTAGACATAATCAGTTCTCTTTTCTCGTTGAAAAAAAAAAGTATGAAGAGATATGACATTATTTAACATTTTACATAGTTATATAAAAATTCACAATGGAATATCCGTAGGCTTATAATATTAGTTTATAAAAGGAAGAATACATTGTTTGCTTTGTTTCTCTAAGTATGAAGTACTACAGCAGAGCTATGCTTTCTTAAATATGCTAATACATCTATTGTTACACACAAGTATACATCTTCTTATCAATCTAGGCTTGACCTTGTTAAAAAAATGGACATGTACATAGATGATTTAAAAAAAACAACAAGAAACGGTTTATAATGGATAAAGTGCAAGCATGGATGTAGAACATATTACGTGTTATTTACAGCTCATGTTAGCAGTCATTTTGGTAGCCCTAGCCTTGTATTCCATTCCCACAGAGAAAGAGGTGCTCGGTTTAAGACTTCAGCTCTTTTTTCATACTGTATAATGATCTTTTTGTTTTTAATAACATTTAACAATGATAAATGTGTTAATAATTGTACTTGATGTTACCATCATTATCTTAGCAGTGTTTATAAGAAACTGATTAAATATTTAACCAGCATTATAGTAGTAAGGAAAGGGTTGGGCTCAACTGCTACGTTTATTTCTTTTTATCAATACAAAAAAAAAAACCTCTTTAAAGAAGAAGACGAAGCACATAGAGGTGGAGAGGTGGTGGTGGATGTGAAGAGAGCGCTTATTTAAGTGAAATATTATGTTGTGCGGTAGATTTTTTTTCTTCAAAGAGGGGGAAGCGCTGCATCCAGTCACTGTTTTACAATGGGCTGCATGTGATTTCAGTCTAGCAGGAGAATGGTGTGTCTGAAGCCACAACTGCTATGGTAATAGAACGAGCTGAACAGCAGCGCTATGCGCAGAGTAAGCCTGGTGTATCTTCAAATGAGATCAGTGGTTATTGACTCAATGGTGTTATCTTTAATCTGTGGAGTAAATTGCTTTGGATGCTGCCCCTCCGTCCTGAATCTTTTCTCCCTTTCTTCTATAACTCCCACCTTTCTATTCCATTTGAAGTGAGCAGGCAGCTATTTACTGGGCAGGGTGTGTGTCAGTGTATGGGGATGTGAGCTGCTTCTGAGCCTCAGGGACATGATCAACGCCCTGAACAACTTGGAAACGAGAGAGGCCCTATTTCAGAGAAAGGATTATTGGCTTCTCCCACTCTTTCTCTCTCTTACACACTCTCTCTCACAGTATGTTCTCTAAAGGCCTAGCATGTCTTATCACTGGCTTTCTACAAAGTTCTGGGTCTGAGCATAACCTCACCTTGAGAGAGAGCTTCTCACTGGTGAACTTCTCCATTGGGAGGAAGAATGCCACGATTCATAAGAAACACTACTAGAATGCTATAATATACCCATATTTAGGAGTATGCACATGTAAAATCCTGAACGCAGACGACAAGCTAAATATATTCCAAGGGTAAAAACCACTCTCTCGGGGTGATTCAATCTAGGATAGTGTGACATGGTTAACATATAGATCTTACCTGAGAGGAGGTACAGACCATGTCTGATAAGGTTCGATTGATTTTCTCAAAACCTGGCTCGTTCATTTTACTCTCCCTTCCTCTTTGAAAGAGCTCTTAAATCTTTGCTGTCTTATTAAGGATTCTGAAGCCACCTATACATTTTTGGCCAGCTAATAATGTTCCAGAAATATATGACTTGGTGGGACGCACCAAGTGCTTAACAAGTACCTCAACAGCAAATCAATAGCTGAACATGTTGCTCAGTACCCTATGGTGCTTCATCTCTGCAAAATTTGCAAAATCTCAAGGGAAAGGGAAGCCTCCTTGTTTCTCATTTTAAACTTACTTGGCACTTTTTTGCCTTTTTTAACAGTTTTATCTCGTGATTGTATTTCAGCATCTCATTGCAAGAGTGACCTTTAAGAAGAAGTGTGTGCCACAACAGCAATGAATATTTCAACAGTGCACCGCTCTGCCTTCACTGTCTTCATTTAAGCTGCAGTGGGATTTCAAGATTTTATCAGCTAGAGGGTGCAACAGACCATGTAGTACCAAAGCGCTCTCCCTTTGTGATATTAATACTCTATGTTTATTTACAGAATGATATAAGAGAGGGAGATAATAGCTGTGATTAAGTGCACACTCGTACTGGGAAGTCTTGCTCAGGGCGCTTGATCGTGAATATAATAGCTCTATTTCCTTAAAAGAGATTTTATAGAGTATTGTTTTGTTTCATTTATATTTGAATATAATTATGGACAAGTTTATGTTTCTTATGTTATACAGTACATGCTTAGAAAATATTTTATTGTAAATCACTTGAGAATGTCAGCATCTTTCACGAGATGGACAAGAAAAAAAAAAAGAAACTAAATTGCTGGTCTGTAGCAATGGAATACATTTGGGTCAACATTAAAAAATGTCTTACTTCACATTAACATCAGCATGGGTTTGTGAATAAGGGTTTAATAAAAAGGTAAAACTGGCCTGAAGACATTGTATTGGTTCCTGGAAGGTGAGGAGAGAGCTGTGCCAATGAGCATTTTCAAATAAAACAGAAATTGAAATATTATATCAGATGTACAATACTCAGCAGAAGGGCAGCTTAGCTACTGTTCCATAATGAAGAGCTTAGCTTTTGAAACAAATCCCTTCAAAACTTCCATTTTCCTCTGAAATTGTTTCAGAGAAGTGGTTCAAATGAGTTAGAAGGGTGCACCAACTCTGAAATCCTAGCACCACTTTCAAAAGAAAACAACGGTGACATATTCATACTGTATATATCATTACTCTGAAATCCTATCAAACTTTCAATGCTTGTGATACGACCAGATGTTCTTGTTTCTATCAGTCGAGCAAGAGCAGAGAATTAAGTATGCTTGTGTTTCTGGCCAGATAGTTGCTTTGCACATGTTGCTTAGTGCAGTGCCATTGAGTAATACACATAAAGCCAGTGCGAGGCCCTCTCCCTTCACTCCCTCATAACATAAATCAGCTGAGCTCATGCCCATAAATCTAAGAGCAGACTAAATGAGAAAGCTCATTGAACAGCACCTCTCCTCCCCACAAGCTGTCATTCAGCCCCTCCTTTCTTGGCCCACACATTTCAATACAAACAAAACAGATTCCAAATCAATACAACAGTGACACACACACACACACACACACACACACACACACACACACACACACAGGAGAAAACATGAGAAAATCGCACAAATGTTAAGAGGTTTGACTTGATAGGGCGTACAACATGGGGTCGGTGGTGACCTGGAAGCATTTTGTTCTATTTAGTTTCCCAGGAAAGGAGAAGGTGGGTTGTTTGCATTTTTGTTTGCTTTTTGTTTTGTCTGGGGATGAATTTTCTGTCTTTAGTATGGAGTGAAGCGACTGTACCCTCCTCTGTATAGGCTAGCCTGCAACATCAAAGATGAAAAAAAGGTTCCAATCAGTGTAAAGTATTTGGGTTCTCTTTTCTTCCAATTCTTCTTCCTTTTTCTTAGTAAATAATCTCTTTGCTTCGCAGGGGCAGGTTTAATTCCATGGCTAATGTGTTTCTGAGCTGAAGTGTACTCTTAAAGCTAAACCAGGTAGTGACTAAAGCAGTTCACACACAATCTTCAGTTAAAACATATATCTTATTTCATTTTAGAAAAACAATCCAATAGCGCTCAATGATTTATAGCTATATAAACATGATTAAAACCCTTTATCTTGGCCTAACAACTCTCTTCAAACCCATTGAGAGCAAGAAGGAGATGTTCCTGTTTAAAGGCTCAATATAGTTGTCCTGCCCAGAGGATAGTTTCTCTAGTCCTCGGGTTTATTTGATCAGAGATGTCCTGGGGTATATTAAGCACTTTCTCCCTGCTCTGTTTTAGCTGGACTGCTGCTCACACCCAGTGTATCAACTTCAAAGCCTCCATCTCCAGCCTTTCTAAAAGAAACACACATGCCTCAAAACTTGGCATGAGTTCTCATCAATTCTGCTCTCAGAGACTGAGGTAAAACTAACTTACTTTACCCTCTTTGGGACTCATTATTAAACTTATTTTAAGTTGAGATTTGATGATCAAAAATGCTTAAATTCTGTTAATTTCTTTGGCTGGAGATTCAGTGGTGGTTCCTATCAACTCCTTTAGTCGCTATCAGTTTGTCCTGTACACGAGTCAGAGCTGTAAAATAGGTCTATTGCCCCATATCCAGCTCCAAATTTGCTGATTTGTTGTGCTTTAGACCAACAAATTATGGTCATGAGAAAAGGAAGATATTTTGAAAAAGGAAGAGGAAGAAGGAAGGAAAAAATCAACACAGTTTTAATTAAGTAAATGAAGAGGAAAAAATGATCTTAATTAATGAAAGCTTTTAGCTAGCAGCTGCACTGGGGAATAATACTGTTCTGAGAATCACACGCATGTCGGCTTGGTAAATTCCAGCCATTTGTCTTAGGCAGGGTGTTTGTCCAATAAGCCCCATGGGCATGGGAAGGTGAATGCAATGAAATCTTTTTGGTCTTTCCTGCTCTCTATATCTTTTGCTATTCTTTAATATCCCTTGGCACGCTGCTGCACGCGCTTGCTGGTCATAAATCTTTGGATATATTCCTACCCACAACTGTAAAAACAAATAAAAACCCAAAACAAACATATTGTACAATTGTTTTGTTTGCACGGATAGGAGTTTTAGAATTTTTCATCTTTGATGTTAGCTGCAAAAGCTAGCTAAAAACAAACATTAACAGGACAACTATCCTCACAACATTTTGAGTGTTCTCATATAGAAAGTAAAATGGGTTAGACGTAACTCTTCAATCAGACTGAATCAATCAAGTTCACTTCATTATCGACTCTGAGACAGAACATCCCCTTTCAATTACTAGGGAACTGAGATTCAAAGTTCAGTTATTCTGGACAAACTGATATATACCTGGGAAGATGAAAAATGAGGCGAGCAAAATATTTTCAGTTGTCAGGTTAAAAGGTTGCGTTCGCCATCACAACACAGAATCCACAACCACCCCAACTTCATACTTTTATTACTCTGTCTACTGTAAATCGAGTATTGTGAGGGTCCTTTCGTCTATGCCTTGCCACAATTACTTGTTTTGTTTCTTTGATATTTGATGACATAGTTTGAGCACCAACTGCTCGAGTAACATCACGAAACTTTGTGGATGAAGTCAGGAATATTTGTGCCTGTGCTATAAGAGATTCGAGTTTCGGAAAGCAAGACTTACCATAGTGCCCACACTGTATGTGGCTGCAGGTCCAATCGTGTGGTGATAAGGGTCTGCTGTTGCATAGACTCTGCCATAGCTGTATAAAGAGGGGAGAATATGGAGGGGTCCATTAATATTTCAAGAGGTGTATTACTATTGGTATAGCTTCTTTTTTAAATTCCCATTATTCCTTTCTCTCTTGATCTTTTGTGAAAATGCTACTGTGAACCCTGATTAAATATACAGTATAGGATAAACGTAAAGGTATGTGGGAAAACACGGTTGCAGTCACTGGTGTTTAAGTGAAAATGTAGCGAGCATTTTATCTTTTTCAGGATGTGGTAAAAGTTATATTAATTTGAGTGGGACATGGGAATGGAGAATATGAATAAAAAAGAACAGGAGGGAAGCTGGAAGAGTGAGTGCAGTTAAGATATATATTTTGTACATGTGTATGTGTGTGTGCGCGTGTGTGTGTATGTGTGTAGCTCTTTTCATTCTGGCCATGCTCCTCTGCCCTGCCTTGTTTGCCCACCCTGCACTGGGGATGGCTGTTTCTCTAACTCTTTTCATTGTTGGCGGGTTGGAACTAATTCCTCCAAGATGGGCCTCACTTGTTCACTTATTTATTTATTTACTTCCAACACTTCCCTTCTTCATTTGTTTACTTTTCCCCAACACACGCTTGCAAATGAGGGCCTGTAGGGAGCAGATAAGGCAGTGCAAGGCCAGGGCTAAGGGCAGGGACTGAGAAAGGAGAAAAGAGGAGACGGGGGGAAATCCTCAGCCCAGACATGGCTATTTCACATGGAAATGCTATCGGATCTGACCAGGTTTTTGTCACGCAGGCTTTTCAGTGTCTGTTTGTGGTTCACCCGGGAATCCCCAGGTCAATATGGAGCCTGGTCATTCTGAACAAATTAGCGCTGCTCTGTAAAATATCAGCAGGTAAATCACTAAAGCTCCACACCAACATGCAGGTTAGCAGGAGTACATTCATTCATCATTTCACAAACTAAATGATTTAAAAAAATAATTTTGCTTAAAGTAAACAGCTGTGAACGTGCTATGAGTCTTAAACACACAACATCTCCGCTGACAAAGTTATTCCACTTGTGTTAGCATAAGTTCTACAGAGTTTAAGTTCCTCCACTCTTGACAGAGTTCATAGTGAAAGTTCATATTAGAAGAATAGTTTAGAGAAATAATGCTATCGATCTATTTAGCTCATTTTAGCAGATCAGCTGAAACATGCTTGGTGTCAAAATGCAGTTTTTGTTGTGTTTTGCAATGGAGCTTGAAAATAATGTAGCTATCAGCAAATAGCCACAAATTAGCATCGTGCAAAGGGCATGTGGAAGTCATGACAGACTTGCCTCGAATTACATTGTCAGACTAAGTCATATATAACATAATAAACATAGAAAATAACATAATTATCCTATATTTCAAATGATTACAAAACTGCAGATGGCTGACAAATTGAAAGTTAAAACCAGCATAGTGTATTAGTATGGTTTAAGGCCAATACAAGCCACAAGAAGAGGTTCAAAGATCCTTGAAATAAATTCTCTGTAACTCTACTGGAGAGATGAACCCCACTCTTCCTAAAGATATTCCCTCCACTGTTGCTTTCATGTTGCTACAAAAAAGGTCATCCTGGAAGAGACCGTTCCCAACAGGATAGAAATGTTTCATCACAGGATAAAAGTCATCAGTCAGAATAATTTTGCATTGATTTGCACTGACTCTTCACACTAAGGGGACAAGCGAACTCGAACCATGGCAGCAAAATGCACAGCATAACAGAATTGTTCCTTTAATCTGGAATATGTCTGTATGTAAATCAAGCACTTGTGCATTCAGTTATACATAACAGTGTCACACAGTATCAGGAACCAAAGACAAATCTATTTGTCCTGGTTTGAGGCAAATGTTTGATGATTTTGGCTTGCAGTCTGTATGCTGCTAATTGGTATTCACAAGCTTCTATTACTTGTTAGGTATGTTAGCCTTGTCATTTCAGTCCAAAATCGAATTCACCATATATATTATAGAGTCAGTAAGTCTGAGGTAAGCAAAATAAAAAAAATATAAAATTTGATTTTGTAGCTGTAACACTCTGCCTCCAGTGATCTGCTCCATAAAATATCAAATAAATAAACATCACATAGAGGAGGCCTGTTAAATAATAAAGAGAATACAGAAGAAATATATATATATATATTTTTTTTTTGCAGAAGGAGGCTTGTGGGAGGACAGAATGATAGAGTAAGTGGCAATGGGAGGAATGAGAGCGTGAAGAGAAGAGGCGGCTGAAATCACTGCAGCAGAACGCCAGTCTCTTCACCTGCTCTGATGTGGATCAGCGCTTGCCTCTGATAAATCTTACATTATCTGTGCTCTTCAGGCTAGTGGGCAGGGCTGGGCCTTATCGCCACTGACACGCTCAATCTCGCCCAGATTAAACCAGCGCCTGCCCTGATCCAACCTGACAGGGTCCCCACAGGTCCCAGATAAATTACTGACAACACAGCACCACCCTGCTTCACAAACACACATCCCACCCTCGCAAACACACACAGCCCTCCAGGCCTGAGATAAGTGGCCACGGCTCACTCAGGTACAGGATTATATATGTATGTAACTGACACGCTAATACAATATAAAACACAGTGCTGTTGATTAATTTTCTATAACAGCAAGGCTCTGAAAGTAGTTCCAGTTGTAATCCAAGTCACGTAGTCAGGCACATATAATATGCTTGTTTTAGTATGGTATTGTCTATATAGAAACTCATTCGAGGGAGTTATATATATAATCTAAGGCTAATGTTAACTGGATAAAAATATGCTGTTATTTTATGCATAATCACTGCTATGATGATCTTTTTTGTTAGGTGACATTTGTTTAACATGTATTAAAGGAGTCTCAAGTGTCAGTGCTTTGTAATGGTCAGTTTTCCAACACCGGAAAGAAACTTCACACTTTCTGGTTTCTTGATTATAGCAGGTAATTTTTTTTGTTTTATCAAATAGAGGCTGGTGAGAAATGACTGTTTATATCTGCATTAACCCAAGTGATAACACACACTAGCCTGTCTTGCAAACGTTCCACGACATCAGATGCAACTATAGACAGTTAAAAGTACAATATGTTGTTCATTAGTAAAGTAATAATTGTAATTATTAACAAATTGATGTTGTATAAGAACACTTTGGGATGTGTTATTATCAGAAAAGTATCAACTCTGGGGTAGTAACACAAACTCTGCTTCATGTTGGGCTGCATCCGTTGCTTCTGCCCAGCTGTTGATCATTTTCAGCGTGCCGTGTCATGTTTTATTTCTTACTTATGAGACAAACATGTCACTTAATCTTACAGATTATTATTCACTTATTTAACCCTCTACTGCATGAATTATTTATTTATTTTTTATGGATTTTTATTACTTGAATTAGTTCAAGAAATAANAAAAAAAATTAGGGGGGTAGTTTGTAAATTGTTGCCATATGGCAACAATGTGCAGTAAAGGGTTAAAGTATTATTCAGTAAAAACATTTTGCACAAAAGGTATGTAGCTATGTGAGTGATGAAAGACTGGACTCACAGTCAAACTCTGCAGAGACAATCATTTTTGTCCCTGTACAAACATGCTAGTAATTCCAAATGTTATCAACATATTCATGTGGATGATTTACTTATTGGTGTACTAATGTGCACTGGGAGAAGGTTAAGCTATATCACTGGAAAAATACCAGATGTGAGGACATCTGCTCCTGTTCCAAATAGAATTAAATACGAGAAATTCTACTGAGGACAGCAAATGTAAGCGATAAGCAATAATGCCCTGGGAGAGGGTGCTGGAAGACTCTTACCTGTCACTGTAAGCTGCTGCAGCTGCTGCAGCTGGTTGGGCATACCTGTATGCCGCATAGCCGCCCTGTCGAAACACAGGAGGTAGAAAACTTTAGCCAAGTAATAAATAAATAAATAAACAAACATGGGAAACATTGTAAATGGTTAAAAACTGTATATGCCTGTGATAGCCTTTACAAAACCAAGATGACATAGAAAATGAATCTGTGATACACAGCTAAAGTTCTCTCACTAACAATAATGCATGTCTCCACACAATAGCTCACATAGGGATCTAATCAAGCATGTTTTTCTATCTACTCTGTGTGCAGCGATAGCCGTGCTACCTGCTGCATTTCTGTCTGCACCGCATCAATTCAATCAATCGAAATGGTAGCACTGGGTACCCATCGATCAGCATTTTAAGTGGGAATCTGGTATAAACATTTAAAACCAGTCAATGCTTGCTTACTGTGAATGAAACCAAATGAAAGATTTGGCTGAGGGTATTGGAGGACCTTTTAATTAATGTGGCTGGCCAATACGAATCCTTTGGCACGACGCCCAAGGGAGCTGTCCTGACAGGAAATGTGCTCCACAGAAGCCAAAGCACGACAGACACTAAATATTGCTTGTGTAAGCATTAGATGACATCTGACAAAGCCATTAATTGCACCACATAAGTCTGCTATTAATAGGCATGCTGCAAGCAGCATCAAATATCATTAGCCGTGATCATTAACCACCAAAGAAGATCAGCAATCCAGCTGGTTTCAGCTGATAACCATGTGCTCAGAACAAGCTTTGTGGGCAAATGAAATACAAATATGCCTTGCTGTAAAGACACTGAATGAATTTGCTTGCTGGGAGCAAGTATCTTTAGTCACTTAAATGTTTAGCCAAGTGTCTATTTAAATGAAACAGCTCTGCTCTTCCATCTTCACTTTGCTATTGCATTCTCTGACATCTCTTCTATATATTATAGCAGCGCTGGCACAAAGTGTGCCAGACTGAGCATAGCCTCCGATACAAGACACAACACTAAATTATATATGCTCTCTCATTTTTCAGGTGTGGATTAAAGTCAGACAGTCATCTATGTAGATCAAGTGCTGCAGAGCAAGGGTGAAAAAGAAATCAGGCCACTGTAAGGACCCTGTATAGACTGTATGGAGGTCTTGCTCTTCTTTAGCACCCCATTCAGGTCCTCTGTTTACATTTAGCTATGAGGTGAATGTTAAAGCAGCTATAGATATCTATTGATATAGATCTGCCCAAAACACAACATGTTGGAATGGGCATCATTATTCTGTCTTGGCTGCTTTCCCTTTCTTTAGATCTGAAAGTTGAATTCCTTCCCATTTTCTCTCTAGTGACATAATCCAGGGAAAGGAGGCATGCTTTCTCACTCCCTCTGATCACCTGACTGTCTAATGCCTTCTGACATCCTGTCAAGAATAATTGTGCTTGGGCATGGGCCTGGCATTGAATGGGAGAATTTTTTGGCTACAATTTAATATGAACTGAGAGGAGTAGATAAGAATGTGCTTCACAAAACAAAACAAAAACACTCGAGCACCCAGCTTATCTAACATGATATGGCCCTTCCTCACAGTAAAATCAATCAGCTCTGGCACCTGAGGAAACACAGATGAGTCAGAAGTCAAGAAATGGGGGAGTTCTCATTGATGGTTCAGTCTACTCATGTAACCAGTACTACAGCCTAAAAAGGAGGGCATGTCTGACCAGATTTCACTTCATGTAGTTTCAGCGTGTCACCATGGGAAGGAAGCCATGTACAGGAGACCTTGACAAGGCTCTCAGTGACCATGAACGGGTCGTCCTAGTGGATTTGTGCAGGCTACCAGCGTTGACCCTAGCCTTATGAAAGATTCAGCAGCAGCTGTTCAGCCAGACCAGAGAAATATGACGCTAGCAATGCTGGAGAGAGTTGCTCATGGAGGCTATAGTCCTCCATCAAGCCACTGACAGGCATGCAAGGGTGTCATCCTAATGACCCTGGAAGTCTGGCGACATGCAGACATGTCTACGGAAACCTGCACATGCACTGTTTTCTTTCTGTCTGTTTACAGACTCAGAACAAAGAGCAGTAGCTAAAAAGGCAGAGGAAAGGCACTCACATAGATCTCGGCACCATAGAAGCCATCTTGGTAAACCACACTGTGGAAAAAAAAAAAAGACGAAAATAAAAACCAGAAAGCAGGAAATATCAGTATAATGTGGATATGCAACTTCTTTTACTGTAGAAATAGTGGCAATGAAATAATTCAAAGGGCAAAACAAAACAAAGTGTGCTCTAGGCTGAGAAGAGGAGATGCTGCAGCAAATGAGAAATGACAGTCATTTTCACATCGTAGAGTAATTTTTATGTTCTGCTAGAAAATTCTTGTTGTTTTCTGATGTCTATTACCGAGTGGATATGTTAGGGATTCAGCTCATCATTTGACTGAGAAACAACTCACTTTAACTGTCGATATAAAGGCAATTTAAATTAACGGTATTTTTTTTCTGCAGTTGCAGGAATGGTGTTTTATTTTGTTTTATCACACAGACCTGCAAGGACTAAACAAAGCTCATTGTGTTATAATAATCATAGGCTGGCTTAGCCTAAGAAAAATACTCTAGGACATTATCATGTGAATTATATTGTGTGGAACTGAAATATTATGTGGTGGAACTCACGCTCCATAAGCAGGGATGGGAGGAGGTGGAGGAGCGGCACGGAACGTGTTGTAAACTGCACGACCCCGGCCCCTCAAGTGGGCACCTCTATATGCCACTGTTGCTCCTGTAGTTGGGTATGGGAAGCCTGTGACTAGATTAGATTAGATTAGATTAGATTAGATTAGATTAGATTAGAGAAGAGAAGAGAAGAGAAGAGAAGAGAAGAGAAGAGAAGAGAAGAGAAGGTTTTCTCAAGTGACCTGTAGGCCCAGATGTTGAACAAAAAAAAAACCAGTGGCTTAGGCTGAATGATATTCACACACACATGGATATTTTTCAATACACATTCTAATGTGTGTGGGTGATCTGGTTGGATTTCATTTTATTTCATATATCATAAGAAAATGTACAAATGCATACACCACCCCTAAATCTACAGTATGTGTGAAATATGGTGTGACAAAGTGAGCCCACAGGGCTTCATAAACAGTATTCTATTGTATATAGGTTGTTATCTACAGGATTTTATTTAAAGCCAATGGTACACCTTCATACAGTGTGATCTGAAGTATACTAGAGTATATATTATTAGGAATACTTCCTAATACTGTACGTCTAAGCAGATGTGTACCAAGTACTTCATTTTGTTATTGACTGCTAATCATGACTGGCTCTCGAAATAAAAGAGAGAGAATTCAGTGACGCAGAGAATAATGCTCAGCTACAGGGTGGTGTGTAGTGCCCCTTTATCTGATGCAGAAGAAAGACAGATGGCAGAAGGTAAGGTGTTTGGTCTTTCGTTTTGATATAGAGTGAAGCTGTTGACATTTTAATTTGTCCCTCCTAAGCTATGGACGCCAGTGTTAATATGCCAAACAGCAGTGGTCTGTGATATATGCCAGGCCATGGTCAATTTATCCTGAATTTCCCTTCGTATGCACTGCTCTTATTTTTTCCCTTTGATTTTCTGTGTGCATTGTGTGTGCCATGATGTACACAAATGTAATCTCATAATGAGCTATGGGTCTGCATGCTGCACTGATTCAATAATATGCCATAAATCACCGCAGCCAGTTATGACACCCCATAAAGCCCATGAAGCAGCAAAACTATACGGGTGCATAAATTGACTAATACCTCATATGTTGCTGTTATTTTGACTGGCAGCATGATTAAAAAGAAGACCAAACAATGCCCTAAGCAGAGAGAGAGTAACAGTACATAAAACGTACACCTTCAACTAAAATGTATTGATGTAACTGGATGTGTTAGAAAAAAACACAAGAAGACAATAACTAATGGCACTAGTGGCACAAAAATGCAACATTTGTCTAAATATAAAGTGTCATCATTCCACCTGAAAAGCTTCCCTTGCAGTTTAGTGCAATGTCATCCCCCATTAGGACTCCTTCATTGACTCCGGGCTTGCTTCCCCCTCTCTGTCTTTATATTAAAACTGTTCAAGAATTCCTTCACTGTGTTTTCAATAATCAAGATCAAGAGGCATGTATTCACCAAACTGATCCTGCAATCCTTTCATTTAATTTGCTTAAATTGTTTTAAAACTTAATTTAAATTAAATGAACATAAATGTATCTGTATCAGTTTAATGCCCCAAATATTCATATATATTCAGATTTAAAACACAAAGTGGGCGTGGCCAAAACTGAAAGGGTTTTATTCTTTCTTTCTTTCTCTCTTTCTTTCTTTCTTTCTTTCTTAATTAAATATGAACAGTGGTCTCATAAATGGTTTCAACTTGAGGTGATGACTGCTTATTTTAAAAATCCGGCTTGTACAGTTATTACTTTGTTTGTTGCTGCCTACTAAATCTTTTGAATATTAGTTGGTTCTATTTCCCAAAATATAAAACAAACCAGAAGGTTAATTGTAACCACCACAACCCTGACCAGGGAGTTACTAAAAATTCAATGTAATTCAATTTTATTTGTATAGCGCTTTTAACGATGAACATTGTCTCAAAGCAGCTTTACAGAACATAAGAAATAGAAAAACATGCAAACAAAGAAAACATGCAACAGTCCTAGATGTTACACAAAATTATCCCTAGTGATCAAGCCTGAGGCGACTGAGGAGACTGTGGCAAGGAAAAACTCCCTTAGATGATATGAGGAAGAAACCTTGAGAGGAACCAGACTCAAAAAGGAACCCATCCTCATCTGGGTGTGAATGAATGAATGAAGTAAATATTTCACACAAATGTACACATTCATGTTAATGAAAATTTTACCACATAAAACCATTTAGTTTCATCCCTCAGGATCTGAGTCCCAATGCACACCTCTACTCTCAATCAGATGCCCTGTAATCTTTCTGGCAAGCTTTCTATAAAAACAAAACCCTCAAGAAACAAACTCCTCCTTTGTGCCTCCTATTCGTATCTGTATTTGTATCTGTTTATTGGTCATACCTAATAATGTATTTGCATTTGGATACATTACTAATGCATACATCTACATGGAAGCTGTTGTGTGTGACAGTACTACTCAGTAATAACAGATGAGGTCACCCAGAGGTGTCTTTGCAAAGTTAGATCAGTTGGGCATGACTGGGAGCAAATACATGTCACACTTTCCCTTGCAAATGTTTTAGTGTCTACTTAAAATAAAAAAAAAAAAAACAGCACTATTAATATTTCCCTCCCATCTACTTTGCATTTTAATCTCATGTTGTTGGTCTCGGCTCAACGTGCTGCCAAGCACTGAATACATTGGCTGAAGACACAGTCAATCAATCAATATTACATTTCCCCTGGTGTCCTTCATGCACGTGTACCCAGCATGGGCTGACATACTCAAGAGAAAAGACCCTAGATTACACAATTAAGTTCTCCAGGCAGGGATCACTGGCTCAGCCCTCAGCACTGGCTTAGCTCGATTCACTCTGCTTAGGCTGAGGAGAACAAAGAGACACTAAGGATGACAGGACTGGAATAGTGACAGAGAATGGGAGAAGGAAAAAAAAAGAAGAAAGGGCAAAAGAGAAACCTCGTGTGTGTAAAGGAGAAGGTGGTGTGTGTGTGAGAAAACAACAGGTTTGGGGCCTAACTGCAGGATGAGTAAGAGGTGGTGAGAAGAGAAGAGAAGAGAGGAATGGAGAAATGACAGTACATTACAGTGTATTTCATTCAGTGTAGAAAGGGATGGAGGGATGACAGAGATGTGTGAAGGGGATGGAGGGATGAATGGGCTAGCTGCAGGAGGGAGAAACCCGACTTCCCTGGAACAGGTTAAAAGCAGGCGATCGGAGGCCCTCATCCGTCATTCTCCTGAATGGGATTTGAGGACAATAAACCTGTAGCGCCAGGACGAATGGAGACGGAGTGCGCTGTCAGCACAACACGATTTATGGTGCCCAATTTCACTGATCTCCCGCACAGAAACTAGGACTGATAAACAGTGATTAATCACTTTTACATCCGATTTCAGTCCCCCATCCCCCAAACTATATTAAATGTATCCATAATTATACCAGAAGAAATGCACTGACCATGTCTTTTTGTTGTTTCTTTCTTTCTTTTTGAAAGATAGAAGGATCAGGCAGGAGGGAGGAGGGCGATTTTGGATGGGGCTTTTCTAGAACAATCTCTATTAGTCAGGGAAATCTATATCTTATTTCCATTTTGTAGTCTCTCCACTGCTGTCCCTGGGGGCACGGGAGGCATATGGTGTCATTTAGGCTTGGCAAACTTTAGTGGCGTGTTAAGAAGACATGAAAAATTAGCATCCAATAAATCAAGCATGCTGGCTCCCCAAGCCAAGACGCTGAAGTGGCGGACCACAGTAAATCTGATTTGATGGCGACTTTTTAGAAGGTGCATGTTTATATGCTAGCGTATGAGGATGCTAGTGTAGATGAGGAGGAGATGTGTATTTAGATACATTTCATATGTTGCTGGTGTGTCCAGTTGATGTTTCAACACACTGCCACAAACTTAAGGCAGATTACATAGACCATACTGGAAAAATTCATTCATTCTTCAGTAACTGCTTTACCCTGGGACAGAGTGGATTTAGAGCCTATCCTGGGAACACCGGGTGCGAGGTGAGATAACAGCTTGGATGGGATGATAGTCCATTGCAGTGCACCTTCACACCTATGGGCAATGTGGTGTCTCCAATCTACTATTGGGTGGTGGGAGGAAATAGGAGAACCCAAAGGGACCCCACACAGAGAACATGCCAAACTCCGCATGGATAGTAACCCGAGCTCAGGATTCCACCACAGGCCCTGGAGCTGTGAGATGGCAGTGCTGCCCACTATGCCACTGTGCTGCCTCCTAATTAAATTTTTTCTCCCATAACTGTTTAATGAGTGAACAAATCCCTTGCTTGTGTCCTATACTACATAAACTCATGTGAGCAGTTGAATAAAGGAGTGGAATTTTGTGTAATGATATGCAGTAGATAGTGTGAGCATGTATCAGCAGGTATTTGAGGCAGAAAGTAGAGGGTAGGGAGAGAGACAGAGAGAAAGAGAGGGGAGAAAAGGAGAGAGGGAGAACAGGAGGTAGGGGAGGGAGAAGGAGTGAAATGAAAATGATAAATGACTGCTTTCTGTCACAGGCGGTTATTTAGAGGTTCGTTGTAAAGCTGTCCTGGAATGAACAGATTTTAGTCTAATGAGCAAAAAGGCAGGCCGTTAAAGTGATGCGATGTGCTCAGCACTTCTTCCAAATGAAATAATACCATTTCCCCCTCATTAGGATGCAAAAGATCCAAAGAACACACAGCAATAAAGAAATCAGAAAGTAAGGAGTGGGGGGGGTAGCAATATGCCAGAAAGTCAACACTCTTCATTTAACTAAACCACCAAAGTTCTTTAAACTGCTGCGTGTGTGTGCAAGATAAGTATACACAGGTCTTGTTTTCATCTCATTAGCTTGTTAGAGGGCAGAAGCACATCTATGCTGTCCATAAAATAAAGAGCAAAGCAAGAACCTGTAGATGGTGCTGGAAGTAACTTTATGGTGGTTATTAGTTGTGCTTTTAGGCCATTCCAATAGGAACAACTTTTTAAGTGCCATTCAATTAAACTTTCAATTACCTAATGTAAACAGCACAATAAGTGTTTGTCTGTGTTTGAAAAAAAAAAACAAAAGACCCATTAATGGTCCAAGCAGGAAACGCTGAAGCATTGCTACAGCTATTAGCTTTGACTGTAATAAGACAAGGTTAAAATACTTATTTGTATGTGTTATATAGAGAATATTAGTATTACTGTCTTTGAAATACTGCTGAAAAAATTGCACAGATTTCTGACTGTATGTATCTATGACAGTGTGTTTTTGTAAGTTTTATTTATCAGTCAGCTGTCAGAAATATCAAGATGCTTCAATGTTCTCCTATCACTAGAGAACCAAAGACAAACAAGGATGTCTTTCCAAAAGCAAGGATCTATACAGATGACATAATAATATTTTACTTTAGTTTTTTGGTTCGTTATATTCCAGCACAATGAGCATGCTTAATTAATATATTTTAAATCAATTAAATGATTACTAAATAAAAGCACATTTATTTAGTGAATTTCCATCCAGTTTGTAAAGAAGTATGGTTGAAAAAGAAAAAAAAAACACGAATAGTGAGCATCCTAACCATATCTGTATTTGTATTTGTTTAGAACCCATTATCTGTTCATTCTGAATAATGTATTAGCATCCCTACTGTAGTTATAATAATATATGACTAATATGCTTTAAGACGAATTACTGAATAATAAGCTGGAAGGTTAAGAAGTTAAGAGAAGAATCAGTTTACCTGCATAAAATTCAGGACCATAGACAGCTCCCACCACTGGGTTCAGCTTCCAGCCTAAACAGAACACACAGCCAGCAATGTTATCAATGTTTAATGCTAGAATTCTTAATGCCATAACCTAGCAAACATTTTCAGAAAACTTTCTTTAGTGTAACTCTGATTGGGATCAAACAAGCAACAAAAGGTAATGCTTCAAAAATAAAAATAATAAAAAAAAAAACATAAAGAAGGACACGATAAAAGAATAAAGCCGTGTCAAAGTAGAGGAAAGGGCAGAGAATAGATTAACACAGAATATTGGAGGAAGGGTTTCCGAGAAAGGTTGCACTGGAGTAGTCTGAAAATTGGGAGATGCAGAATGAGAGCGAGCTATAGAGATGGGGGGTGTGAGAGAGAAAGAAAGAGAGAGAAGTGAAAGTTATCTGCTGCGCTGTCAGTGATGGATGGAGGCTGTAAAATGGCCTCCTCTTTCTCTCCATATTGGTTGACTAGAGCAGTGCTGGGGGGTCTGTACTGCTTTCTTTCTCTGTCTCTCATTGCTTTCCCTCTCTACCAGTCTAAAGCAATAAGTTTCGGTGAGGTGCGCTAAGCTTGGCACAACGGCTTGTATAGACTGACCCCTAGCTTCTCTGTGCGGTGCATTCTGTAAACTAGTTCCAGCTAAATTTGATAGAGGTTGTGGCAGAGGTGGAAAAGCCACAAAGTTGCTTGCGTGCTGGCAGCATGCACTTAAATGTGGAGTTACATTTTGCAGGATGCCGTTATTCAGAGGCGTGTAAAGATTTGAGGCAATGCAGCTTAATGTATAAAGAGAAACATGAGGGGAAAAGCACTTACCGTTTGTGTAGGGGTTAGCCACTTTTTTGTTTGTCATTACTCTTGCTGTTGCATTATTTACCTGAATGAAATACAATCCACAGTGTTAGACAATATAAGAAGAAAATAAAGGTAGACTAGCATGCAAACAGTGACTCAAACTGCATTGGAGAACAGAAAATGCAACTTGTGTGTGTACAGGTGACCATGCAAGATTTAGAGCAGCGAGATGTGTTATCTAGTCCAGCAACTAAAACAAATTTTATTAGAATTCCCAGTGAGCAAGGACGTCTACTTCAGATTCCCTGTAGCAACCATAGCTATAACATGGTTTAAAACAGGGATATCTAATGCCAGTCCTGAAGGTTCAGAGCTCTGCATAGTTTGGTTTCCTTCTTATAACAGCGGTTCTCAGTCCAAAACCAGGGCCTCTGAGATTTTAAAATTCGGTTGCAGTGGTGGAAATCACAAGCCACCATTATCAAAGTCATTATATTTATTATTGAGCTCTTTTAGTTATTAGCCTGTTAATTGTATTGAATGATATTAATCCAATCCTCAATAACTTAAAAAAAAAAAAATTGTCATATAAATAATGGCAACTTGGACCTGTTGGAAAGCAACTTGAAATGTGTTCTGTCAATGGAAAGTTCTGGACTAAAACACTCTATGGCGTCAATAAATATCAAAATGTTATCGTACACAATTAATGTATTATTGTACATTATTGTAATTATTATTATTAAAATGATATTTGAATAGTTGGATTATAAATCTATGCTGAGGAAGATTTAGTTTACTGTTAAACAAAGGAGTCCCAGGCTACAAAATATTTGAGAAACCCTTGGCTTAAAAACACTGGATACAAGAAGAATCACTAAAGCGTGTCCCTCTACAGAAATCGGTCACCCCTGGTGTAGGTGCATATTATCAAACGCGGTATCCCTTTAAGCAAGAGCAGTAATCATGATCTCTAACCTGAACCTCAAGATTGAGCTCAGCTAAACAGTATGCGACACAGAGAGCAAGAGTTTCTGTGAAGGTGGGGGCTGCTGTGGGAATTCAAACATGGCCGATGGCAACAAGAACCATGTTAGTATTTCACCCTTGTGTTAATTAGCGTTAATAGCTTTCCTTTCTACAGGGCCACTGGAGGTCATTTAGCTTTAGGAAACAACTGGCCTCGACTTTCCCTTGATATATAGGCCTTGGTATTGTTTGTACATTATGTGAATTATCCTAATTGCCCTATGGAAAATCTTAATAGGCTTGTGGAAAGGGACTATGTGAGAGAGCCAGGAAAAAGAGAGAGAGAGAGAGAGAGAGAGAGAGAGAGAGAGAGAGAGAGAAAGACAGAGATAGTGCTGCATGTGCCCTAGGGAGTGTGTCATATAGGAGAAATAAGCACTGTCTGTTTGAGATTTAAAACATCACTGGCAGCACTTTGATTTCCCAAGGTGAGCTTAATTAAAACATATACTAAGCCTGGCATGCACTTATACGTTTCGCATCCAACTACAAACATTTCAAACATCCGCTGAGACAAGTGTGCACATGTATATGAGGCTACCAAGATGAAACCTGGACCCATTTAGAGCACGTATATATCAAACAGTGGTTCTGATCATACATATGTATATATATTTTTTTAATTAATTCAGTATTTGAAGGTATTAATAATATTACAGTGTTAATAAAGGGCACCTCACACATTCTTGGCCAATGATCTGTGTAACCTTACGGATATACATGGCAGTAACTTCTCCACACAACAGATAATTCCAGATAACAACATGACATTAACCCCACAAAAACAAATGTTTATTCAGACACACATACACACATGCATTCATGCGAGAGCAGGCATCAGGTACAGTATTAGGAGAGCAGAATAAGAGAAAGAGGCAGGCAAGAAGATAGGAAATTAGGAAAGCACCTCAATTTTGCGTCCCTCTACGATTGTACCATTTAGTTTCTCCCTTGCACGGTCTGCATCTGCACTTGTTTCAAAAGTTACAAAACCAAAGCCCTAATTGTGATAGGAGTGGCCAAAACAAATAAAGCAAGTAAGAAGTAAAGGAAAAGAGACAGAGAAAGGAAAAAGACACACTGTAAGCAGAGTTGCAAGAGGGAAATGGTAAGCATTAGTCACACGTGAATTTTCAACCAGGAAGTGATTCAGAGACACTAAAAAGAAACTTCTGCCTTCTACATAATAACTGCAAAAAGAGATAAAGTGACTATTCAACTTGCCAAAAAAAACAACTTAATTTATGTACATTATGTATGATATTTAATTTTCTTGTTTAGCTTAAATTTGCTTTCCCTACATGGCTACATGCTTATTAACAAATATTCTGATGATATACTGTATAAGCCTACACACACACACACACAGATAAAGAGAGAGAGAGACAGAGTGAGAGAGAGACCCGATACTCTTTTCATCTTCCCTCTTTGGCTGCTGTCAGCTGTAAATTATGGTCAGCCACAGCCCAAACACCATATCCAGTGCTGGCTATTAGACCTTCATGGCAAACAAGAGCTTGGGTCAAGCCAAGTCTTTTAGTTCGTATACACTGCCCTGTGTATAGCCTAGTAATTGCTGTGAAAGATAATGCATGGAAGACGGTGGCAGCGGGCATGATCTCGTATGTACACACAAAACCTTCTTCTACACAACATATGTAAATATAAGCTAGCCTGGCTAAAAAGCAAAACAAAGCAACATGAGTAACATGAATCCTGCTACAGGGTTCAAAATCAGTGCTTTTTCAATTAACATTATTACACTAAGTTAATTAACAAGGTTAAACCAAGCTGATTGGCATAGAGAGGAACTCAGATAAGAGCAACGCTCCCTGGATAATGAGTCCTCTACGGTCAGCAGTTCTATCCGGAAGAGTGTCTGTCTGGAAGACTGCTTTTACATATCCCTACCAGCTAATACATGAGATTTCCAAGACCCGAACAGACAAGTTGGTTTAAATCAGTGTATGACAGCTCTAAAAGGAGAATCACCGTGCACTGGTCAGACACTCCACTGAATTATAACTGGGTGAGTTGACACTAATTTAGCTGAAACCCCTCAGTTGTCTGTGTGCACAGCTACCTTTGAGCGAGTGTGGCTTGGCACAGTGCTGTGTGCATGTGTGTGTGCGTGCGTGTGCGCGTGTCACTTTGTGGCTGCCGTGTGAGAGCTGTAATTACTCGACTCATGAAGGGAAAAGGGACCTGTGTGGAGAGAGAGGGATGAAGTGACAAAGAGCTGCTCTTCCAGCTGACTTACCTTAGAGCCCCGCTCGTTAAAAATAATTTCCACATCTAAAATTTTCCCAAATTGCTGCAGAAAGAAAAGGAGAGGGGAGAGGGGAAAAAAGAGAGAGAGAGAGGAGAGACGGAGTAATTAGAACTCATCTCTTTTGCACTTTGTCAGGAAACTTGAGCACTTGATTGCATAGCTAACTAAAATAGAATACCCACTGCTCAATGGAGCTACTTCCATAGTAGAGAAGCTTCACAAGTCACTCTCTGTTGGACTAAAATTACACAGAGAAACCAGACTCAAACACTTTTATCAGTCATCGAAATGTGCTAAATGAGGCCAGCTGTAATGACTGTACCTCTGTGGAGAGTCCTGCCTGTGCACTGTAGACGGAATGAACTGGCTATTCTGCTGATGGGTGAAAAATTTTCAAAAGAGCACCACCATGCTGCGTATGCACCAATGCTCTTAATGACACACAATGGCTTGTTATTTTCTGTGGTGTTCAACCCGATAAAAACCCTGGATGAAACCATAAGACAACATATTTCTGGCAAGATTTAACACCCACCACCTCCTCTCAATTAAAATGGATAATTGGATGTAGAGGAGTTATCATAGCCGATGATAAACCATGTATTTGTTTATTGCCATGACGAATACTGTCTCTGTAATTACGTGTCACATCGGTTATTATTTTCCAGCCATTTGCATTGTGTATCTTTATCTGATGCCCCTGAAATGCCCAATCCCTCCTTTTTATTCGCTAATTAGAATTAGAGAGCATGTGCTGACCATAGACAAGGCACAGCTGAGATTGTGCTTTAGACACAGCATATAGTTTATGCATTTGCAGCCTGGATGCCTGCCAGAAGAAGAAACCCGAACATTCCACCACAAATGACCTTTGATTCAGATCCTCAGAGCTTCACTGAGGGCTGTATTGTTTGGTGTATAGCAAAGTTTTATGTAAAGGGATGTGTCAGGCCTAAAGGTAAACTATATCAGGGTAAGTTGACCTGCAGGTTCATTAGGACTTATAAAGGCCTTCTTCCCTGGAAGGTGAATTTGTTACTCCACTCCACTCATTGGTTTTTGGTTACTCCCACTCTGTGTTAACCCTGCATACTTTATGCTAATCACTAGCCTTGGTTAAGAATCTCCCCTTTGAGGTGATGAATCAAGCTGTTTTATTTCAATAAATGAATAAACATGTCTGTAAAAGAAAAGGCAAAGTCAGCACTGTCGGAAATAGACAAAGTGCACTCCGGATTCAGTAACAGTTTGGGTTGGGGGTAAAGGTTGGCATTATGGATGGGGTGGATAATCAAAGCTCTGGAGTTCACAGGTAAGACAAGTGATATCTAAGAAGAAACTATTTTATGCTACAAGGTCACATTTGTTGTTTGTCCTACACCTTGATGATTGCTTATAAGAGGTAACAGTAAGGCATACTGCATGCATTTTCCCTAGGGACAAGGGACCTAAGGATCCCATTTAAGTGGTCTTGCTTTGGGGATCATTATGGAACACTGCAGAATAAAAGTGAAAGCTTAAGTTCCTCTAATGGGTGGAATGAAAGCAGGTTTTAATTGCTGTCTACAATGGCCATATTATTTCATTAAAACTAATTACCCTGTCAAGCAGGCCACGGCAGCTTCATTTCAGCACAACAGGGAAGAAATGGGCCTTCCAGGCACTGTGTGGCTCAATGGGATTGATCGAGGGCCCGGATCACTAATAAGGTTAAGAAGAGCTGCCTTTTATCCGTCCAGCCATGGGGAGAGACTAGCACCAAATTTGTATGTGCATGTGTGTGTGTGTGTGTGTGTGTGTGTGTGTGTGTGTGTGTGTGTGTGTGTCTGTATTGGAGGTGAGTAGGGGGTTTTGTCAACACATTTAGAGCATGGCTCTAATCTTAACTGACTCTGCATGTGCTGGGAAAGAATAGCTAGTTTACTGGTGAAAGTGCCAATTCTTTTTCAGCTTAGTCTGTTACAGGTCCTAGCCTCTATCTTCTCCACTTGCTCCTCCAAGCTCATTTTCCCCAGTCCAATTCAAATTTCAGAGTGAAATCCAAACAATTGCTACTTGACACAAATACATCCCATTTGTTCAAACTAAGGCATTTTTCCCTGCCAGAAACAGCATCAAGCATGTCCATTTGGATCTCAATGTGAAGTCGTTCATGACCACAGCCGCCACTCTTAACAAAATCTGTGGATGCTAATGGTTTTAATCCACCCTAATGGCGTTACCAAGCTCTTAAATATTTCCCCAGTGAAGGCTCTCCCACACACCTCAGGTGAGTGCCCCCTCTACAAAACCATCACAGTGGGTTTTGTCATCCACAATCATCCAAGGGCAGACACATTTCATAACCGCACAGGTGAAATCAGACTCACTGAGAGACTGCAGTAAGGACTGTGGGTGGTTCTCATATTGTAAGAATTGGAAACTCCAATCAAGCCATTTGGGGTAAATTACCAAATATATCCACTATGAGAGGTGGAAGATACAGTGCATGAAAACAAGTCATCAGTGTATAAACCAATCTTTATCACTCTAAATCCACAAAGCAACTAAACTAAGAAATTAGGAATAAGAAGGCATCATTATAAACTCATTATACAAACCCTTTTGTAACCTGCAGAAACCATATGGTTCCAATCCTCTTATCAGGCTCCGTAGATTGCAGGTAAAGTACAAGCTGCCTGCGGGTGGCTAACTATTGGATTGAGTACTCAAACATCTGGGTGTCCACTAGGAATAACTTGCTTTCATTTAGGCTCTGGAATATCAGTCTGTTAATTGGGCTTAATATGGAATTAGATGCAACACTGAGCTTTTCTCATTATTGTCATGATAGAACTTCAAAGTGCAGTTGGTGGCCATCTTCACTGCCTGAGTAGTTACAGTTTAATGAAAGCTCCTCAGGCGCTAGATGCTTGGAGTCGCAAAAAACACACAAGCGCTGGAGTGAGGAATCTGACATTTCAATCACGTTCCAGCAGCTCCTGTGTGGAATCGCCAAGGTGGTGCTTTAAACCCCATTTTATTCTCCAACATTAGGCCCACATATCCATTGGTGTAATTGCTTTGGATGTCTTTTTCTAATTATAAAATTAGGCTCAAATACGGTTGGGTAATGAAGCCTGTTTAATTTTCATTCTTTGTTTGACTATGTCCCATGCCAATGTACTCATGTGAAAATAGAGTCATCAAATTAGAGGTTTAAGAATCTAAATTGAATTTTCATTCCTCTTGGATGAAAAGATCAAAAAAAGCTATCTTCCCACTAAAGCACATGATTAAGCCTTAAGATGAGATAAATTTATATTTTTGTACGGCTCTGAGAGATTCTGCTGCAGGATGACAAATGGTAGCTTCTAGTAAAATGGCTTACACTTTGATGAATGGCTGCACAAAAAAATAAAATATCCTGATAAAAATAAGAATCAGGAAATAACGGCTGATGTGGCTGAAATTAGGCTCATTGTCTAGACCAAGAAAAGTCTAGAATTGTTCCAAAATTGATTAGAAGTGCGAATCAGTATTATTAAATGCAGGACTAGATGGGAAACTTTTCAGAGTACTTCATAAACAAACTGTTTATCTGTTCTTATGGTCTTAAATTATAAAATATTCTTAATATTTTATTTAGAATTAACTTTGAAACAGCTGAGGGACACTTTCACTAAAAAACAAACAAACAAAAAAACAGGCCACCCACTCTGTACAGACTCCTTACTGAAGAGCTGGGTGAGTTTTTGGTGGTTTTAATAACTTTAAGTTATACTTAACTCCATGGCCCTGTACTACTGATATTTCTCTCCACTGGTCTGTCCAAAACTCTTCCAACCTTCCAGTTTGTGAGTTCATGTAGAATTCTAGTGTGATGCACCATGCCTATCTATGTCATCCAATCCCACTAGTCTATCGATGACATGCAATAATTGTGCCCTTGGGTCCTTGCAAGATTTCACAGCAAGTGTTGCAACAGCTCTTACACACACACAGGAGCTGTCAGCAAACAAGCAGCTAATGAGAATCCAACTCCCACTTTTTAAGTGCACTGAAAAGTCTCCACTGGAGGAGACCCTGCTCCTCACATCAATACTGGGCAGAGTAGAAGAGAAGAGAAGTGAAGAAGAACATCTCTCTAAGAGAGAACAAAGAGGGAACAGATGTTCTCCAAGCTCAGCACTCACTGTGAATCCACAGCGCTTCATCAGATTAAAAATGCTACTGTCGCTTATACTTTGCCTTAAGTAAACACTAGCTCCAGCTCTTAACAAGCTAAGACTAACAGCAATATGCTTTTTTGTCTCCTACCAGTCATGCTTGTAGTTTCCAGTAACAAGCTGCCAGTGCACAGCATTTAGTTGCTTTCGCTCACTGAATGCTACTAATTTGCTATGAAGTCAAACTTTATCTTTCTCTGTCTTAGAGAGACTCGCATGGGAATTAGAAAAGCATACTCATTCAAAGGGTCATATAAAACTGTAGAACATGCATGCATACATAGTTACACATAGTACAACACATCCTCCTATTGTGTTCATAAAAATCTATACATTTCTGCAGGTGATTTAGTATGTGTATATTCAAGTGCCCAGTGGCTATTGTGTACTATTGACCGCTAAGGGCACTGTGCAAGATATTGCCCTAATGGGCAAGTTAATTCTCTGCCATATCTGATAGCTTTGGTAAAGTACTCTCTTGATATTTGGTGCTAAACCTTGAAAAATAAATTGATTTTATGTTCTGATGAAAACCAGCACGTTTACTGGCCGTACTGTGGCCTTAATTTGCCAGTTAGCGTATTAACTTACTAGGTATCTATCATGTATTGCTCAATGCCATACACATTCAGTAAGGGAAGGTACTGTATTAATATAATTGTGTCCATTTTATGTGCCTGTTTATTATCCATCTTAAACCGGTAATTTGCTACCTTATACTCAGCCTTACTTTGCCAGCTAGTTTACCAGTTTACTGTGCTCGAAAGCAATGCCCCTGTGGTTGTAGCAAAATACGTGCAAAAGCACACATTTCAGGCTATTCACGGCTGTTATAGGAGAATGGTCTTGATGTAGTTGTTAAAATTCCTGTAACACCTCACATTATTTTATATTCTATTTGTCTGCTATAGTCATTGTTTTCTCAATATTAACACAAGGACAGACTGTATCACTGATGTGAAGACTAACTTTTACAGACAACTCAGCTGAAGTACACAGGTCTGGGGGGAATATTAGGGTGGCTGACCTGAATATTTTTAGCTGCGATAATTGAAGCTTATCCTTGTCTAAATGTCGAAGTTGCTCTGCCTTTTACCAGCAATGTTGTATTGACAGCAAAATGATTAGAATAAACAAAGCTATTAAATATTTCAATTTATAGATGACTGACAGCTCTGTCTCTACAGTATAATGTGAGAAACTATCCTAGCTGCAGGCATTTGTTTAACGATTGTAGTAAATCGTTGGTGTTTTCTCAGATGACAGAAATGTGCATTATATTCAAAAGAGAAAGTAGCTCAGTGAATGCTTTTAGTGTTTGGGCTGCTCAGACAGAATGAAAGAACATTGCCTGCATCAGTACTGCAGGAAAACTAATGGCGTGTTCATGCATGTAAGGTGTGATTCGGGTTTTGTACACACACAGTTTGTCAGTCTTTAGATCCTACAGGTGTGAGTTCAAGTCTTCCCTTTCAACAGAGAAGGAATTTAGTCTGGCTAGTTCTGTGATTGTATGATATGTCTCACACATGGGTTTTAAGTCAGTAATGTAAGATTCAAGGGGTTAAATGCAAAAGGCAAAAATACTACAATACTGTAGTGTATTGAACCATAGAGCTGAAATATTAAAAACATAGGTTGAAGTTTTCCAGTTGTTGCTGATTTTCAAAAATCTTTTTTATGCACTACATGGTCTTTGCAGTTCATGAAACACATCACAAGTGTATGGCTGAGCAGGAATACTCACCCCGAACATTTGCCGGAGGTCCGGATCACGGAAGCGGAATGGAATGTTGGAGACGTGTAACCGCTTGGGCTGCTGCTTCTCCGAAGAGTCTGAGGGCTGGAGCTGGAGCTGCTGGGAGCCCTCTGTCTGCGCCACCTCATCTACCTGCTGGAGAGAAATACAACCATATTAATTACATAGGCCTGTGATAAGAACAGTGTTCAGACAACTGGCCTTCAGGTTCTCTTATTCCTGGCCAAGCAAAGGAGGTAAGAGGAGAAGGTACGAAAGTACATGAGCAGAGAGAGATCAAGGAGCACCAGTGGCACATTACAAATTCCCTCTGCCTGGCCAACATTTGTATGTGGCACTGAAGATTAAGGAAGCTGTCAGGAAATGTGGATACAGATTTAAAAGAAAATACCTCTGACATGTTGAGACCAGAGGATTCATTTACTGAGCGGCAGCCTATGAAGACCTGAGGGGATGAGAAAGCAAAGGGGGGTGCTGGTGGGAGTCTTCAGACTCAAAGTTGGTATGCTCATCTGTCCATCATAGAGGAAAATATAGCCACTATTGTGCTCTAGGATGGACGGCTGAGTGTGACACACATTCATCTAATTTCTCACCTGCCCAGCTCCAGCACTCCATCCATCCCTCTCTCCCTCTCTCTCTAGGTAGATATTGAGCAAATGTCACAGTATGTATCACAGCATGTATGCATGTGTAAATGTGTCATCTGGGGCTTTTGTTGTCTGATGTGACATTATTTCACTGGATTCTGTTTGTGCTGCACTTTCACAGAGTCATTTAGTACATGGTAATGTATGGCCTGAAGACCCTGAGTGAGCCTCAGGCAACAGTGGCTAAAAAGAACAAGGCAAAAAAAAAAAAAGCACTGACTTGCACCGAAAGAGTGCCGTTTTGATTTCAAATTAAACAAAGGTAAAACATTATCTTAGCCAACACATTTGAGACGCAGTCATAACTGTCACAGAGCAAATTGATGAGCAAGCTACAGTAAGCGCAATTTAGCATCTGACAGATGAAAGCAGCATATGAAGGCACTGATCTTCTGAATGGTCATTAATTTCAGACTTATCTTGTTTTGGGCCTGTTGTGTGCAGACATGCTCAGTGGAGGAAAAAGCATGTTGAGCAGAGAAGACAAGCAGCATCCCTTCACGTGCATAATGAATTAGAATAACATGAGGAGAGCAGATGAAAAGATGATGTCAGCTAAACGTCCCCAGGATTAGCAAGATCAATGAGAGAGAAGTGCTGAAGGCAGCTACATTGGGCTTGGCCATGGTTGGCAAGATGCATAGTTTTTCAGAAAAAGAGAGGGAGAGAGTGAAATGGGTAGGGTCTGGGGAGAGAGGGGAAGGGTAATGTTATAATAAAACATTCACAAGGAAATATAGAGACGGAAAGAAAAAAATCCAGAGGGAAATACAATAGTATAAAATATTTATATAAAGTAATAGATTAGCAAATATTTATACATGTAGACATAGAGAGCAAACAGAATTTGTGTGCATGTGTCGCAACAACTCTCATGTTATATACAGAACTGCATGTATGTTGAGATGCCACAGGGACTCAACACAAGCACCTGACATCTAAAGCAGAGATCAGTCAGCTGACTTGGTACTACATGAACTAAGGACCACAGTGGGGAGTCAGACCCTATGTGTTGCACACAGAGAGGCCTCATACTGTGATTTTGACAAGCAGTGCAAGGATGAACTTATCTTTTATAGAGGAAAAAAAAAACCAGTGGCATTGGGTCATACTCTGTTGATGCTCTTGTATGATCTAATTTCAGACATTTAGACTAATTGAAATATATACATTTGATTGGCCTTTACAATTACATTTACACTTGCAGCATTTGGCAAACTGGAGCTGGTACTGATACTTAAAAAAATCAGTACATGCTTTTTAAAAATCACTATGTTCTTTTTTTCTTTTTATTTAAAAGTCAAATGCATGAATGTATTCATTAAGTGCTTTTTGATAAGCGTCTTTAGTCTGCGTTTCAGAACACACACACACACACACACACACACACACACACACACACACACACACACACACACACACCCGCTGGCCTCGCAGACAAGGACGCATGTTATGTGAGTCACAAGATACTGAAGATAATGAAGATGTAATGAAATATCCATCACTACATTTTTTTCTCTATGATTTGGATTAAGAAAAAATGAGCAAAGAGGCGTAAATGCAATTAAGACAGCTAAGAACATAATGCTAACTGAAATGTAAAAGACGTCTAGCTGCAAGGCATTTCTTTCCTCCACTCAGTACCAAAAAAAAAAAAAAAAAACGGTGAAAAATGACACTACAATAACAGCTCAAATGAAATTTTAAAGTTTAACTTGCAAAAAGAAATGATTATTGCAGCTGACACACTGTGTGTCTTTATTGTGGGATCTGAACCTCTCGTTACAATAATTATTATGATTTTTTTTTTTTATATTATTCTCTTTGTTCGAATCAAACCTTTTCCCAATAAAAGATATCACTGACATGTCATTAAACTAAAAATTAAAATGAAACTAAAAATTTTAAGCAGCACTGTTAGAAATGTTTATGCACACTGTTAGAATATTTACAACCCTTAATGGTTCGTTGGTTGTCTCTCTGGGGAACTCTGTGTACAAACCTACAGTGTGTTACCTTAACAGAAAAGACTTCATGTAGTACCTTTATCAGGAAGCTAAAAAGCCTTAATTATCCAATAATCCTTAAAGAACCCAAGAGTGTACAATATGAGTGTGAAGCTGCCTCAGCCTGCATTAATGCCAAAAGGGGGATTACATTACTACAACAATCACTCATAGAGACTGCAGCTTTACCATCGATTTAAGCATTAGCCATAACAAGGATCTCAGATGCAGCACAAAAGGAATTTACTCTCCTTTGGGGTGGGGTGGGGGGTGGTAAAAGCACTCTGCATTGAGAGCAGAAGGAAACACTTCCTGAAATCTCCTTCCAGTTCATTCACCTCCATTCACAGACCTGCACAGAGGTCTCCACGGTCAGAAAGCTGCTACCCTCTCTGACCTTCCTGGTGCTTTCTCTCTCCCTGTCTCTGTGGAATAAACCTGGGCTGGACTCCAACTCGAGACTCCAGCATTGCTGATTGAGGTTCTGCAGGTTAAACACATCACACTCTCAGTGGAGAATCACACAGCCTTGTCCAGACAGTGACTGCTGCTCCACTGCACTCACAGCAGCCCAAGCACACCTGGAAATCCATGACACTCTGTAGTGGTGTGAAATTCATTGTAATGATTGGACTGTCAAAAGCATGCAATGTTGAAATCTTAAAAATGTACATTCATAGCCTTTGCACAGAAACAATGTCGACAGCAAGCATTCAAAAGTTCATGCAGGGCTGTTTACTTTTCCTGTACTCTGAAAATGTCAGTTTCTTTCAGCAAATCGGTAAATCATAATGCAACTCAAGTTTATATTCAGCACTAATGCTTTACATTTAGTGGAAAGATTTTGGAGTGGTGAAAGGATTAATACATTTTTCTAGTCAATGGTAAAAGGGTTGCTTCCAGAAGTTTGTTTAAAATTCAGTTAGAATGGGATTTTATTTATTTATTTATTTATTTTTTACAATACAGATTTATAGAAGATGAGATTTTTTTTGGGGATTCTGGGTTTTGAGATCTTGTTTACAACTGGTCATTTCCTGGATGTTATTTCTGGATTGTACAAAAAATTGGCACAAATCATGGATTAATTTTACATTTAGAAGATGCAATCCTCCATAGTTTTTAAATCAGTTGTGTGGGTGTGATCAAATTTACACATTTTTACATGTATAAAACTTTAGTAAATTATGGCCATAATGTACTGTATCAGGAGGGGTTATCAAACTTTACTTGGTTCGAATAATAGAATACATTATATATATCCGAGATTATAATTCCCAGACTGTGGCTATGAGTGGCTATGAATGGCTATAGTGTGCGTCTTTATATAATGGGACTAATGAACCATTAAAAGAGACCGTCAATTAACCTGACCAGTTCATGGGTTTATCTTCTCAAACCAAACATATCCCTAGTCATTGCTGGCTATCTATAAGAAGAACCATTGTTTACCACCAGTGTGGCATTATCCATCATCGGCACTGTGCATCGATACTGGGCCTGTTAAGATAAAGCACATAGAGAAACTCTAAACATCCAGCCTGCACCCCTGCCCCTTAAGCACAGGGTCTGTGGTGGATCCCCCAACTTCAGCTCCAGAGTGGAGACATAAGCACAGCTAGGCAGATCGATGGGACAAAAGGAGGTGCAATTAGCCCTTAGTGCCCCTGCTCCCTGGGCTACACCTTCACATGGGCCCTCTTTCACCATTCATCATACTTGTGCCATTGGTCATTCACATGCTCTATCTGCAGCTGCTCCGGCAGGACTCATGCTATCCATCATGTCTAACAGGTGAGTGGTGCACCATTGCAGCCTCTCCCATTACAGAGCAGCTGAGCGTGGCCTCGCAGAGCCTCCAATGCCTTTCTCATCCCAGTGGAGCTTTGTGTGATGGAGCCTTTGATTTGTTCATGTTGTGGAAACATGCACCAAATGAGGTGTGAGGAAGTGTGAGAGTCCAAATGCCTACACAATCGTTCTATGATATCTCCTCTTCTTATATAGTTGCAGTATTCAATACGCAAATTGCATTGGTGACTGTCATTTCTTCGCTAACACTTGGCTACGCCTCTCCTCGTCTTAATAACATCATGAATCCTGTCAGGTAAGAATGCCACCAGTGTCTTGAGACAGTTCCTGTCAATTTTAACCCACTCTTCCTCTGACTGATTGTGCAATTCAGCCAGAGTTGGTGGGTAACTATTTTGGAGTTTCACCTGCTATTCTAAATAATCCATAAATAAATAAGTTTTCTATGGGATTGAGCTCTGGTAATTTTTGCAGGACAATGTTTCTCAGTGTTCCATCATTCTTGTCGAACAAGTCACACACAGATTTGGCTCTATACACCTTATAGTTATCATCCTGAAATATACTGAGAATAGGAGTGTCAAATTTTTGTGGACATGAAGCACACATGTCAACCTCAGACTTTGGCAAACAACTGATCGGGTTTTTATGCCTTAAGTTATATTCATAGTTGAAAATAACTTATAGGTGCATAACCTGCTGACATTCTGCAGTAAGGTGCTGGTGTCTGCAGTTTTTTTTTTTCCTTTCAGATAAGGAAGTGGCTATTCCATTTACCTTTACACTCTTGAGCCAGAGAACACACGTGTACAGGCAACGCACTCAGTCACAGCGATATGATCTTTGTTCATTCAGAACAATTTCCTACCTCATGAGGCATAAATGGAGTCAGACTCTCCTCTGGAGGAGGTGACATTAAGTCAGGAGTGGGAGCAGAGAGGTAAGCACTCATGAATCCACACATCTATGATCTAATTAGCTCATTGCCACTGCTAAGCAGCCATCTATGGGGGGTTCATCTGTGCGATTTGCTTTTAATTTGTGTTAATTGAATGTTAATTATATTGCAGCTAGAGTGTGCTGCATCCGTCTCATTCAGAGGCTGGGTTTCTGAGGGCGGTACTCCCTTAGGTCCACCGCCAAGGTGGGAAGTAATTAAAAAATGCTCCTTTTTTTTGTAGGGCTGCCTTGTCTCCCACTAAAATAGGGTGTCTTGCATACCTTTGAATCTCTTTACTCAAATGTTTGAGAGGAAATTGCTCAGCAGAGAATAAGCACGCACCAAAGTCACTATAACCCAGGCTGCACCTTCTAAGCCTTCCTGCACACAGAATCTATTACTGTTACCAGTGAAATAGACAATAATCTTTAAGGCAGATTCCACTCCAGAAATATGCCAAAATATGGTAACTTTATGGTCTGCTAAAAAAAGCTCCCCAAATCAGCATTAAGTAGGTGCATTACTTCACTAAAGGTTTATGATTCCCCATTACCCCGATTGAAGCCTGGAACGTAGTCTAACAAAATTTTTATACACATGCTGCTGCCAGGGATTATAAGTGTGCTAAATGATTTATTGGGTGACAGGAATTGTCTGCTTTATTGGTCTACCCTCTCCTGTCCAACACATTATCTGCATGCTTTAAAACATGCTGTACACAGGAGGACTGACGAAGCTGTTATTGACTGGCTGGTTTATGTGACCTTAGCTATTGACACCAGCTCAAACATACTCTAAACCTGAGTAAACCCAGCCATATTAATGCAGTCACACACAGGGTGGATCCCAATAAACTTCTATTGTGTCTACACACACAGAGAGTGTGTGTGTGTGAAAGAGAGAGAGAGAGAGACAGACAGAGAGAGCAAATAACAATAATTTGTCACTTTTCTTCATGCTTGAATCTCATGCTTAAGCTCTTACACTGGCTTTTATACTAGTACTGTTTTTTTTGTATATGGTGGGGACCAAATTTCCCAAATATCCCCGCAAGAATATTCATATCTGACAGTTTTAATTGAGGTTAAGATTAGGTTTAGATTTAAGTCTAGGCATAGATTAATTATAATGCAAAATAATTTTATCAGTGGCAGGTCCTCACAAGGATAGTAAGACAGAAATGTGTGTTTAACAGGTTCAAACATGTGCTAAAGAAGCATTTTTCTTTTGTTAGCTTCTGTGGTAGGTATCAGCCCGGCACCATACAATTACATGAAAATTATACACACCCCCTCTTCTTTGAAGAGAGAAGAAGCCCCTCCCTTTATCTCCATCCCATTCTCCCTGTCATAAATGGAGTGTAAGTATGTGTGGTGGGTGCAGGGCCTTAGTCCCGCTCATCTTGTTCAGTGATTTCTCTAACGTACACATTCAGTGTTATCTGCAAATCACTTTCAAAGTGCTCCGCTCAGCACTTCCACCCTTCCCAATGCCACTACAACCACATAATTGAAACTATCTGATTGGAAAGCTGCCAAGCAGGTAGATTACATCCGATTAGGGTGAAACTGGTGCTTCACTTAACGGGATTAGACTGAGATGCTTTATATTTTGCCCCCNCTCATTTGTCACCAGTGTGTATTCTTCTAGTGTGCTATAATAGATGTTTAAGTTGATTAGCATGCAGTACTAAGAGGATTTTTACTTTTGCTAAAGAAACATGAAGCTGCAGTTAACCATATCACACCAACAAGACAAAATTCCACAGATCAATTTAAATATCACTGCTTGGATATGAGACAAACAGTTTCCTTCCTTTGTGAACTAAAGAAACTGTTTGCTATGTTATTAAAATTTAAATAAATTCATAAAAATGTCTAAACCAAAATTTGGGTTAATTAGAGACTGTTGATAAAGACTGTGTTTGTGTGTTCAAAGTGTGTAGCACTCTTTCTTAGATGAGGATCCATGTTTTAAGCTGGCCTCCCTCTAAAGTAGGCAGAACTGGTAGATATTTAAGGTTTATCCTTAAAAAATATTCCTCTCATCTTCTCCCCAATGTGTCCTCTCCAATCTGATTTGATCTAAACTAAGAATATCTGCATATATTTCCAGACCATAGCTCCTCATATCTAGATACTCTCCAAACACGACCTAAAATGCCTTTTAATCCTCAGCACTAATCTGAAAAAAAAAAAAAATGCTTTCCCTATTCCAGCCCTTACATCTTTCTCTCTTGCACTCTACGGCCCCATCTCTAAGGCTTTCATGTTAGGTTGTCTGAAATTTCTGAGAGACCTCAGAAATTTACAAAGTCGAACCTTATAGAAGATAAATTGAAACTCCCCAAAACAGGTCTTTATTAAATCTAATAACCTGCAGGGAATTGCAACTCAGCAGGCCTAATTCGGATTCTCTTCAGTCAGAATAATAGAATAATATTTGTTACAGTGGTTGTAAGTGCTGATTTGGCTATTGCGGGTGGTTTGTGTATGTGTGTGTGTGTGTGTGTGTGTGTGTGTGTGTCTTAACCACAGGTCTATGGTAGGTAAAATGGGAAGAGCAGGAAAGTATTTCCAGGCAATAATACAGGAATTACAGCATACAACACTCCCAAAGGAATCAGGCCTCAGAGCGACATATGGATATGCATGCGCACACACACACACACACACACACACACACCTACACACATACTGCACTGAAAGTCTTTTATTCCATCATAAGCCTGCTATATATATTGGGGACTGTTATAGTAAGTGGTCCACTGAAATTTTCATAGAGTGGTAAACGGTTCCAAGGGGTTTGATGGTTGGAGCAGTGGACTTCATGGTCATGACACAATAGATCAAACAGACAGTTAGGACTCTGTTGTCTGCTCCTGGAAGAGCATAAAAGAACTCTTCATATTCTCTTAGGTCTTCATCTCACACATTTTCTCCTTTCATTTTTGCCCTTTAAATGTGGTTTAATACAGACGAACACAGTAATCATTCACACTAATCTGCAATCATCCTATAATCACTCAGATAACTGAGATCAGAACAGCACTTCTGTCATCTCGTTTTGGCAATGATAAGAAAACAAGGCTCGTGTCTCTGGTGATAAAGATTGTATTTACACTGGTTCTTTTATACACCTTATATAGACTGTGTCTGATAAGATTTTAATTACACTTGTAGTCAAATGTACCCAATTAGCCACAGAATTTAATTTAACTCTAAACATAAGATGGTTTCTAAGTGGTGCAACAGAAAAGCGTATGCTCTATCACTGGGAGATCGTGAGTTCAAATCCCAACAATGTGGCCGGGAGCCAAGGGACTAAAATTGTCTGTGCTTTATGGGGGGAGGGATGGCATACTCTCTCCTGTGTCAGTGACAGAGATCATGATTCATGTATGCAGAAGAGGGCAGTTTGCACTCTCCTTCAAGAGTGGCCTGTGATGCAGCAGTTTAAAAGATGCGTTTGACTAGCTTCATGAGCCTCGGAGGAAGCACATGTTAGCCTTCACACTTCCTGTTTGGTAGTTGTCGTATGATAAAGGAGAGATGGCTGGTGGGTGGCAATTGGCAGATAACCAATTTTGGGAAAAAATGCGGAAATAAAAACTCTAAACACTAGACAGCCAAGTTCCTTATTTATATATTTATAAGTAATTTCTAATTAAAAAAAGATGGCACATGATTTTGCATGACACTTTTAAATTTCTTTTATGAAGCCATGGGACATCACACACGTGATGCACTAGGGGGGGATTTTGTTTGTCAAATGTGCCTTGGAGAGATGAATACATTTACACTTGTATTACAAGTTGGACTGATGCCCAACATGAATGCTGATCTCACTTTTCAGACTGAGGCTACACATATCAGATGTGTATCAGCTTTAGTAGCCAATATCAAGTGTGGGAAATTGTAATTTAATGCTATATGCAGTGAGACCTTTGCCAGAGACCTTATATATATTCTGTCAAATATGAGGAATCAGATTTTGGGTCAGTTTTACCTGCAGTGTGAACACATCTAAGTGGCTAACAACTTATAACTCATCATTGTATGGTGAAAAGTGGATGTACTCACTGGTACGTTGCTGGGTGCTGTGAGTGAGGACGTGCTGTTCTCGGTACCGGTTGGATCACTGTGTGTCTGTGTGGTTGTATAGATGGTGAGGGCAGCTGCATGCTCGGGCACCGGGTTTGGCCCTGTGTACTCCTGCCCGGGGTGGGCATACTCGCCGGGCAGCCCGTTCTGAGGAGGGGGAGGGGGGTATTGCGCCGGGGCATACGGCTGAGCCATGGCCTCTGGAGGGGCTGGTGCCTCCTGGTTACCCTAGAGAAAGAGAGAGAGAGCGAGAAAGAGAGAGGTGGAAGAGGAAAGGAGAGAGAATGAGAGAAAGATTTATAAATTTTAGTCTCAGACATACACGTCACCACCTATTCAGTGTAACCAAAAGCAACAGCTTGGCAGTAGCATCAGAAAGTATCACAGATAATAAGGCATGACAGAAGCAATCATGACTCTGTCTGTCTCAACTCTAATGTCACATGATAAGAGGAAATATGGGTGCTAATTTCATGATCGTTCTGATAGAATACCCTGCACAACCTGCCACAACTGAAACTGACAGATTTAGCCATGGATATGCACACTGAATATCCTCCGGCAATGAAGACACAAACCTGATCTTGATTAAAGGAACAGAAAGCAGACAGTGATGTAAATCCTCAGTGTAAATTCTACTGAGAGAGAGTTCAAGGTGCCACAAACAACCTGTAGTCCATCTACACTCCTGTCGTCCATGAATAAAACAGTGTGCCTTACGGCACATTGTAAGCAATATGTGATGCAATTTAGCATTTTTTTTTATTTCCACCACAGTGCTGTAAAAAAGCTGAATGGATTTGTACATCATAGCAACCCTCACATTACAGCATTGGCCTTACTGGTCAACAAACTTTATATTGTAGCATACTGCTCGATGGATAAGCATGGCTGGAGTCATTCGAATTTGCTCTCCTTGCAAGTGTCATGTGACAGATCAATTAACTAATTCGTTTTTGATTATAACCTTTGATTGTAATTAAAGATCTGTGATACTAGCCACGCTTTTTCACTTCACAGGCCCGCACCTCCTCATAACATTCTCATTCCCTCTCTATCACTTTCTGCATGCTGGAATTCAATGAGTATCTACCCCTTTATTTAGCTTGCGTGTGATATCTCTTTCCTCACGCTGTCTGTCATTCTCTCTGTGTATCAGCATGAAAATGAGAGCACTGCCTCTTTCTTCTCCTTCATTTCTCTCCACTGGAGTGGATGTAAATGAGACATTTCTCTCTCTCTCTCTCTCTCTCTCTCTCTCTGGCTCTCATTTGTTTTGAGTAACAGAGGTACACAATGTTTTCTCATCCATCTATGAAAATTAGGATACACGAGTGTTTCATTTCTCTCTCTTTGTCTGGCAGCTATTTTGGAAAATGTGCCTTTTTTATTTGGTCATGCCCTTGACTGTAGGAGTGAGCGTGTGTTGACTGATGAGGGTTAATTTCTACAGTAGAGTGCAGGTCTGTATGTGCCTCTGTTTATGTGTTTGTTTGTCTGTGTTGACAGATGAGGGCAACGCTGTGGAGCGGAGTGCTGTTGTCAGCACAGGTGCGGTCGGGTCATCAGTACACTCGTTGTGTGTGAGTGTGTGTACACCTTGCAGGCGTATAAAGAGCAGCTTGTCTAGAGCACCTCGTATCAGGGTATTAATATAATACAAATAGGTGCAGACAGGAGCCTGACCTCCGCTAAGCTGATGGCAAAGACAGGCAATAACACAGCATATAATCTGGAACTGCTATATCAGTTTAATAAACCAGGGGCACTCCTAATTAATTAACCTCATTGATGAGCTTGAGATGCCAGGCTTTCTGAATCAGCAGTAGTCACAAACTATTCCCTGCCGGAGCACAATAATTAACAGGTACAGTGGGCAGATGGTAAAACTATAGATCCCAAAATAGCTGCATGTTTCTTCATTACATCATGGGTGAGATACAGCTGAAATCCAGTACAATGCCTGCAAGATACCTCATTCTCATTAAGAGATAATGGGTAATGAAAAAAAAATAAGCCGTGAAGGGAAGCATTGCGGATTTATTTATTTTTTTGTCATCTTTTATCCAGGACCCACTGCATGGTGAATGCCAGTGGAAATCAAGCTCTTTTTTTCTGCCCTTTTGCTTGATTATTATTAACCTTTTTTTTCACTGACTAAGCAGCATTAGGCGGCAGCAGCGTGCTGCAGAAATGGCCTGCAGAAGGCTACAGTTTAATAGGAGTGGAGAGAATTGCATTAATGTAAATGTAGTGGAAACAATGAGAGGCCTGGCCATTGACATGTTGGCAAACAAATGAGACAGTCCTCTCAATTAGGGCCAATGCTCCATTATCCAAATGAAAAACTCACTCATCCATGACTTACGCACCATAGCCAGGCATGGAGAGTGACTGAAAGAGAGTGAAAGACAAAATAAAGACAGATGCAGCATGAGTAAGAGAGAGAGAGAGAGAGAGAAAGACCCCTTCAGGGGGTCAGTAAGAATACCAGGGACACTCGTCTCATGTTGTTCACTTTTTCCTCCTTTCATGACTGCAGTAATATTGATGCACCTCATGCTATGTAACACTTGCTATGGAATTTGTCTGTCTATATGTGACATGCTCCACAAACCACAGCTTTATAGATTGCTGTGTTTGTACTCCAAATATTAGACAAGATATGCTTTTTTATTTTTTGACTGCTTTTTAAATTTTTTTAGATATACTTTTTAAAGCATATTTTTTGTTAACAATTTTTGGTTTGTACTACATGTTAATGTTCCTTTGCACAGATTGTACAATTCTCTGGAATGACCAGAGGAATGAACACTGTTCTTCCAAAAGGTTTTCTCTCAACTGGTGTTTGGATGATGGGGTGGAGAGTGCTGTCTAACATATCAGTTCAAAATCTCAGATTTGGTTGAGATCTGGTGACTGTGAAGCCCATTTTCATACTCATAAAACCATTCACTGAGCCCTCATGGCCTGTTAATGGGGATGGGGTCATCCTAGAAGAGATTCCTCCCATCAGGGTAGACATGTTCATAGGATTAAGGTGATCAGTCAGAAGAACTTTGGGTTGATTTGCAGTAACTCGTCTATGTAAGGAGACAAGTGGACTCAAACTATTCCAGTAAAGTGACTCCTACAGCATAACAGGACCACTGTTTTCCTTAAATTTGTCGCCCCTCTGTATACACACACTTCATTTTACCTTGCAGGTGTGCATGCTCCCAAGTGCACCCTGGAAAGTATAAAAAAAAAAAGCAAGTCCTATCTTTCATTTCAGCAGTTTGTGTTTGATTAAACTTTACTGAGGTGATGTGCCGGTGATTTTTTTTTTAATCTCACAGATAAACATTGTTATTGATTGGGAGATATCACAAGAGATACAGTATAATTGACTGAAAAGGTATTATATATTTCAGGATCAGGATCTTTGCTAAAACTTTTAATAAAAAAGAAGAATGAGGGGGAGAAAGAAAAACATAATTTGCAGCACATTAGCATTCGCAGTTAAAATGAGCCATTATATTGAAAGGAGAAACACTACATTCGGGATCTTCTGTAAGCTATATGGTTTGAATTTCACAATAATACTGATACAGTATGAAAGTGTGGACATTATTTGATCCGAAAACAATAAAACCCCGAAGCAGGCTACAACTGAGTTTTTGACCTAAAAAATGGGCAATTGCAACCTCAGACTCAAAACAATAAAAAGTCTCATATTCTGTGAAGCTCTGTGCATGTGTCCCAATATTGTGTCCCAGTGGGGGACCAGTCTGGGGTGCTGTACCAGAATTTTGACAAGACGTTTTGACATGTGCAGATGTTCTATTGATTCGATGTGTGAGCATGTCTTTCTCTGCCTATGTGGCTATTCATCTGTACATCTATCATTCTCTATTCGTCTGCTTTCTTCTGTCCCTTCTTTCCATCTCTTTCTCTTTTTATGTTGCGCCTCCAAAGCTGTGTCTCGCTCTCTCTGTGGTGATGTCAGAAAAAGAAAAAAGTGGCTGTAGCCCGAGGAAGGTATTGTAATTCACTGAAACATTGAGTGTTATTGATGCACTTCCCTGCCTCAAAGCGCCAGCAGAGTAGAGGGCTGTCCAGGCGGTCTGAAAAACAGCGCATAAAGCAGGCAGAGAGGGCATAAGTGTGGCCCTGCCAGGGCTCTGAGGAGGGGCGGGGGTTCACAAAACCATAAAGTCTGCAGAAAATGTCTGCTGCTCAACATTACATTATTATTGCTCAGTGTGTGGACTCCATCCCATGAAATATTCAGAGAGGTAAATGGAGGCACAAGCAACATTTTCCAAAGCCAAACTAAGTGCAAGAAAGCAGCTTCCTTTGCATCAGGTGGGTGGTGAACTGCCCAATACACTGCAACATACCATCACCCCACACTTTATCCCACCAGTTTTTTTTTTTAATCTTTTATTTTGTTCCTGCACCTGCAAAGCATGTAATGTACTCAGTCTTTCCTAACAGCTGTGCTGTGAGCAGTAGGTTCTATTTCTGCCATGCTGACCTATGATTTTCCATTTACTCTCATTCCATTTGTTTTTGAAAAGGTTAAAAGAGAGTGACCTGGGAAAGCTAATGCCTGATTACCTCCCATTAGTCCAGTATGTGGTCACTGAGAGCCTGTGTGATGCCTTAAACCCATAATTCCAGCACAAAGAGTACAGATGGCAAATTCGAATGCAATGGACCTGTCCATCATATTGGTGGACAGAAAGTGGCCACTTTATGATGGGGTGTGTGGAGAGATGAAAAGAAGAGATGAGATAGGAGGGCTGCTGTGACTTACTTGAAGTAATGACTTACTTGAAGCCTCAGGTATTATGTATGTTCAGGGAAGGCGAGCATGGTCTACAGAGCTGGGGTGTTGTTCCCTACTGCAGTGCTGAAAAGAGTTCAGCACTGCACACAGCTCGCATGTTGTACACACTCAAAAGACTTCCAATGCTCAATCTCTGCCTTTGTTGCCAATCCAAAGAGCCTTCCTCTTCTCTGAACTTACTACAGTGCAGACAATACAGTTTAGAAGTTGCATAGAACTTTCTTTATGATTTGTAGTCCACAACACTTGTTCTTTGAAGTGACAGAGCAAACACATACATCAACAAACAATTTAAAAAAATATTACACTATGATGTGATTTGAAATGGTAGCTAAAATAAATTCTCACACTACACCATATCTCAGCCTACACCTAATAAAGCAAAACCGAGAGCCTATCAGCCCCAGAGCTCCCTCGGCTAAATAAAACACATCATGGAGCTGGAGGAAAGAGAAAAAATCTCCTGCCTAGAGGTTTTATTTCTGAAAAACTTAAATCAGCAACTGATATTTAATACAACTCTCCACTGCTTCGGTTTTAATTCACTTAGTGCCCTTTCCATATAGTTCCGCAGGTCCAACATCTGACAGTTTATAAATGTGAAAGAGAGGCAGCCCTAGAGAGAAAGAGAGAGAGAGGGAGAAAGAGAGGGGGGCTGAGAGAGAGAGAGAGAGTTGAAAGAGGGGAGAGAAAGAAAGGATCTCCATCATGGTGACTGAAGTGATGCCACAGTAAAAACATCCCCAGATCCTTGTCGACAAATTGCGCTGGTAAATGATTTCTCCGATGAGCTAAATCGTATTATCTGTCCCTCCCCTCTCTCTCCACAATCTCTCGGCTGAACCAGTGCCAAGCGGCCAAGTGATCGCACAGTAAATGAGTTTATTTCCCCTAAGAAAGAGATGAAGGGAGTGGGTTGGAACAGAAAACCACGCTACTCATCTTAACATTTAACCTCTCATATACAACGTAGCTTGGAGCATCAACAGCCATTTTGTGCAACACACTCGGGGAACTACAGAACCTGTTCTGCTTATTTCTAAACTGTTGTGCTTATTTCTATACCTACAATTTATTTTTAAGTTGTCGTGCCTCGGAATGATCAGGAAAAACGTCAGCAGTGCTGGATGAATGTCTTTTAGCTGGAACACCAGATGAAACCTAAGTGAACTCCTGAGCAGGGAGGAGAGAGTATGCACAGCGTGGCATGTTAAGTTTGAGATGCTTCCAGAGTGAGTTTGACAGGCGTGTAAGTGACTGTCAGAGTGCCAGCAGTGATAGAAAGCCTGGTCCATGCACTACGACATTAACTTGACCATATCAGTGGCTTAACATTCACCTCTGAGTCATCTACAGTCAGCTTCACATGCACATGCTATTAAGCTGGCAGTGTTGTGTTTGACAGCTATTGGTGGGGAAAACAAATTGCATCCAGTGAATCTATCTATCNCTATCCAATTAATTAATCTGAATTTAACTAGGGGCAGGGGCCCATAACCTGGACTGTTCACAACACGACAGCAGGCTCCTGTGCCTTTTAATGACTCATACAATCCTGCCAGCCCTGAATCACTGTCAGAACAGTGAGACTGCTTGAGGGGGTATGGTGTTTGGGGAGAGGGTTGTGAAAGCCAGGTTCTTCTGTGTGTATGTGTGTTGGAGGAGCGAGGTATAGTTAGGTCCAGGCATTATCGATCCTTTCTCAGCAGAGCGCTTCCATAGCCGTGGGCCCAGCGCCACGCCTCCGGACTGATTACTGACAAGCACTCTGCTGGAGCAAATTGGATTGAAAAAAAAACCCTCCCAACCACACTTAGGGAATCATTTCCAAGACTCCCATTTCCTCCTCCTCCTCCTCCTCCTCCTCCTCCTCCAGCAGCCAAGCTGAAGGCCCTCCCCATGCCCGCAGGCACACTGGGTACCGAGTGTGTGCTTGAGTGTCTGTGATGAGACCTACACCCTAAAGGCCGGGCTATCCCTCGAAAATAGAGATGTAGTGCAATCTTATATGTGTCACTGCTACATTTCAGTGGCTGTCTCGGGCTCACAGTGTCATTCCATGCCTTGAAAGTAATATATTTTTGTGCAGCTTTTCCTCCACCTCCTGCCGTGTGTGTGTAATCTTGTGTAAGAGTGAGAGCCTCAGTGGTGCGTCTGTGTCAGTTATTTACAACACTATGACAGAATGGTTGTATCATGGGTAAAATTTAGCAACATGGCAGTGCCACAGCCACAATGAGTTCAAATGGCAGACACAGTGGCAGTGCTGTTACTCTATTGTTTTTCCTCGTGACAGCACTCTCTGGTGACATGAGTGCGTGCAGCGTGTCTGAGTGATTTCCCTTGTAGATGGAAAACAGGGCCGCAGCTCCATGCCACCTATCGGAGCAAATAGGAGAGGAGACAAAGGTATGAGGAGGGGGGTGTAAATATGTGAGCATCACTCCTTACATCACTCCCTTCATGCAGCTATATTATTCTACTCTGTTTCAGTTGGCTGATGAAGAGAGGGACACGTAACATAGGCCCACGGAAGTCTATAAATCTTTTTTCTTTCTCTCACACACTCCACTCCCATTCTTTCTCCATCAAAGGGTCTACTTTTAGCAGAGTTTACAGGTGTTCCACATGTCCCATTGTCCTATCCATGCATGTGTGCTTGCAAGAGCCTGACAGTGCACACGGTGGACCCAAGTACATGCTTTCAAATCTCCCAAAACTCCTTGTGTGTGTGTATGTGTGTGTGCGTGTGTCCCCTCTAAAGCAGTAATCAACCATAACATACTGTGTTTCTTCCTTCAGAGAGAGTTCAGAGTATCACATAAATAAGACGTTATATTCTTTGAAGTCCAGTAAGAGCAAAGGAAGTTATAATTAAAAGGAACACAAGGAACGACATCCCTGCTGGCATTCTATATTATGAATACCACACACCACCACCACCACCACCACCACCACCACACGCAGATGTGTGTGCAAACACCCTTAGCCAACCCCGGACTAGTGCATAAACAGAAATGGATGCTTAATATTAGTGCTGAGTTTCAGACTTCAGACAGTAGGAAAGACCAGAGGGATACTTTCACAAAACACAGCAGACATTTAGGCTGTAAACAAAAAAAAAAACAAAAAAACAAAAACAGTGGCCTAGCTGGATCCATTTTAATTAGACAAATCACACCATTTTCTCATTCTACTCTTAATTCTCTTCTCTCCTACTTCCTTCTCCCTCGTTAAAATGTTACAGCTTCTACTAATAACCAAGCTCACCGTTCCTGCCCTCGCTCACTACTCTCACAGTGACAAATCCATTCGGAGCAGTTTGGACTTATTAACTTTTGATGGTCTAGCAAATGTTAAAACCAGATACATCTTCTAGTAGATCAGAGGGAAAATGCAGTTTTGTGGATGGTCCTACATGGATACCCTAAAAATTACACTTCCCAAAAATAGTTTTGTCCAAACTCACCATAGCTTCAGTGGATACCTAAGAACTGCTGCTGTAATAATAAAGACAATACTTTCAACACACCTCGTGCTCTTTGACGTTATAGAACACAGTTGTAGCATCCCACTATCTCACCCAAAAGCGAATGGGTTCCCTCTGGAGATGTGACCTCTGGCTTGCTCATTAGGGATTTAAATGCACCTCTGTAAAGCTGCTGACGATTGTTCAAGGTGAATTGAATGTGATGAATAGAAGAGAGAAGCATGCAAAACTCAAAGAGACATGGAAAAGCTAATGCAGGAGATATTAGCCTTTTCAGGTCTTTTAGATTAACATTCTAACAACACTGACTGTAGCAATCAATGTACATGTTAGTGTAGCAGTGTAAAACGAACATGTTAAGAGACGGAGTACATAATGGATGGAATTTTCCATGAAACCTGATAAAATATTAAGAAAAATGGACATCATTTCATGGTTCTAAGTGTCAAGTGGGACATGGTGATGAGGAGTGAAAGCTAATGGAGGTCCATTACACGCATGAGCAAAATCGCTGCTCTTTTGTATTCTGCCTGGGTTATATGCTGGTTACTTCCTATTCTTGTAATGTGCCAAGTCATGAACGCAGCCATGTGATCAACAGTGAGCAGTTAACATATCACTCTTAGGCAAAAGGCAAAAAACGTTACTCTGTTAATAAAGCTCTGTTAAATCTCCAGGATTTTACGAAGAATAATTACATATCCAAATTCCAAAGAACAGATAGTAGAACACATTGAAGTGAGCTTGATCAAGGCCTAATCCCTCACACTACCATCCTCCTCTCAGCTCTACCTGAGCACCTTCATCATTTCTTCTGTCTAATTCACTTTGTCCCCTGACAACAGTTTTTAATAACTTTTATTAATTAGGGCTGTCCAATGGCCTGTCAGGAGAATATTATTTTATTCAGGGACCATTAGGCTGTCCTGGAACTTCAGTGAAGGGGGGGAGGAAAAGCAAGAGACAAAGTGTGGAAACAGTATAGAGAGAAATAAAGGTAGAGAGAAGGAAAACGAAATCTTTTTTTTTTTTTTTTAATGTAAACCCCTGCTATGTTGACAGCCATATTAGCATGATTAAATGCACAAACTTACATGCATAAAAATTCACAAAAACTCTGTGATTCTAGAAATATTAGGTTCACTTTAAAATTAGATTTTAATAATGCAGAAATTAAAATAAAGTGATAGGATTAGATTGGAGCTGATAATAAAACTTAACCTTAAACGTAACGTTAATATTTATAACTTTGTGCTAATTGTTAATTGTTGAGTTTACAAGAGTGTGACTATGTTGTAAGTTACACACACACTCATATATTCTACACAACACCTGCAGTGCTGCGGTAACGTAGCTATTACAGTGATTAAAGACTTGAAATAAGTAATTAAAGAATGTACATGTCCTCTAAAATACACACCATCTGGTTAAAGTGTTGTACCTAATCTCCTGTAGAAAGGCATTCGTATTTTTCTTTCGATCTTAATGGGCTGAAAATGTGTGCTTTCCCCCCCTCCATTTATCAGAGCTTCATTTGTATGGTGCTCATCACTACATAGAAGCAACTGTGTTAAAGTGCATTAATGTGGAAGAAATTCAGTGACTTTCACTAGTCAACTTTCTGAGCTTTGCAGCACTTCACCAAACACCATCAGGAAGCCGTTTACAGTCGCAAGTCTGTCTATTTACTAACTAGTGACAAAATTAATCCAAAGATCTTATAGAGCTGACTGATACATGCTGCACTTGACTGTATGAAGAACCTTTCTAGAGACTTGTGGAGTCATATAAAGAGAAAAGTTCATGATGACTGACCAATTTAAACTGGAAGTCAATGTTTACTGCAGTGTTGAGTGAACAATATTCCCCATATATACCTGTAATCAAACAATGTGCATTGCTCTCAGTGGACTGGGTGCAATCGATGTGTTCCTACTACAGTGAAACAATACATCAGAGATCTAACAAGGTATCTATAGATATGTAGCGGTGATGAGTGGCACTACCACAAAGCCCAAAGTCTAAATCAGAGCAGCTTCATATGTGTGTGTATCAGTAGCCTCAGTTCACAGTGGTCTACATGCTACATTGTGCCGATGGAGATGCAGAGGAATCTAATTTAACAGTCGAGTGAGCAGCAATCAGCCTACACTGCTTGGCCCACACAAATGTATACGCGTACACACAGACATTTACACGTTTACACACAAATACACACACACACACACACACATACACACACAGACCAGAGCCTGAAACCCAAGATGGGGACATATCCTTGCCTCCAGACCAGAGCTCAAGTTCACTTAAGATAGGGGGGATTGAGAGAGAAAAAAAAAACTTGAAACAGAAAAAAGAACTTCAAAAGAAGAAGAAAAAATCCAGATTAAAAATCAAAAAGAGGAGGAAGAAGGAGATAAAAGATATGAGTGAAGGCATCACAGAGAGACAGCGAGAGAAAAAGAGAGGAAGCATAATGTGTGAGTGAGTGTGTTAGAGAGAGAGAGAGAGAGAGAGAAGGAGAGAGAGAGAAAGTGGCTCAGGGGGGAAATAGAGAGTGTGAGGCAGAGCTGCTTGTAATTCCAGCCAAGTCTTCTGTCGGGCCGGTCGCTGCTCCCTCTAGACTTGCTACATGATATTCACTAACCTCCGTAACAATGGCAAACATATGTAAATCAGAAGCAGTGCCGGATCCAATCAGGCCTCATCACAAAGCCAGTGCCACACTCCTCCCAGGCAGTGAGAGCCACCATACACACCCGTACTGGCTTTCACACACACACACACACACACACACACACACACACACACGCTCTCTGCCTTCATCTCAGTCTTTGTCTCTTTATTCCAATTCTTTTTCACATCGTCTTCAATTCATGCAGACCTTTTTTATGATTTCGGAGTCATCTCTTTAAGTTCTCTGTCAATATATTTCCCTTCTTTCTTTTACTTGTCTGTTTTTGAAACAGAGGAATGAAATAAGCTGATAAAATGCATTAAATTGGCCACTGGGTCTAATTATAGAGATTTCACACACAGATAACTGCGACCGATGAAACCTCATTTACCCAACATACATTAGAGTATGTCTTATTCTCCTTTTTCATTCAGTCCAGAACACATAAGAAAGAGACATATACTATCGGTACTAATGGTCCATGAATCTCATCTTCCTAATGAGAGGGGTGACTAACTGTATCCGTCAGAGGAAAACCTCTTGCAGAAAAACAATCTGTTGCAAAGCTGAGTGAATGAAGGATGACGGGAATGGACAGAGGAATATGATACGAGGGATCATGGGATGATCCAAGGAGCGATGAAAACTGCCTGGACATGTGAGTGCTGTCAGACTGCCTGAGAAAGAGAAAGAAATAAGCTTGAAAAAAAGGGAGAACATTTAGAACTTACTTGTTTAAAAACAAGTACATATTGTTCACTGAGTAATGCGATGCTTCAACTTGTACAACAGAATAGCACCTTTCATTCTTTTTAGCTATACTAGTTTTACAGCTACAGTAGGAACAGTGCACCTATTCACTTATTCATTCATCTTCAGTAACTGCTTTATCCTGGTCGGTGCTGCAGTGGATCCAGAGGCTACCCTGGGAGCACTGGGCATGTCGCAGAAATGGCCAGAAACACCCAGGATGGGACACCAGTCCATTACAGGGCACCATAGACACATGCTCATTCACACCTAGGGGCAATTTAGGGTAGCAATCAACCTACTGGCCTGTTTTTGAGCAATGAGAGAAACTAGAGAACCTCGACAAAACCGTAAATAAAAAAAAAATAGTTAAAAAAAATACAAGTACTCCAAAGTTTAGGATTGAATCAGGGACCATGAAGCTATGAGACAACAAACCTACCCACTGTGCCACCATGCTGCCCAACAGTCCACCTACAAGTCTAACATTAAACTGTGCGAGTAAATTAGCTGCAGATAGAGAGATCAGTTCCTGCAGAGATGCAGGACAGCAAGTTAAGAAAACTGACTGCGCTACACACCCCTTTTAAAATTGCAGATTTTTGTGAAGTAAAAGAATGACAGTAAGATAATTCGTGTCAGATATTTTCTCAGCTTTAATGTCCAACTGCAGAGTATACAAATAAAGTGAAAAATACTTACAATAAGCTTGGATTTTTTTTTGTGAGAAAGGGCTTCCGTCTAGCCACCCTACCCCATAGCCCCGACATGTGAAGAGTACGAGAGACTGCGGTCACATGCAGAAGGTAATCAGAACTTGACAGATATTCCTGCAGCTCCTTTAATGTTGGTCTCTTGGCAGCCTCCCTGGTAGGGTTTTGTCCTGTCCTTTTGTCAATTTTGGAGGGATGTCCTGTTCCTGGTAATATCACTGTGGTGCTCCATTTTCTCCACTTGTTGATGGTACATCTACTGTTTTGGAATTTTTTTGTATCCCTCTCCTGATAGATTTTTTTGACAGTGGGACCCTGTGCTGGCTTTGTCAGCTCTTTGCAGACCATGTCAGATGAAACCAAGAAGACAATCCTACAGAAACAGTTGACTTATATTTGGGGTTAATCAGAATAATTGCACTGATGACAGCTATATGATAATTACTTTTGAACATGAGATTGAATGTGATTGGTTCATTCTGAACACAGCCACATCCTCAATTATAAAATAGTGTGCACACTTATGCAACCAGGTTATTTTAACTTATTATTTTTCCCTAAAATGTTTCTGATCATTTTCACTTCATTTTTATACGTTGTAATTTCACACTGAGGGTGAAAAAAAGTTGACATGATTTATCTTGGTTTCTTTCTTTCTTTTTTTTTTTACCATAACAAAAACCCACCATTTTAACAGGAGTGTGTAGACTTTTTATATCCACTGTACATTCAGAATCTAGGAAAAAAAAAGTTTCTAGAGAACCTGCATTCATGAAATTTTATTTGGTCATTCCTGTCCCTGTCTCGAAGGATATTACAGAAGAATTTCCCAAAATGTTTACTATTGTTGGATTTAGGCTGTTAGATTTTTACTGAAAAATGGCTGTGCATGGTATTTTCTTGAGTAAATGATAAAGAAATGATATTTCAACAAACGTTTCTGTAAAAGTCTTTCTTTGGAGAATGTGTTCATGATTAAATAAATACATTATAACAACAAAAGACTAGATTTTCTAAGTTTGCAAATTTATGAATATTTAATTAAACAAAGCATCATTTGCAGAAATAAAAGTAAATAAAAAAATTGTTTAAACAGAGAAGGCACTTGTAATAATATCAGCAAGTCACTGTTTTTTTTGGCATATTTAATATTGATTAAAATTTTCTGCTGTTCTTGTTTTTGTTGTTCTGACATTACAGACTGTCACCAGAAGACGGCAGTAGTCAGACGTGTGATTTTCTCCAGTATTAGCAAATTGGTTTTATAATTGTGAAGAGAAGTTTATCTTTATAAGCGTGACAATGCGGAAGTGACATCTCAAAATTTGTTTTACAAACAAAACCAGAAATAAATACACTCAATAAATAAAGGGATATGTGCAGTTAAAATAATACAAGTAACTCATTTATTTACACATGTACAAAAAAAAATGTGGTGCACAAATACAGTGATACAAAATGCAGTAGGGCTCATGGATTGGCATGACAAGACCAAAAATGTGAAGCCCAAAATGTCAATTGGCTTTAGGAAACCAGCAATGCCATCCCATTATTCAGGTCTCACACACATGCCCCCTTCAAACAGAACAGGTACATTAGAACTAGCACATGATCATGTATCAGACACATCAAAGAAAAGAGCATGCTATTCTAGGTGCAGCTTTCTCCAGTCCACACACTGATCTTCATTAGGACATGAATAAAGCAGCTCAGAGCAACACGCTTTCTGTAACTAACATAATGCATCAGCTTTTAAGTCAATCTGCAGAGCCAAATCAGCGCTGGAACATTCATTAGAGAGGACTCCATATTCAACCTTGACAGCTTGGCTGCTGTGGAAAGCGTCATCTCACTGACTAACACCTTAACTTGGAGGAGTCAGTTCATTTTAAACAAACGTTTAGCAATCATGCTTCAACCTGTTTCAACAACTGAGGGCTTATTTGCATGATGTGCAACCGTCAACAGCAGAGCCTAAGTGACAGCTGAGTAATCAGTAATGCCTCTCACATCCAGCACTTCATTTTATTGGCTTGATGTAGAATTAAGAAAGTGGGGGGGAAGGAAAAATGAAAAACCCGTAATGTTTCTGGACTCTTAATGTAATTTGCATCTCGTTCTTAGTCTCAGTTAGGTGAAAAAATGGAAACATTTACACAGATATATTACAAGTTTCACAGCTTAGAAACAGAACAGAGATCCAACAACAATGCATGGGGCAGTAATGCATCTTAGAAAATGTCAGAAGGAAGAATGGGGGAAAAACAAAAAATTAAAAAAAAAATAATAATCAGGTGAGTCCCAAAGGACCCTGTTAATGTATGTTCTAGGGTCCAGTAAATCATCCAATAAGGTTCATCATGAGTTAGAAATGCTGACAATTTGGCCCCTTAGCTCTTCAAACTAAAACAAACATGAGCATGCAACAGTAACTCATCTTGCACCACTCACCAGTTACAAATATAATTACCAAAATATAATAAAAGAACTATAATGGGTAAAATAAAAGCATGGCAACACTTCTAGATATGGAGCCTTGTAGAAAGAGTTTTAGGACAGGGGAAGGAATTACATTTATTTAAAAAAAATAAAGAAAAAAAAGCAGTATACCAAATGGAACCAAGTCAGCTGTTAAATACATAAACCTTATCAGAAAAACCATAAATGATGGCTTATGCAGCAGTGTGGATGTACAGAGAAAGTACTAGTATGAAGAGAGACACCAGTGTAAAGGATACTGGAGTTGAGCTGGTTGGGGCAGACACTGTTAGTTCAGTCCCAATGTCTCCTTAGACAACCTATGATCATAAAATCCTCTGTTTGTGTGCATATACACCAGAGTGAAAAAGGAGAGTAAGAGACAGTAGAAGATAAAGTAAGAGCAAGATAGAGACCCTTAAAAAGGTCAAGTTGATTCTGAACCATTTTGGTTTCGTCGGTTAAAGAGAGACAGTCTGCCCCGCTTCGTCGCTGTACGAGAAGAGCCATGAGTCTGCCACAAGGGTCATCCTCTGCACTCCATGGTATAGGGAATAAATTCTGGGAAATTTATTCAGAATCTAAAGCAAGAAGAGAAGAATATTTTAATATTAATATTAAATAAGCCAACAAACAGTGAAGTGACCAATTAAAACAAACTGATAAGTGCTGGTCACACACACACACACACACACACACACACACACACACACACACTCTTAAGACCGGGGGAAACATTCCAAGTATTCGTATTTCATGCTGGTGGATAATAACCAGGTTGTAAGAACTGCCTCAAAGTATCAAAAAAAGAAAAAGGAAGAAAGAAAAAA
>CM074956.1:13733690-13761326 GCA_037577455.1 Pangasius macronema | reverse complement strand
CTCTTGGCAGCCTCCCTGGTAGGGTTTTGTCCTGTCCTTTTGTCAATTTTGGAGGGATGTCCTGTTCCTGGTAATATTACTGTGGTGCTCCATTTTCTCCACTTGTTGATGGTACATCTACTGTTTTGGAATTTTTTTGTATCCCTCTCCTGATTGATTTTTTGACAGTAGGACCCTGTGCTGGCTTTGTCAGCTCTTTGCAGACCATGTCAGATGAAACCAAGATGACAATCCTACAGAAACAGCTGACTTATATTTGGGGTTAATCAGAATAATTTCACTGATGACAGCTATATGATAATTACTTTTGAACGTGAGATTGAATGTGATTGGTTCATTCTGAACACAGCCACATGCCCAGTTATAAAATGGTGTGCACAACCAAGGTTATTGTAAGTTTTTTACTTTTCCCTAAAATTTTTCTGATTGTTTTCACTTAATTTTTTAATTTGTTCTGATTTCACATCGAGGGTGTGACATGATTCAGCTTGATTTAAGTTTTTTTTTTACATCACACGAAAGTGCCATTTTAACAGGGGTGTGTAGAATTTTTATACCCACTGTACTTATCTCCTCTCCTGAACTCTGGAGGGAGGCAAGACTTTTCCCCTGAAGTTGAGCTTATTGCAGTGAACAAGGAGAGTTTTTTTTTTGCTTATTGAACAGAGTTCTCACCCACTTACGCATACACTTAAACATAAGGTATACAAAATGGTACGTACATATGATGTGGTCACTACAGTGCCCTTTCTCTTCTAGAGCAACGTGTGAAGTTTGCTCTGTGTTTACCGTGTCTAGGACTGTGTGAAGACTGACAGCAAGAAAGAGAGACAGAAATGTGAGACAAACTAATGGTGCAAAGTTTTTCCACAGTTTACTGACAGTTGTGTTAGGTGAACTCCACAACCTTCTATGCCCCTGTTCAGTATATACTTCTTTCTGATGAAAACAATGCATCTCTTGCTCTGACTCCTTCAGGCTCTCTCAGACATTCGCTCCACACTAAAGGTGAGTCTTGGGTATAGAGAGCCACCAGCTGCCTTGGTCATCTCTTTAATGGAGACAAGCTGTTAAATCTTTCATGTTTTAAGACTGTTTCACTGTAAAAGAAGGCCAGTTGCTGGGTGATAACGATGGCCTATTATTCATGTGACCCTCAGCCAGTCTTGAGCCCACTCGTCCCCTGGTGCTGGATAGATTGGAAGAGGAGAAAAGGGTGAAAAAAATGACCACAGACTACCCTATCTGTTCATCACTGACCACACAGATTTTAGTTCACAGAGGTAAGTGAACTCACCTCTCCTGTCTTACAGCCCCTGTAACCACAAATGCTACAGGAAACCACAAAAGCCTTCCTGAGAAACGGTTTCATTTACAGAAAAATGACTACTAAAAACTGACTAAATATTGTGTCAGTATTATATCAGGAACAAGAAAGGTATCAGATACCTTTCTGGTAACACGAACCTTCACCCCACAGGTGATATTTTCAGCACAAAAAAAAAAAAAAAATCAAATATGAAAAGGTACCATAGCAAACCTGTGCAGTTCACACACAATTTATTTGTAGCACCTTCTACTAGATGAATATCAACATTCTGTCATAAGCATATGGTCGATATCAACCTATCAACCTGTCACACGACTGTTCCGTAGGTCACAGTCTGCACCAACGTATAGAAGGTGCTGCAAATAAGTTGTATGTGAATGTTTTTTTCTAAGAGACAGGGTTTCCTATAGTCGACCCAAATGAGGCTGAGCAGAAGCAGTTGCACAGCTGATTGTTCTCAGTGAAACTCTTTTAATTAGCTTCACATTCTGCTTCTACCCAGATCCATGCTGATCAATGAGCCAGTGGTGCTGAGAGCCTGGCTCAAACTAGGGCCATACCAATGACAGAATTTAGGGTCTACAGCCATTCCACAGTCTCTGCCTGATCAATTTATTAACTCTCTCATTTTCTATCCTGTATTGTGTTTCAGTCCCTGAGGAGCAGGGCTGATGAAAATTGAGTTGCAGATAAATGGAAACTATTAAATTTACTGTATATGTGAGGTGGTCCAGAAAAAAAGATGGTGGAAGTTGCTAGCGTTGAATTGATGAAAATCTGGTTTCGACCAAAATGTAATTTTTCTGCCAGTTATGCAGTATACTTTGACAGCTGTAATTTCTGACGATTTGATCACGTTTATGGATAGTTACACACCATAGTGAAATGGAATCAGTTCAGTTTGTAATCAGATATTTGCTGTCAAAATGTCCGTGATGCTCCTGCACCTTCACATCATCATCAAAGCAGAGAAGAGCAAAGTTAAAATGTTAAATGGCCATAACTAACAAGAAATTTGGCCAATTATTTCATTGATTATTTCCCCATCAACGTTAGCATGAACAGTGATTAATCACATGAAGAAATGAAGATGAGGCTTTTACCTCAGGTGATAAGACAGGGAGTGATGTGGATAATTCTGATAATGAAAGTGATAATCAGCAATTTCTACTGTTAAAAAAAAAAACTTTTAATGGTTTACACCAAGGATATTCAAGTAAAATTTGTAAAGGTCCAGTTACAGAAAATTTGCAGCGTACAAATGCCCAGATAAACAACTAACAGGTCTGAAAGGTGACAACAGATACCTTTTAATGATTAAAGATTATTGATTAGTTTATGGCTAAACAGTCTAAATAAAACAATCTGAATTGGTTATGTATTGTTTCATAGTAGTGCTTCATGTAACCAATTTTGACAAGGATCATGGACTCTGAACAGATCCGTTCTGAATTTACCAAGAAGAAAGTAAGTGAATACATCTAAATTCATTCATTTTTGAATGTTTCATTGTCAGCTTTTTTTTAATTAATTATGCCATGTAGTTGGTTTGCTAATCAGACCATAGAGAGTAAATAAAATGAAAAAATCTATGAATGAAATCTTCCCTTTCTGAATGAATATCTCTAGGTCTGTAAGTACTCTAATTCAATGCTCTGCCTTCAGCTAAATAATTAACATAAATGCATGTGCTTGGATGAAAGATAACAGAGGGTCTGCTACCTAAGCCTTCCTGAGTCAAGTTTAGAAAACTAGTGCTGCTGAACTATGGACAGTTCTTCCACACATTGTGCTCCTCTGCTACAGTATTTTTTCCAAACACTTCGTTCGGTCCACTGAAATACTTTGATGAGCCATGGTATGCAAGTTTACCCTCAAATTTATGATTTAGTTCAAGATGAATATGAAACTTTTGCCTCTGATATACCAGTACTATATTTCAATAAGAGCTTATTAGTTGAACGTCTTTCCCTGGTGACAAAATTGAAAGTGATATACATATGACTAATCTTCTGTCTCTCGTCTCTCAACTTTCTGCAGATGGAGATGGAGAACTCTGATGAACTGACTAGCTCCAAACTCTTCTTAGAGACACAGGTCATGTCCTGACAGCAAAGTACACAAAGTTGCAGAGAAGCAAATCTTCAGAGATAGTTCTAGCAGCTTCCACAAGAAAAAAAAAAATCGACAACAAACAGCCAACACACTTGGGTTGAACTAGTGTCTTCAGCATGAATCTTTTATAGGCAGAAAGGAAGAGGGGAAACTCCACTTACAATATCTGTGATTTGGATTTTTTTGTATCAAATTGACTGAAGGTACAACAGTCTTATCAGCAGTGACTGTGCTGAAAGGCTCAGGCTTGCACACAACCAGTGTTTTCTTTTCAGCCTGAGTATATAGATTACACTCACTGAGCCACACTGCAAGAGCACTGTATTTTCTCATGACTGTGATTTCTGGAGAGTGCTTATCTGCGTTAGCTGAGAGGAAAACTCTCTCTCTCTCTCTCTCTCTCTCTGACTTTCCCTTCCTCTTTTCCTGAGCCAAAAAATCAGAAGCTCTTATCAATGTAACTGCTGAGCATAAGTGCGGGGCTGCTCCAAGCACACACTCGACTCCTGGTGAGGTTTAGGTTAGTGAAGTTGAAGTGGCAGGATGAGCCCTCAGGACACACAAACACACACACAAACACACACACACACACACACATACACACGGAGAGATAGAGATATAGAGAGAAAGAGAGAGAATTTTCTTCATGGCTGAAAATTCTAATGGATTTGCATAAACTCTGACCTCATTTGAGGGCCATCCAAAGAAACCATCTTTGCTAGTCATCATTCCTGTGAACTTTCAGAGAGAAATGATAATAACAGCTTTCAGTTTGCACAAAGCAAACCTATGATTCTGATCTCAACCCATCACACACTACTTCCTTGCGTTCCCAGGGAAAATAGAGAGCTAGTTTAGATTTTGCTAAACTCCTTGTGCAGGTTTTTTGTTGCCACTTTCCCCTGTCCTGAATCAGAGCACTGAAGCTGATACAGTGGGATGAAACTCAACAGCAGATTAAGGTTGAAGGTCAGCTTTTTAATTGAGTGAGCAGAAGAGATGAAGAGCAGAGAGGCCCTGTATCATACTCTCAACCACTAATATTAATTCACTCGGGGTCAGGACTGCTGATGCTGGCGTGATTGCACTAATATCGAGTGCATTGTGAGCTGAAAAAGAGAGGGGGATTATGGTGAATAAACCTCCACTATCTCCTCTGACCAAAAGGCCTCCCTGCACCGGATGATTCATCATGTCAGATGTTAATATCCTTAAAGGTCATACGAAGTTATAAAAGGGGGAGGAGGGAATACACTTTGTTAATGTTTTTACCCCACAATTCTTCTTTTTTGTTCAACTCTTGGAGAAGTTGGGCGTCATGTGAGCCGATTGAACACGATCTTTCTGAAATGATTGATACAACAACCCTGATATAATCCAATAAGTTTTATTTTATCAGACATGCAGCTACTGGATAAGCTCCAAAAGCTTTCATGTTGCTGAAAAAACAGAGAGACAGAAAGAAAAAGAGAGAGAGAGAGATGTTTTACTGGAAAGGAAAGAGTTGTTACTGTTCTCAAATTCTTACAATTAAGTCAGGACAGGACAAATTACTGAGTTAAAACTCCACTTGGCAAACAAGAGGAGATGGAAATTAATTTCCTGGCATCTCATTACATCTTTCAAATGATGAGAGGCTTGCTTTTGCATTTGCATAGTCTCAGGGAAAACCTTCCTTCACCGTCATTACCTATTCCATCTTGTACTAAATCTATAGTTGCTCTGAATTTTTGAAAAAGACAGAAACAGGAGGCGGCACTCGAGCCAGAGGAGGCTACACGGATAAGACCAGTTTACACATGTTAAAACACTCGCGCGCCCTTCGAGAGATCCATTTCAAAGACTTTTTTAACGAGGTGTATGGAAATCAGTATGATAGATAAGGAATTAGTAATTGTGAAAGTACAAAATAGATAAGGAGCTAAGAAAGGCGAGCAAGTGGAAAAAGAGTTTGAGAGACAGATCAAGGGAGAATACCCGTTGAGATAAGAGAGCTGGAGAGGGGAGAGAAAGGGAGTAGGAGAGAAGAGAAGGGGCTGAGACAAGCTAATCGCTGGTTCCTCTCTGTGGAAAGTGTGGCGTTTGTGGTTCGATCCAGCCTTCTTCCAGTGCTAATGACTGTCAACATGGTGAGTGGGGCTGTGAAGGGGGAGAAAATTACTAGCTGAAAAGCAATTGACTGATCCCCATCATTTCTCAGGAAAGCAGTGACCTGTGAATATTTCATTATGGGCGAAAGTCGTGCGGCTCATACTGATGGGGGCACAGGGAGCTTTGGAGTGGCCCAGCCGGAATGAGAGAGGTGAGCTGAAACACTGGCCTTTATTTCCCTTTCCTCCTGCACACTGTCATCAGCAGGTGAGGAAGTGCTCTATGCCAAGATGCACACTTCCTCCAATTTACAGCAATATACACACCAGGCTATAAAGGCAACTGACAATATGGACAGTGGAAGATTACAACTAGTCCACTAGTTCCTTTGTTTGCTTCTATGTTCACCACATGCTCTGTCAGAATAATTTCCCCATCCAGCTCTGCTGCTTATCTCGTGTCTACTTAACATCTTACGTTTCAATCACAGTGTTATTTGTGGCACTGTGTTCAGAAGATACACCTAAGCTAATAAGTGTTAATTGGAGAACCTCTGATGAGGGAAAGTGTTGAACCAGGACCAGTACCCACAGCCATCTCCATTTCCAGCTATCACTACGCATATCTATACAGTCAGAGAATGAATCAATGAATGCAGACAGACGGATCTGACAGCCCTTTCATAAGCGGAAGAGCAGCATGATCAATGTGATATTTTGTACATGCTACAAGGTAAATATTTAGTGCTGCCGAACTGTCTAAACCTCACCTACCTTTAGTGATAAGAAAAGGAAAAGCCTCTATGGTGTAACATGGTGTAAACTGAAACAACACGAATATAGAATAAAACTGCCTCCACGCCTAAGTTCCTAAAAATCACACTAAACCTAAAGAATAACATTCAGTTCAGGTTTTAAGCTAGCCAAGATTATGCAAAGTCAGCAGACAGAATATAGCCATACATTCACAACTGGACAACATCTTCACTGAAGCAGTCGGATAAAGAGCCTCGGAAAATGGACTCATCATAATAGACGATGGGGGATTGTGTGCCTGAAATTAATGAAATTGATATGACTTTTTAGCCAACTCATACGGACAGCTAATATATCCTTCAGACACCTACGCAGGAAAATATAGAATTAATGCTTAATTAAAAGACTGTCAGAGAGTTTAAAAAGAGAAATAGTATGAGTACTAAATAAATCATGTCAGCAATTGACAGACACAATTAATCCATGACAGTGAGAGAAATTATACTTTCACTCTGATTGATGGCTCTGGTAAAATTTTGTTAAATGAAAACTTATTAAAATTAGTATTAATAATGTACCAAAATCTTTGCAGTTCTGCGGTTTCTATTAAAGCATGAATTTACAATCTCAGCAATAATTGACAAGAAATGTTATGTGGTCTAATTATATTTCTATTTGCTAGGTGACCCCAAGTCAGATCGGAAAGAGAATCCAAGGACAACCGTAGTCAGAAGTCTATAACAATATATAATTCCCCTATGTCGTCTCCTACATTCTCGCTTTGTTCTCATTGTCTCTATCTCACACATACAGGAGCATGTCCTTTCTAACCTCAGACAAACAGGGTTTCATTTGTAAAAGCAACACAGGGTGAGATGAGCCTCTATCCGTTGTCTCAAAGGGTCTCTGCAAAACTCGCCTCAATCACGGCCGTGCCATGTGGCAAGGGCACGAGGGTGTGCCAGACAACACGGCAGCCCTGGTGCTCAGAGCAATTCCACCTCTGGATTGTGAAACTGAGCAGAGCAGGAAGGACAGGAGATGAGACGAGAAGAGGAGGGGGAAATGTGCTGAGCCCAGACTAAAATGCGCGAAGAAAAGATTAAATACAAGAAAAAGTGAGAAATAAACAAACGTGGGTAGACAATGACACAGTGGCTGATATAATTGAAGTACAGAAAAATGCTGTGTGTGTGTGTATGTGTGTGTGTGTGTGTGTGTGTGTGTGTGTGTGTGTGTGTGTGGATGAGAAGAAAAATGATGGGAGCATCATCTATGTCATATAAGCTCTACAGCTGAAACAAAGTTATACAGCCATACCACAGCCTGGACAATTCACCATGTAGAGCCTAGGATTGTTTTATTGTTATTTTTTTTATTTTTAAAAAAATTACTATAATATAATGACAAAACAAATGTAGAATTATGTTACCATTCAGTCAAACACTATTGTTAGATATAAATAACAGTAGATTTATCTCTGAGTAGTTAAAGATGTGGTCTCACTAGTCATTTCCTTATTCCTATTAATGGAGGATGAACTACAAGTATCTATTTTTGATTTTTTTTTTCACAGAGAATTTCTTTCAAAATAATTAAAAACAAAACAGTATTTGATATTCAGTACTACGTTTTTGGAGTGTTAAAACCTATTGCGCTGCTGAATCATTGCGATGAATCATTGTATTTACTCTGCTTCCACCCACCTGCTCCTTAACATGCCAGTGATTCACAGTGCATATTTAAACCAACAAGTCATTATAATTCACACACTCCGCTCACCACAGTAGTTTACATTTCTGATTTTAAAGCAGGAAACAGACTGAATGTGCTTCAACAGCCATGCTCTCGTTTTCTTTTCTTTTTTTTTGACATACTCTACATTATACATTCTCTTACTTTCTTTTTCTATTTCTATTTCATTCTCTTTTTTCCTTCCCCCCGCTCATATGCACACATGCACACACACCCACCCAGCGAAGAAGTCTACTTTCCTTCTTCTTGTAAGATATACTACTTAATCAGCAGGATATATGTGCAGAAATGAAAGGCTGAGTGATAGAAAATTCAGAAAACGAAGTATCAATTATTCAAAACAGAACATTTTGCGCTTATTACTTAACCAAATCTAGTGGCTCTGATGACAGCTCATGGGAATGAATCATTTTTATCTCCTCACATACTCCATTCCTTCTGCACTGTCCAACACACACCCCCTCTCAAATCCACACACGCACACACTTTCTCTTTGTCTGTACTTTTCTCTCATTGTCATGCTGTATCAAAGTGTTACCCACAGATGGAGCTGATGCACACACAGTACGCAGACATTGCAGAACATGTGTATGTTCAATTCCAATGTTGCGAGGCGAGCCAGTAATATATTCTTTTTCTGTAAAACGGGAATAATCATCGAGCACTTCCATAGGTTTTAAAATCTCCATTTTTTTTAAAGAATTTCTATGGTCTATTTCTCTCTATGGTCAAATCAAAGAATCATCAGTGCTGTTCAGCATAACCTACAGTTTGAAAGTTCTGTCAATAAATTTTCTACTTGAGGTCGCTCGCTCACAGCAGGGTACTGTTGTATATGTGAATTCAATTATCTTATGTGAAAAATATGTGATCACGTGAAATCTACATGCCCCATGCCCCAAAAATGAACGTAAAATAACACATGCCATGCAGGTGAAATGTCCACATAGGAAAATGTTTTGAAAAATAACGTGAAGTGTCTAAAAACCACCATGTGTAAAATAGGCATGCAAATATGCAAGACTGGTGTCTGTTACCCTTAAAATAAAGGCTTAGTTCTTTTTTCTCTGTTTCTACCTCTTTCTCTTTCTTCTGATAACGTATATGAGATGGTTAAGGTTTCATATGTGGAAAATGGACTTTATTTTTTAAAAATTAAGATTTTACAGAGGGAGTGATGGTATCACTGTTGGTGAAACGGAGACAACATCAGGGTTATTAAAAGATTATAAATACGGTTACGTGTCGGTTTTTGAAGCCAAAAGCAAATTTGGCCAAAATCGAACCATTCAAATGGTCATCTTTCAAGCCTGCCAAAAAGTCCACTGCTGATATTACAAAGGTATATCCTCTCAGGGTTGCTGTGGTGCCAGGCACACACTGGTTTGAACTGAGTCCATGGCCCTATCTGCAGGCATGAGGCATGTATTTAAAGCCAGCTCATGGCTACCTGCTGACTGGCCAGGCCAACACTTGGAACAGGAAGATAGCCTGCTCCCACTTCCTGGCTCCCAGCAGCCCATCTGCACCCGGAGCAGCAGGGTCGCTGTGGGGACCGGCACTCGTCTATCTCTTCAGCCTTCCGCTCTGACAGCTGTGGTTTTGTTACCAGGACTCGATCCATAAACCACACACTCACTATGGCTTTCCACCACTCCCATTAAATATATATGCTCCAAACCATTAGGCTGCCTGCTCCACCTTACACACCCTGGCAGGGCCTAGTCAGAAGGAAGCATGCTCTCACTCACGCACACATGAATGCGTGCTCTAACACACTGCCACGAGGTGTGTTTTTTCTACTGTAAAATAGATTAGCAGTAAAATTGATTCAATGATCCCAGAACACCATAAAGTGCACAGCAGGCCAAGTCTGTTCCTCCCTGCATTTTGGCTAAAATGTTGGATTGGCATGGGTGGGATCAAGTTCTGGTCTATAGTGTGTAATTTTTTTCTCTAGGGATGACAGACACTCCGTCAATGTTAACGTTACTTTTCTGATTGTTTGGAAAGGTGAGGGGGACAACTTACGACATAAGAGGAAAGAGCTATAGCTCAACAGCTAATTTCAAGGCCAGAAAACATAGGAACAGAATCTTAAATGAAGAAACTACTATCATCGTTTCCATAGCAATGATGCAAAACCATGATTTTGCAAACGTAATATTGAAATTATATGAATATTACAAGTCTACACTCCTGTAAACTACAAAGTTTTGATCATTACAGGTCATACATGTTGGGAAAACTCCAAACCACACCTTTAAACACACCCCAAGATCTACTCCAGAGACAGAGCAGAAAAAGCACAGGTCAGAATCAAAGGACCATTGTAGACATATGACCCAATTCAAACCCTACAGAAATGTCTCTTGTTTCACACCCAGACCTGCAGTGCAGAAACTGATCAATAAAGCCAGCTGGTCACAAACCTGGAAAACACTCTGGACACAAACAAGAAGTGACTGCTGAAATTAAATGCACATTCGTGTGAAGCACAGGTGGACTGAAGTGCAGGTATGAGTGTGCATGGAGTGAACTCTCGACCCTAAAACAACTGCCCTGACACCCAAATAACAAATCCCTAGCCAGCCCTCCCAAACTCTCCCCACAGCCCTTGTCTCACAATCAGTTGCATGTCCCTTCTTTTTACCATTCACCCATTCAGCAGCCACAATAATGACCGCTACCCATGCTCAGGGCCGACTCAATAGCCAATATAAGAAGGAGAGACTGGCTGCTATGGGCTTAAACGGTGAAAACTATTGTGTTTAGAAAGAATCAATCAGTCCTTTTCAGAGTAATTCGATTCTATTCACAAAGGAGTAGGAAGCAATTTGAAAATGGAAATGCCACTTGACTTTGAGAGGCGGGAGGCGAGGAAGGCGGGAAGAAGAGACGAGAGGTACTTCTGGAGGAGTATGCACAGCAAATAAAGAGGGGGGAAAAACACTCCAGAAGACGCCGAGATTCCACACACCGTATCGCTCAGAGCCGATGAAACAGCAACATTTGTTCAACAGGTTAGCCCATTAAGCTGTGTGAAAAGAGCAGCCGTCACCTGGTTTAGGACACAAAATACCAGGCTGTTCTGTGTTGTAGCTCGGTAAATATCAAAAAGAAGTAGGAGTATCCTTTCATCTTTCAAATGCACACAGCAGCCAAACAATCAGGGAAATCTACTAGTCTGCATAACTGTGGACTTAGATGAAGGTGTTATTAAATTTAGATTAACGCCACCTTTTAAGTTGCTCAGGGATGATGGATTAAGGGATAAGGTATTGCTTACGGCACACTCCATCATTTCATTTCACCGGTCAAGAGAGAGGAACTAATTAAGTGCTAACTAACTGCCGATTAGGCCTCAATTAATCACCTATTAAAAGAGTTGAAGAGAGGTCAGAATAACATAAAATTACGCAGAGTGCTGCACTCGAAAGAGCTGAGCTGCTGAATGGGAACACAACCCTGACATGTTTAGTTTCAACACCTGCGCAGAATTTTAGTAGCTTTTGAGAAACACTCAGTTTGAAGTGGTTGGCTAAAAACATTTGCTTTCACCACACTGCAAAATAGAATAAGGTAGTGCTCTATGGAGTGCTATTTTTTTCCCAAATTCCATTTTTTTTCACATTTTTACAGTAATTTTGTAAACATCTCATTGAATCTGTAAATTCTGTGCAATCTTGTGTTCATATCTGAAATTCCACGATGAGTACTCTCATCACAGAAACCATAAGGTCCTAGAATAAGGGAATGCTTTGCTCAGGAATAATCCACACATGATTGAGAGAGTGGACTAAAAAGCTGGCTAATGATATCCAGATTATCAGAGCATTATAGTCTATATAATGTGTGTGTGTGTGTGTGTGTGTGTGTGTGTGTGTGTGCGTGTGTGTGTGTGTGTGTGTATATTTCCTGGAACAGATGGTAAGATCTGGTCTTATCTGCATCAGTGAGAGGTGAGGTTGACCCGGTCATATAGCTGAATGCTATCTGCATAGCTGTGTGTGTGTGAGCTTTCCTGTATCGGAGTGTATACCTTAGAGGGATCCAAGCATGTAGGCCCCAGGAGTGATAGAGTTTCTGCCTCAGTCTAAGAGTGCTGGCAGGGCAGATACAGAGCCCCACACGGCTCCCCTGGCCTGTTGAATCATTGATGGATTGAGTCAGCGCTCTCTTCATCTCAATCTCTTCCTTTCTCATTCTCTTACACACACACACACTCACACACAGTTGCATGCATACAGTGAAATATTCTTCTTGCTCAGTCAATGACAATGCTTTTGTTAAAATTCAAGTTGCACTGCGAGACTCACACAGTGAGTTATTCTCTTTTGATAGTGCCTTCAGTTACTAAAACATGACATGAGAAGCCTGGAGGAGTCAGAGCTCATACATTACATGTGTGTTAACGATTGAACAGTTACACACACTCTCAGCGCTCAAGGATCACACATAGCTCACATAGGATCACACATAGCAGGTAAACCTGTTGTGGCCTGGCTGAAGATGACATTCAGAGAACTATGCCTTTCTCTCTCTCTCTCTCTCCATCTCTCTCTCTCCATCTCTCTAGCAGGATCCTTGAATCACTGAGCAGCCAGTCAATAAGCCCAGATGGTCAAGCCCCAGGATAGGGTGCAGCTTGCCCTGCCAGCACCACCCCCGCCATGGCCACACACGCACAAACACATACATAAACACATACACATACACAACACCAACAACAACAACACCACCAACAACAACAACAACAACAACCTGTGCTGTTGAGGACCAGCATTAAACATCCTGAATCTCAAGATCTCAAGGTCGAATATGTGTGTGAGAAGTTTTACTTTATATTTTATACTGTTGTGTGTTAGAGGGGATGTGAGCTGAATAACGCAGTACACTTCTCTCTCTGGTTAAGATAGACAGACAGACAGACAGACAGACACACACACACACACACACACACACACACACACACACACACACACACACACAAGCACAGATGCATTCAAAAACGACGGAGAGTTGTCCAGGCAGTCAACATGTCCTCATTGTCAGTGTGGGAGGAAGACTGAAGAGAGAAGATGATGAACAGCAGATGCCTGATTATTATTGCACACAAAAGAGATAACACCCAACAAAGTGTGCCAATAACAGGACCATGAGTCAAGGTTATAAATTTTCAAATATTGGATATTATTTTCAGATACTGGGAAGTTTGGTGGTTGTGATGATATGGCTGATATTGCCATATACTGCATATGCATAAAATACCCATAATTAAATAAATATATCAACAGCAAACTTGTTATTTTATATTTAGCTTACGTTCTATTCCTCCAATTAATTCATGCCTGTCAGCCAATCAAAAATGGGTATGTGGCCAATAAAACAATAAAACCCCTGCTGATGTCTGTGATAAAGTGATAAACTGTGCAGAACAAGTAGAAATCACAGAGAGAGACTAACAAATTTCCAATAAAAGTAAATCAATAGACTATGTGAATTATGTCATCTCTCCACTTTCTGTCCAAAAAAAAGTCCATACCTTTCTCTCAAACACACAATCATTTCTTATTACCCTCTATTACGCACATACACTTACAGACTCTGAAAGCCAGAGGGGCTACTGGTGTGAGTGTCTCAGTAGAGGCCAGGGCCGAGGCTGAGGAATTAATTGAGGTAGTTTGTTTCACACCGGGGAGTCTATTAAATGCCATGTCACTGCAATGCCATGGGGAGTAACAGGCAAACAGTACCCAAAGTCTGAGGAGAGGGAAAAAAAAAAAAAAGCTGCAGAACAGAGAAAAGGGAAAAGGAAGAGTGAAATAGACAGAGAGATTAAACAGAGAGAGAAAGAGACAAAAAAGGCTGGGTGAAGTTGGGGTGCTACTGCTGCCTGCCATCCTTGCTAATCAGCAGACTTCATCGTCCTCTCCTCGTTTTTTCCTTCCTCTCTGGCCATCGATCGTGTATGCTGCCATTCCGGACCCCATTCAGAAGGCGCGGTGGGGAGCCAAGACTATCATGGCTCTCCATTGTCTTTTTATTGCCCTGCTGTTTTACATTAAGACCTGTCCTGCAAAAGAGAGGCCCAGTACCAATCACAGCATCCCTAAACCCTCGTCCCTGAGGTGGGAGCTCAGTGTCTGTGACAGTCCTATCAACTCTGGTGCATGCCGCGCACACACACACACACACACACACACACACACTTGTCCACTGGACACAATCCATTGGCCACACTGCTCAGCAAGACACGAGATAATTCTCTGGATCACCTTCGGAGAGGATAATTATCCACCGCTGTCTCTGTATGCACTAGAAAAATAGAAATCTCTCTTTTTTTTTCCCCACAGTCCAAACACCACTTTAAAGTCACCAACTTTAAACGTGCTCTAAAAGCCATACCTTTTTTTTCTATACGAAATAATGACTTGCTTGATGTGTTGAGCATGTTTACTTTCATCAAATAAACTAGATTCTATGAATATGCAAATGAGAGACGACTCCATTCCTACAAATGCTCTTCCAGTGGTAAAGCATTGCTGCCTGCATCTGCATATAGGATATTTTACGACATAGTAACATTCGCCTGTTACATATTTAATTCTGACTGCGATTTCCCAGTGAGATTATCATACATCACGGGTTTCATAAAAGAATGCAAAACCACCCCAGTGACAGTTTTCATAGTTTTACTAGACTCCACATTTAATGCAATTCACTGGAAAGAATTTAATCATAAATAACACCTTTTATACATATACTGTATAGTATAGTGTGCTGTAAGATAAAAACTCAGGGCTACATATATGTAAGTCAGGAGGTGCAGCACAAAACACACTGTTTCCCTAAATACTTCTAGAGTCCTAGAATAGCCTTGTACTGCTATACAGCTTGCATTTTAACAAATAAAAAGTATATGGGAATGACTAAAAAACATGCTGAAAGCTCAAAAGGAGCCTAATTCTGTGAGAAAACCACACCCCTAGGAACATTTCCCATAAGTCTCTGAATAACACCAGTAATTTACACATGGTTTTGGGAGCCAGAAAAATTACAGGCAAAAGTGTGTTAAATCCAATAATTGCCCAACATTTAGTACATCAAAGAGAATATACAATTTACAATTCCCCACCCTGTTTTGTGATGACTTCCTAATTTTTGCCAAATTCTAATTTCAAATGTATATGTATAATGTATAACTTTAAGAGTGAAACATAATCCAACATTTAAAATGTGTTAGTTGAAGTCTTGGAGGTAGAAAGAAGTGCTGTTTCGAATGCAGTTATGAAATACAGATTGCCATATGTTTCATTATGTTCGCTGTATTACCAGAGTTGAGAGGTGCCATTTTAAGGATCTCACACTGTTATTACTTAGCTTCACAAAGTATGGCCAGATGTTGCCAGGTCGTCATTGTAAATGAGAACTGGTTCTCAATTGACTTACCTGGTTTGTGACATGTTTGTGTGCTTTTCTGACTTTTTTTGCAGATGCCTTGATAACTATTAATTCCAAGACATGGTGACACCTTTTGCGGTGGCTAATTTAGTGCTCTGACAGGAGGAAAACTGAAAACCAGTGAAGAAGAACAGAAGAAGTTGGAGAGATCTTGAAATAAAGGACCTGTTGTCTATTTGTGGCAAGAAAATTCAACAACACTTTATTTTGCCCACTTTAAACACTCATCAAACTATCTATAGACTGTAATTAACCCAGCCTATTAACTGATTCTCAACATGTCATATATCTTTGGCATAAACATGGCATAAACAGACTACATGAATCTGAAATTGTGAAAGGATGAGGGATGTGCTGATAATCTATAGATAATCTACAAATAAATTCAAATTCAACTTACACCTAGTTGGTGACTTGCTTTTGACCAGCCATAGTTGTTTAGTTGACTGTTTGTGTCTAAAGAGGTCCATCCAAATAAATTGTTAATTAATTTAAGGATAATGAGGGATGTAATCATTTATGAGAATGCAGTGTTAGGAGTTTGAAATGTAAATTCCTCCAAGTTCTGTATGATACTGTATGCCACTTACCGTATAGAAAGTGTGAATGATGCATTTTGGAACATTAAAATATAAATGCTGCATTATATTAACTATAAATGTATGATACAAATGTTCCAGATTTGGAATGTGAAAACTATATTTGTGTATTCTCCAATAAAAATAAAAAAATATGCAGCTACCTACTAGTTTTAATTGAATTATATACACACATCTAGTAACACATAAAGCACACTGAAGAGAGATATGTGCTGTCCCCAGTCTCATCCTATTACCTGTGTCCAGACATTATTGTGACAGGTCACAGCCCCTCAGCCCCCTCAGCCTTTCCCTCGCACACAGTTTGCAGAGACATGTTGGCCTGTCTCCAGTTGGCCATCAGAGGACTTACTGCAGGACTTATCCTACACCTGTTTCAGCAACTTTAGCTTAAAATATTGACTGGCAAGTACTTTGCCCAATCAAATTAATTTCCTGCAAGACAGGCTGAAGGTGATGCTTCAGATAATGAAGGCTGGATACAGGGAAAGGATTGAGAGAAAATAGCATGCGCACGAGTGTATGAACAGGCATGGAATTGAAGTGGACTATGAAAAAAAAAATGGAGACACAACCATGAAGCACACGTTCATTCATGTGAGAGTACTCCCAGCCATTCAAAACAAAGAGGTCATAAATTATAAAGAGAGACAGCAGAGGAAAGTAAAAGAGAAGAGGACATAACATGATTGTTTAATGAAAGCAAACAAGCATTGCTCTTTTGTCCTTCTTCCACCTGTCCATCCATCCAGGTGGCTTAAAGAACTCCTGCCGGCCTCCTCTCTGCTCCTGACCACTCTCCTTTCCACATGCTTCGCTTACTCATTAGCACAACACGAGCGCACAATCTAAACCTTCGGCCTCCTTTGAGACAACTCAAGCCAAACACTGCAGCGAGAGGCTGCGGGATACTTCCTCAAATAGATACTCTTACTTATATAATTCCGCCAACTGCTCTCAGAATAAAGACTGCACCGTAATGACCTGAGCTGACAACCCAAGAACAAGAGAAGGGGGATATGCTCAAAGCTACAGCTCATGAATATCACAACAGAAACTGACAAAACTGCTTGGGTTTGCCTATTTAAAGGTACTGAAGACAGCCAATTGCAAACCCTCACCTTGTTGAGCTGTCTGACAAAACCACAGGAAGGGCAACAATGTTTCCTTCTGAGGGTCAACATGTGGCTCTGGATGTCCACTCCACCTGCGACTTCACTCACTTGCTTAGAGTTTAGCACAAAATAAAATATTTATTGGTTAAGTGGTACAGAGCTTGCCAGTGGAGAAGCGCATGAATTTTTCAGACTATTATGAAAAAAGGGGACAATTGGAAAATAGGAGTTTGTCCTAAGTAATGAGAACTGAAGGGTATAGGAGCACTGCGTGTGTGAGTATTGGTGTGTATGTGAGTATTTACGTTTGTGTGTGTATATGTGTGTGTGTGGGGTGTTATGCATGCAATGTTATTTGAATGCGCAGTTACGGAGGGAGCACTGGGAGAGGTATTGGAGCGCAGTGTGTGTACAGGTGTAGGGACAGCCATTAGAAAGCTGTGCAGCTCTATAATGGAGAGAGGAGCAGATGTGACACACTTACTGCAAGCCTGACAGCAGAAACACACACACCCACATAACATACACACACAACCACCAACCCACACACACCCACACCCACACAAACAAGAAGAAGAGCAGCAACATATGGACACACAGTTTTCACAAACAAGAGCAGGCTTCAGAGTAGACTCCTCCTGAGAAAGCTGTAACATGAGTAGTGTCAGACAAGAGTATCACTTCTGCACCAGCTCATTAGCGTAGCAGATAAAGTAACTGTTGGGATGAGTGAACAGTGTAAATCAGCAGGTACCAAAGGTTTTCGGAGATTACACTTCAAACCTAGGCCTCATCACTCTTTCATGCAAAAGCTCTAAATCCATTAAATGAATTAATTGTTAATAATTGTTAGGAAATCATTAGAAACTGTCTTCAAATGTTAAATGAGAGTCATTAAGTTCTTGCTGCGGGGTGTCGTGCAATGGGTGAAAAAGACACAATGCAAGGAAAACATAAGTATTTCTCAACCACTTTCATTGCAAATAAATACCAAAATCGAAAAAAAGCAGCATTGTTCCTTTAACCATATGTGCGGTAACTTCTTATAAATAAGCCCTCTTTTTTGGTTACTGAATACATCCAGGGCTCCAGTGTTCGCTGTCTTCCACATCATTACAGCTCCATCATGTAAGCACACTTCTCAGATAAAGCAGACCTTTCCTCACTGGCCTGTTCTCCCTCCCATAAACTGCACTCATTTGGCGTCTGATTGTTGGTGGCAGCTGTTTGATGAGGTGAATAAAAACGCAGTAAATAATACATGGCTCAGATCCTCTGTTCATTTGGTGTTCTACACATATAAATACACACATATGCATGCACTTGCACAGATACACGCACACACAAAGACAAACACACAAAGACTAGTGCCTTTCGTTCAGACAATACAACATATTTCATAACTGATGATGGACTCAGATCAATATCGCTGGCTTTTTACCTTCCAAATAAAAAACTGTGTGGGGATAAACAAATAACCTAAATTGATTTTAAAACGTTGAAGGTGTAATCGAGAAAGCTGAATGGCCTCTCCTCTATTTGATCAACACTGATGGCTAAACACACTCACTTCCACCATATGTAAGGGTGGGGTTCCAAACGCCATCCTTTCGTCAACTCCATTGCCTAATTGATTTGGATCCAGTTTGAGGTGGAGGGGGTAAGATAAAACTGGGAGTCTGGTATAAAAATGAAATCGAGGCAGGCATCTGTTCCCCTATAACTGGCCATAGTTAGCCAGATTTCATCCGAGCTGTGAGGGCCTATTCACTGAAGCATTAGCTGTGTGAAAATGGCCGCATCCAGCCGGACTACTCTCTCTCTGGCCCTCACTGCCCAGCTGGCCTGTCCAGCCTGCCTGCAATCCTCTGCCACCAAGCACCTGATAAACTCCTTTTTCCACCTGATCAACGCTCATTTTCCATCGAGCCAACGTAATTCCTGAATCTCCTTTTGCTTAGTTAATTTACAGCCCTGTGCAGGCAATTTTCCTCTGCGCCATATGAGGTGAGCTTTGCCTGCTCTCAATTACCGTAAATTGTCCGCAAGTGAATGAGTCTATGAGACATGAACTGAGGGGAAGAAAGGGAAGGCATGTGTGTGATGAGGTGGGATGGGGGTAGGGTTGTTGGACCGTGTGTGTGTGTGTGTGTGTGTGTGTGTGTGTGTGTGTGTGTGTTTGTCATGGCTAGGTATGGCTATCCGCTGGTGGTTCTCAGGCAGCAGGGTGAATCTGACTGCTGATTTAGACTTTGTGTTCTACCTACCCAGAGCCCAATGTAACACCAACACACCCACACACACACACGCACGTACGCACGTATGCACGCACGTACGCAGACACATTCAGCCAGTGAATGGCTGACCTCTTTATAGTGTGTATGATATACGTTGCAGGTGCAGTCGGGGTTATCTATTATGAATGAGACATGTATTGCTCGGAGCATTAGTAATGTATGAGCTGGGCTTTGGCGGAACACAACTATGGGTCCTAGAAGCAGTCCCAGCCCTTGCTTCCTTTGCTTCACCTCACTCTCACACATACACACACACAGACTCTGATAGTAGCACTAACTCATGTTACGAGCCGTAGAACCTGACAGCTTCTGCACATTCAGCACGGCCTATCCGATTTGGACGCTGGGAGTTCTCCCTCAGGGGCTGCGGTCTATCTCCTCAGCTTTTCTGAGCTGAGATGAGGAGAAGACAGGAAAGAAGGAGTGCAATGTGGACAAGCCCCTCCATCGAGTTCGCTTTCTGGCTATAATCTATCCACCATGTGCACATCTTGAATTATCTTGACAATGAGCTCCCCCTACCTCTCTAGCTCTCTCTGCCAGTGTGTGATGTCTTTTAAGGATTTTTATTGCTGACATTTAGATTTGGAGTCTATATCTAGTCTAGTAAGACAGCAGAGTGGGGAAGTCTTACTGGCCGCATCACTAACTCGCAAAAATGCTCTCAGAAAATGTCGCCCACCTTCATAATTGATGAAGCGAGTCTGGCTCTGTGGACATCAGATTGGTACAGTCTTCACTACTCCAGCCTACCCAACTTTACAGAACATGTCTACATACCCCTACCATCCACACACACTTTTCTCTCTTTTCAGCTTTCTCTCGGTGTCTCTCTCTCCCCCTCACTGCTCCATTCAGATGAATTAGTAAAACTTGCATTAATAATGCAGGCTTGTTTGAAGCCACAAAAACCAGAAATGGAGAGCGAGTGAAGGAGTGAACAGCCGAGAGAGAGTGAGGGCACGAGAACTCTGTTCTGCTCAGATATCATGTTATAAATGTGAGACGAAATACCATCAACTATACTGTGTGTGGAGAGGAGCAGCGCCGAGACAGGGAGGAACGGCGGCATGGAGCGATTATGACAGGAGGCATCACTCAGCAGCTGTTTAGAGGGGTGGAAAAGGAGCCATAAATCAATTTCACACCGATTATGACACAATGGCGAGCTGTGTGAGAGTCTAAGAATTAGGCGGTACGCAGCAGAGGATCGTGTTGGGCTAAATTGATCGTCATGAAGAAAAGAAAGGCGAGTTAGAGAGAGCGAGAGTAGTGGGAAGGGAAGTATAAAGCACCAAATGAAGAGAGACTAAGAGGCAAAGGGAGCATGATAGAAAGAAGGGTGCAGAGAGACAGAAGAAGTGAAGACAGAAGGGGGGAAAGTAAAACAGAGGTCGAGAGATGGAGATGAAGCGAAGAAGGTGAGTTTCAGTTGACTGTTAAAGACAATCATAGTGATGTGTAAAGAGCACAAGTGTCACGTGCGTGCCACTGGGATACAGCAAACTACATGAATCAGTAGTGAGAGTTGTGTCTATGAACAAGCACATCACACACACACACACACACACATACACACACACACACAAACCAGATACATGCTAAAAGAATAACGATTTCTGTCTCTCACAGACACAAACTGAAAAATATTGACACTAAGCAGCCAAACTGCTACTGTGGACAGGAGTACACACACACACTCACACGTATATTAGCATGCAACATGCTGCCAAACATCAAATGCCAATTTAAGTCTTTTGATTAGTTTTGACTCAGACTGTTGATGTTACGTGCTATCACTGCAAATTCAACTAAATGTCCTTTATGGCATTAACCTTCCCCAAAACTGTAGTTGCAATTGACACTATGTGCACAGTTGTCAAAAAGTGACCATGCAGGCAACACCAGCCTTCTGTGCTCCGAACATTTCCTCTACAAACATCAAATCTGTAATAACAGCTACACTCGCCAAATTTTAATGAGGCCTACAGAAGCACTTAAAAGAACATATCTCACAATCACTTATAATGAATAATTCATCAGGCCAGATGAAACAGCAGTTCTTGTCTCAACAGATAACTCTAATTTGAGCGATAACTCTGGTCAGGGATCTCCTCAGCTCCACAGGAGGCTGGGCCGAGATCACACAGAGGCTGGGGAGAACCTGTGTGCCAGCGTCTGCTGTTGCTCTGCAGATGTACCATGCAAATAAGTGTAGCAATGCAAGCAGCCCTTAAGCAATTATCTCAGCATTAAATAATCATTAAGCAGCCTCACCAGGATACATGAAGCCTGAATATTAAATGTTGACAGAGATGAGGGGAGCTCTGTGATTTGTAGAGGAATTGAAGTTGTTGAATACTGAGTGCTATCCGGACAGACACACATGACGAGGAAGCGTTTAATAAGGAACGGGGGGGTATGTGATCTTGGGCAGAACACTAATGCAGGACCCTGAAGGCTACTTTCTGAACCAGTTCAAATGTTAACCTTCTCTTTGTGTGGACATTTCCCAATTGGTGGATTGGTTTTGTATGCTCTGTATTGGTAATTATCTTAGGCGAAAAAGCTTTGGTTTAGTAAAGCACTGAGATTTGTATTTAAGTAAGAATGAATTAAATGGTTAGTTGGTTGAATCAGTGCAAACTAATTCAGTGCAAGCAGTGCAGAGGGAAGTGGTGACTCAGTGGTTAATGCTCTGAGCTATAGAGCAGAAGGTCGTGAGTTCAGATCCTAACAATGCCAAGCTGCCATGGCTTGGTCCTTGAGCAAGACCCTTAACCTTCAGCTCCTTCGTTGTATCCTGCCTCGGTTATTACAGCCACTTTGGATAAAGGCATCTGCTAAATGAGCAAATGTAATGGATTATATTTTACTTTATACTGTATATATAAGTATTTATAGTAAATGCACTCTCCCACCAGGAAATTACTGTAGAATCATCTGGAAATTTTATAGAATATTACTGGAAACATATAGTGATGTACTATAAAAAAGTAAAATAATTACAATTGTAAATTACTTTCCTGTAAATATGTTGCAATTATTTATTTACAAATTATTTTCAATTAGTTACTGCAAATTTTACAGTTCTTTACTAGAAGTAAATTCTAAATTTTACAGTATTTTTTAAATTTTTTTTTTTTTTTTTTTATCAGTGCACTGAAAATTGGATCTGCAATGAGATGTGCTCCTACTGCTGTGTTTTCCACTAGCACATCTACTGATGCTGCTGCATGGGCTCTAGACATACAAGGTGACATAAAGAATGCTTAAGAAAGTCATATAAAACATAAGTGACATTTGTGTATAATTGTTGTTTTGGACTTAAACTTTTGTGTATACCTGTTTGAGTTTTTTTATACATTCTCTACACTGTTTCACTATGTGCTGTTGCTTCCAATTTCTTCGAAACATTTTATAATTCTCCATGGAGCCTTCAAGTTCAGGCTGGATTTTGGCTTATTCCACCCAAACAGCAATAAGCACCTGTGCTTCTTCACCTAACCATTTGACTTGTGTTTCTATCTGCTTATTTTTGCCATCTTGCTCCATGGAAACACACCAAGGCCCAGCACAGTTTAAAAAAAAAATAAAAATAAAAAAATCAAACTATTCCTAACACATGCAATTCTCTACAGAGACAGCAGCTTGGCCATTAAAAGGTCTCTCTCAGCCATACTCTGTTTCCCTTTCTCTTCAGAGTTCATTTAAGGAGTGCAGCAACAGGGCCATGAGAGACCGAATGTTTTCAGTGCAAGTAAATTAATGGAAACTCATTCTCTCCAAAGTGCTGCATGTGTAATTAAGGCTAGGATTGGTCAGCTGGGGGCTTCCTACCTGCTTAGCAAAGCGTGCCTGCCTGTGTGTGGGAAAGAGATTATGTGGCACTGGGCCATGGATGTGTGTGTGAGTCCATGTGCATGCATGCGTGGGTGTGTGTTTATCTCCGGGTGTGCAGTGCGTTTGTTGGAGTGTGACAGCAGGGGTGACTCAGGGCGTGTGAAGCACACCTCCCACATGCAGGGTTACATTAATTCCACTAGTAAAGATGAAGTAATATCTGGAGGCTAGTGTAATTAGTGCAAATTCAATTGGACTCAAATACTTCATTATATACCTGCCAACAGAATCGGAGATTGATAGCCATATTTTCTTTTTTCAATTTCCTTTTTTTCCTTCATTAATGGTTTGGAATTAATTAAATGGCATGGCGCAGTCAGGCGGTGTTCAAGAACAGCATTTCAGCTGTAACATGCAACTGAGCTAGGAATACTGAATACTGAATAATGAACAAAGACTTGCTGAGCATTTTAGTGACTGCCTAACGAGGTACACATGGGATATGGGTGTAAAACATACACCGTGTACAATACTGTTAATGCAATTTTAATTACTGTTAATGCAACTTTAAAGACTCTTTTACTTTGATTGTACGTAGTAATTACAGATGTTGCCATCTTACAGATGCGAGAATCGGCTAACTTGGCCAACTCGCTGTGTAACTTTGTCAGTTAGCAGCACAGAATCACTTTTAAACCAGTTATGCAACTCTTCCGTCTTCTCTTTCAGCAGTTCCCGTAAGCCTATAGAATGTCTAGCAGTGGGAGGAATATGTTTGGAGGTGTAGCTGCAGAGGAGTGCCCCAATCCCAGAGCCGGTCATGTTTCGGCACTTTGGGCCAGTGTAATCTACTGCATTGCCCATAACACACCAGGAGCTCTGTGCCCTGTGCACCATCTGCATTCATTTCGCCTAGCTCTGGAGACCCTGTGTAATACTGTCTCTTGGAAAGTAAACCATGAGTCTTATTGAATTATTTTATCCCCTTGTTTTATTCAGGGCTGGTGGAACCAGGTCTCATTCTGCATAATACACACACACACACACACACACACACACACACACACACACACACAAGCAAACACAATCACAAAGCACACACATCTGTACACAATGACGCCTCAACCCAGGCACTGTTGTCTTATTGAATTTTTTTTTTCCGCAAGGCTCAGTGGCATTTAATCTTGAGGGGATGCGATTTTATATTTGTCTATGCTAGATTTACTTCCCAACTCTCACTCTGTTTACCCAGTGTAATTGACAAGCCATTTAGAGGAATGGAAAAACGAAAGTGGTGCAGCATGCCCTGTGCATCACTATGTCTCCAGCAGACTGCCAGTGTGTGAATGTGTATGTTTGTTTAGCAGTGAGTACATTCGTCGGATGCGTGGGGACTCTCTGTGCATTCTGAGGACATGTAGTTGAATGTCCTAATCCAGGTGGTAAGAACGAAAAGAAAGAAGTGATTTCTCAAAGGATAAGGATCTTCTGTTTTTAATAAAAACAATTCTTAGAAGATGGCTAATATGACTGTATTACATTTTATTACGAATCAACTCCACTTTGGTTTAAAAGCAATCTCAGTGCATAGATGCAGCAACAAAACAGGCAAATCATCTTCACTATTTAAAACCTAAATGAAATAATGATAGAACGTAGAAGCTGCTGCTTCTTGACACAATCATATCTTGATATTTTATTGAACATATTGGTCTGAGCATTAGAAAAGTTGATCAGGCATAAAAAATGTTGATTCATCATCCATTTTATCTGAAAATGCCTTTGTAGGTGAAATTAGAAGTAGCTAGATTAAGCAAATTGCTCCCTGAAGGTATAAACTGCACAAAAGGAAAAATGACAGAACTATATTAGTGTTTTTTTTTTATTTTTTGAAAGAAGGGGCTACAAACTTTCCATTCAGCATGTTTGCTCTTCAGTGGAGTAACTGAAACAATAATAATAATAATAATAAAAAGAAAGCGAGAATGCAACAGCCTATCTGCCTTTAGGTGTGGGTGTAATAGCTTGAGCCTCATCATTTCTATTATACCAGCATTACTCAACCCTAATAGTTTCATTGTTGTGCTATTGAAAGATTTTAGCCCTTCCATCTAATATCATGACCCACCGTGGCTAATGTTAAGATTATTTGTTGCCACTTGGCCCCTGGGGGGAGAGGCTAAACTTTTGGAGAAGGTATGAGCTTGTGCAAAGGTTTCAGCGCCAACGCAGCAGTAAGCTTTTGACACGGCACAACAACAGTTCAATACTCATCCAGCTCAGGCCCCTTGACAGGGGAGCAGGTAGCAGAGCAGACTCGGTACCTGCTCTCTGAAATGCTTGTGACTACTCTCAGTCAGGGGGCCAGGGGGTGGAACACTGGCTGATGTGAAAGCTATCTTTGATCTGAATAAAAAGCTGAAGGCTCTGAAGGGCACACTTCGCCATTATTCATGGGAACTTCAAAGCCTCCGTAATTAAATTGGAAGAATACCTAACAAAGAAACAGCCGCAACGCAAAACTGAAGGGTTGGCTGAGAGGAGGGGGGAGAGGGGGAGTGAACAAACGGCAATACAAAGGAGAAGCGGCGTCTGTGTGTCTCCACAAGATTGTCCGGGAGATCCTGCGGGACTGTAGGAAGTGCTCAAGCCCCGGAGCATGTGTGGATTTGGAGGGGAAAGATGCCTGCGGTGAATCCCATGCTACCACCAGGGATCATGGGCATGTCAGATCCTTTCTTCCCTCTCCCTTCTTCCTTAATGCCAGTGAGAGAAAAATGGGCAGGCTGTCGGCTGCTTTCAGGCTCAGGTGAACCAGAGAGAGACTGGATTACCGAGAAGCAGGCTGCCCAAGCTCTGAGTGTTCCGTGGAGACCACACCCTGCTAGACTTCCCCTTTACCCCATCAAAACAACTCCCTATCCATCATCCATCTCAGTTATGATGGAACAAGAGAGCTAATCGATAGGTGGGCTCCCACAGCTGCCAATGTCAGGGATTTTTTCCTTCGTCAGAAGTTCTGGGATAAAAGTGCTGAGTCGCTTGTCGCACGCAGACTTTATTCATCTTATCAAATTACAGCCACCTCATATAACCATCTCGTGGGACTTAACAGCCTGGGACAGGATTTCTCAATATTTCCAACCCATGCCTTATTTCATTGTTTTTCTGATGAATGGGGTATGTGGAATGCATGAATGTTATGAGCTTCTGCTGTCTCTCTTTACTAAAAGACTTCTGTACCATTGCAAAGCAACATTGTGTAGTGGAAAAAAAAAAAAAAAAAACAGCCATGCAACCGACCAGCAACTATATGGCTTAGTCTGACACAAATTCCTGTATATACTTTTAAATTAAAAACTCTTTAGCTTAATTTTTTTAACTCAAATTTCCACAGTAGTACAATAGCCACCAATCTGGGATTTCAATGCATTGTTTTTGCATCCTGGAGTTCATACAAATGAATATTACTTCATTTCTTCATTAATTTTCAGTGACTGCTTTTTCCTGGTCAGTGTTGTGGTGGATATGAAGACACTACATATTCACACACCCAATGGCAAATCTACCATAGCCAACCTGCCTTCTTTGTGATGTGGGAGGAAACCAGAGAACCTGGAGGAAACCCAAGCTGACCCAGGGAGGACATGCTAAACTCTGCCCAGACACTAACGCAAGCTCAGGACTGAAACAGGGACCCTGGAGCTGTAAGGCAGCAACGCTGCCCACTGCACCTATATTATTTTCAAAATAATTTTTTTTTTAGCTAAAAACAGCCACAATTAGCCAACATTTCTTCAAATGAGTACAGAGCGGCGTGATGGATGACTGTGGGATCTAACCAGGTTCCGTGTAAGCTTTTTAAACAATAGTCCTACTTAGGAACTTTGCTTAACTTGGTAAATATCTCAAATTCAAATATAACTAATGAAAAAAGGTATCAGGTATTAGCGTTGGTAACTGAAAATGTTGACTGCTAGCAGGTGGACTGACGTTACCCACTGCATTCGGTACATGAGGGGTACTAGATCGTCAGTTTTGTGATTGAGGAGCTGGGTTTCACACAGTCCCTCCATCCAGATGCCTAGAATGATTAAAGAAATTTCACAAGACAGGACAAGCAGAGCACCACCACCACAGAATGTCCCTCCTCCATCCTGCTTTCATTACAGTGCAGATCTCTCTTTCTTCCTCCCTCTCTCTCTCTCTCTCTCTCTCTCTCTCTCACACACACACACACACACACACACACACATACACACACACACACAC
>CM074956.1:13704942-13727442 GCA_037577455.1 Pangasius macronema | reverse complement strand
AGTGTATTTTTCTCTCTGTCTCTCTTTGTGTGTATGTGTGCGTGTGTATTTGAGGAGAATAATTTAGCATATTAGCAAGAATAATGTCCTTCTCCACTCATGACAGCGTGTGTGAGAATGAGTAAAAAATACACATCTCTATCCCACTACTGAAAATGAACCTTGCCATACATCTTGTTTAGGTCCATTCAGTGCCATCATTTGCTACAACCCGCTAGTTTATTAGCTTACCTGAGGATAGAACCCTAACTAGCAACTAGTTTGCTAAGCCTGTTAGATGACTAAACATGTTTGCTAAGACAATCTGTTAAATGACTAGCTATCTGTTTGCTAACTAAGATATCCTGTTAGATGACTAGCCATCTAACTGTTCTCTAACTAAGATAGCCTGTTAGATGACTAGCCATCTAACTGTTCGCTAACTAAGATAGCCTGTTAGATGACTAGCCATCTAACTGTTCGCTAACTAAGATAGCCTGTTAGAAGACTAGCCATCTAACTGTTTGCTAACTAAGATAGTCTGTTAGATGACTAGCCATCTAACTGTTCACTAAGATATCCTGTTAGATGACTAGCCTGTTAGATGACTAACAATAACTGTTCGCTAAGAAAGTATGTTAGATGACCAGCCATCTAACTGTTTGCTAACTAAGATATTCTGTTAGATGACTAGCCATCTAACTGTTCGCTAACTAAGATAGCCTGTTAGATGACTAGCCATCTAACTGTTCGCTAACTAAGATAGTCTGTTAGATGACTAGCCATCTAACTGTTCGCTAACTAAGATATCCTGTTAGATGACTAGCCTGTTAGATGACTAACAATAACTGTTCGCTAAGAAAGTCTGTTAGATGACCAGCCATCTAACTGTTTGCTAACTAAGATATTCTATTAGATGACTAGCCACTTAACTATTTGCTAAACAAGGTTAAACGAGGCTAACTAGCAATTTAGCAGCGTAAGTGAGCTGTGTAATCTATGAGGTAGTGCTATGTTAGCTTGGTAAGGAATAAAACATTTAGGGGGAAAGAAAAAAAAACAAAATGCAGCCTGTCATGTTACTGAGAAACAGCAAGTCCTCCATCCTGAAAACTTTCCCATGGCGGGAAATGTAAAGGAACAGTATACATCCGACTGTTAACAGATCATTTATAAATAATAGGCATTTTGTGCATGTGTTATCTCTCCTTGTCCTGCAATCTTCATTTCTTTTTTGTTAGGTCCTGAAGAATCCCAGTCTGGATGAACTCCTCTGGCTCAATAAACAGAATTATAAGAGCTCAGGGGGCAGCCTTCTCCCAAATGGGACATTATTTTTCATCTAGGAGCATTCAGATGCCTCCCAAAAATGTTGTCGACTTAGCAAGCTGCCTTCTGATTGGAACACAGTGACAGAGAGACCATGACGTGTTATCAGTGTGTTTTCTGCAAGTACATGAGGGATAACACTGTTTTGTGTGTGCGAGTGTGTGTTAGCAGAACACTGCTAATCCAATAAAGATTTGTTTTTAAATTACCTTGCTGCTGCTAATCCTTGAGGCATGACTTTATCGTCCTCACCCAGAGGGGTTTGTGTGTTTGTGTGTGTTAATTCACAGTTGATTGCCAACATCTGCCGGTTGTTGTTGATGGTGTGTTTTTCACTGTGACCTCAGGCAACCATTCACACAGATTACAACAGTGGACCTGGTGTGTGTGTGTGTGTGTGTGTGTGTGTGTGTTAGATCATACACAGATCAAAGTCCATAATATAACCAGAGAGAGACAGACAGCAGTGATGATAAAAAAAAAAGTCAGAGGGAAAAATTACAGTAATATATGGAAATTAAAATTAGTGAGTTAGGTGTGTGACTCCACCATCCACACACACACACACAAACGCGCGCGTGCTTCCTGGGTCAGTGAGCTTCATTACTGCAGTCCCTACAATCTGCTGCTGTATCTGTAATTACATGGCCTAATCCGATTGGCCGAGTGTGATGAGGACGTAATGAAAGAGTAATGAGCAGATTAGTGTCGTAATGTAATATTATGGGATGGGTCAGGAAGGGATCACAGAGATATGTGCTCAATCATGAATGGCAAAACATTTTCACAATGCAAACAGACTTTTGTTCTAAAATCACAGGTCCAGAATGTTTTGGAAAATCACCAATAAACTGATAAAGAGGGTCCTAAAAGAACATACAGTCCCCTCCAAAAGTATTGGAATGGCAAGGCCAATTCTTTTGTTATTGCTGTACACCAAAGACATTTGGATTTGATATGAAAAGAGAAATGAGATGATAGATCCAAATTTCAGACATTCAGAGATATTAACTGTTTAAACAATCAGTGTTACAGGGCACTAGATGTAAATATCAGGAAATTGCAGCAAATTCTGATCTATCGTCTTGGCGTTGCTGTTCCAATACTTTCGATGGGGACTGTATATATTCTAAGATGTTCTGGAATAAAACACACAGTGAGGTGAAATAAGCATTCAGACACGCTTTTTTTTTTTGTTATTTAATACACTGCATATATCCACTTCATATTTACACATAGAACGTCTTTGGACTTAGTACTTATAAATATTAACAAAAACTGTGAATTAATAAGCATAAGCAAAGACATATTGAAAAAAATAAATTGATAAGGGAAAAAAGTATTCAGACACCACAAATTAACATTAGTATTCTGTTGCAATTACAGCTTTGATACACCCTATGGTAGAAATTTGATTTTTGTGTTTCAATTTTGACTCATTCCTCTTGACAAATCTTCTTCAAGTACCCAAGGTCAGGACGGTCCCTCTAATGGACTCGCATTTTCAAAATACTCCATAAATTTGCAATGAGATTTGAGTCGGGAGATTGGCTAAGATGCAAGTCTTTCTTGAGTTATTCTAGCTGTATGTTAGGGGTTGTTGTCTTGTTGAAACATCCATCTCCTCTCCAAATTCAGTTTCTTTGATGATGAGATTAAACTCTCCTCTATGCCATCATGTGCGATACATCACTCCATTTGTATTGATGATGATGTGTAATACCCCAGTATTGTTTGCAGAGAAGCAGCCCTATATCATGATGCTCCCACCACCGTGCTTCATTGTGGCTATGGTGTTCTTGGGATCATACACACCACCCTTCTTTCTCCAAACATGACAAGCTGAATTATTGCCAAAGAATTCTATTTTGTTTTGTCTGACAAGAGAATATTGTTCTAAGAGACCATAGACCATAGACACTGTTGCACGTGAAATTCACAGGAGATTAACATTTTCTGAAGCACTCAAACCAATGACAACCATGCCACGGTCACAGTCACTAAGATCACACTTTTCCCCTTTCTGATGTTTGATGAGGTCAGAAGCACTTGACCTCTATCTGCATGATTGCCTGATGAGCACATTTACAGGTGTTCCTATTAAACTGGACAGTGAGTGTATATTTTATGTATTAATTTCACTTATAGTATTTAAATTTGAGATTCATTCTGGCAGCTCAAGTGCTATATTACACACAGTTACAACACTCATACTGTGTGTGTGCTTGCGCATACTTAAGTGTTAAGTGAGTGCGGTAGTAAATGCGTGGCCTCAACACGCCTCAACATGCACACACACACTCACTCAATCCACACCACTATCACTCTCTCCGCCAGTCTGTATGAGATTAGCTCAGTTGGCTAACACTGTGCGTTCCAGTCACCTCGGTGTAACAGGCTGTGCTGCCGTGGTAACAGGGAAAAGTGTTCATGGGAGAGGAGAAGAGGTGGGAAAACACACACACACACACACACACACACACACACACACACTTTACTGTCTTGTTGGGACCCCCATTTGTGAACTCGTCTCTGTGTGAGTGTGTGTCTTTCTTTCTCGTGTCTACATGCACCGTGTGTGTGTGTGTTGAAAGAGAAACACAATGGCACTAAAAGTCAATAGAGAAAAACACACAGCACAGTTTTTGCTTAAATGTCAAAAGGAGGCGACAAAAGAAAGAAAGGTGAGAGAGACAGATGGAGGGTTGGAGAGAGAGAGACAGAAAAGAGAGAGAGAGAGAGAGACTGGGAAAGGAAGATACAGGATGAGATGCAGAGAAAGACAGAAACCAAGAGACGCACATGCTACTCAGCAGCTTGGTTTATTACACACACACACACATAATAAATAAGTCAGTACAAGGCATTGGTGAAATGGGACCAGTCCCAACACCACCTAGGCCTTAGATAGGGGTCTTGTCTGGGTGTGAGGCAGGAATATACCATTCCTTGTTTATTATGACCATTACAGCATGAAAACAAAAATTTATACACCCCCAACCACCCCTATCCTTCACTCTGCCGAAGCGGTGCCTCCTGTTTCCTCCTAAAACTCTCCCAGTAGGCGGGGTCTTCATCTGAAAGGGGCATGGCCTCTGCCATCAGCTCGTTGAAGCTCAGGATGGTGAACCCAAGGGATGTGGCTTCTTCAGGATTCCCAGCATCCTGTGAGAATGTATAAAAATTCCCATGTGAAACAAGACGGTTCTAAAAGCCTCATCTAAAACAACATGCACGCTATCTGCCTGCACTCACGTTCGGGACGGAGCCATTGGGTTTTCCCAGCGCCACGGCAACGTGATGGTGCTCGTCCAACAAACACTCCTGCCGAGGACAGGACAGAAGGGTCCACAAAACAGTTAGAACCAACACACTAAATCCTAATGACCTTCTCAACCAACTGGCCATGAAAAAAACCAAGTGTGTACACTGAAATGAATTAAAGGCTAATTATACGTCACAGGTGCCAATACTTTTGTTTTAGTCATTGTATAAACAGAACTTTACTTAAATGATATGTCTAATATTTGAAGGTGTAAATTTTTGTGAGGCACAAATGTGAATTAAACAAACAAACAAACAAAAAAAACAAAAAATTTGTTGGTTGCATAAGTATTCACCCCTGTGTCAACCACAGAAACCACGTTTGGCTGCAATTACAGCTGCAACTCCTCTGCGGTATGTCTGTATCAGCTTTGCACATCTGGATCCTGATCTCTTTCTCAGATTAACGGATGGAGACCATTGGTGCACAGCTATCACAGATTCTCAATCTGATTGAGGTCTGGGCTGAACCACTCCAGTGTAGCTTTGGCAGTATTTTCAAGTATCTTCTCATTTTTTCACATCAATGAATTTAAATATTATCTTACTACAGGAAAAGTTGGAGACTATCTATAACAGTTTAACAGACCCACTGAATTCTCCTACATCTTCATTTGCACCTTTATTGTAATATTTAATTTGTTATTTGTTGTCACAAAGAAGAAGTCCATCCATCCATCCATCCATCCATCCATTTTCTGTACCGCTTATCCTACACAGGTTCGCGGGGAGCCTGAAGCCAATCCCAGGGCACTTAGGGCACAAGGCGTAGGACACCCTGGACAGAGTGCCAACCCATCGCAGGGCACAATCTCTCACTCACACACACACACACACATGCACTCACCCACCCACCCATTCACACACTATGAACAACTTGGAAATGCCAATCAGCCTACAACGCATGTCTTTGGACTGGTGAGGAAGCCGCAGTACCAAGAGGAAATCCCTGAAGCACGGGGAGAACACACAGGCGCCGTGCACACAGGGCAGGATTCGAAACCCCAGCCACCGAGGTGTGAGGCAATGGTGCTAACCACTAAGCCACCTTAGCCACCCCAGAAGACAAATGTATACCTTTGGCTGTGTGTTGTACACATAATATTTCACACTCTCAGGAAAGCGCTATTTGCCCTCTTCCACATACATGCCTACAGTTAGCTGCTGCCGCTCTGACAGTGGAGAGGAAGTATGCCATCCCTCCCATCCAGACAGCACAGTCAGTTTCGCTCTCTAAATGCCCAGCCACGACCGGCTGTGGCAATCATCGGGATTCGAATTTTCGATCTCCAGAAGACGAGCGCTTTTTCTGTTGCGCCACTTGTGAGAGTAATATTTCTTCTAACTGGATGCAAAATCAGCTTATTGTGTAAACACTTTTTAAGAATTATTTGGCTCATGAGATCATGAGAATTATGAATAACTGAGTAATTATTTAGACTGTGAAATGCTTCTAAACTCTACTAGAATATTTTATTGAACAATTATGTTTGCATGTGTTCCGTAACGGCAAATAGGTGACAGAATCGTTGGTGTGATGGTCTATCTATTCATCTGTTCATCTAAGACACACAGAGAAGTGAAGGAAGATGGGGCACGAGAAAGAGGGAAGCAGATGAAAGAAGTGACACAGAGAGACAGAGAGAAAGAGAGGAGAGAGAGAAGGGGATGTGGACGTGTTCCCCATCAGACAGAGAGGAGTTTCACAGCAGGAGATGGATGAGAGGAAAGCTGATGTTTTCACTTGTTTTCATGAAAGAGGGATTAAAGGGTGCAGCGTGTCACATTCACACGACCTCTTTCTCTCTCTCTCTCTCTCTCTCTCTCTCTCTCTCTCTCACACACACACACACACACACACACACACACACACACACACAGATCAGCCTCAACAGCAATCATCTTAATTTCTAATTATCCTCGATTAATGTATGCAAATGGGGGTTAATCTAAACTTATTGAAACCATTTCAGAGCTGCACTTTTAGAGGCTGGCTCTATCAATTAACATCAATATTTGTCTTGATTTTATTATTTAATTTTCACCTCGTTCTCATGTTAATCGCCACAATTAGCAGTAATTAAGAGCTTCCATTCGTAGAACACAGTGAGGCCTGTTGATTAGTGGTGTATTAAAAGGTGCCAATCCATTGGTCTCTCCTGCAGCTCCTCTCCTTCCCAGACCAGCTATATTCACAGAAATGATCTGAGACAGAGGCAGAGGCAGAGGCAGAGGCAGAACTGGAAAACTGTATGTTTACAAGCAACTTGATCTTATGAAGAATTTGTAAGAATCCAGACGAGCTTGCTGTTGAATGGTGGGTGTAAAAGTCCCCTGACTTTGAGTGTATATATTAACAAGCACAATCTCTGAATCGCAGAGGAGCAACAATTTGAGCATGCATTTCATTAAATTCACCGTGTTTCTCTATGATATGCTATAAAAGGATTTGTTAATATGAGGCATATGTTGGATTATTCATTACATGCATGATAATGTCATTATTGAGTATGCAAGGCTACTGGGACCAACTCGATTTTCAGCAAATGTGTAGAACAGAGACTAATAATCCATTTAGCACAACAGATGGATTATAAACAGTCTTTTTTTTTGCAGCATCTAAATAAGATTTTTAAGCCTAGCTCAGAACAAGGCTGAATGTGAAACAAAAGCGATCAATCTATTGATGCAAGAATCACAAAGTGATCAATGGACATAAAACTATGACTGATTAAACCTCTACATTATACTGACTGTGTCTTATTAATTATGTATTGGATTATTAGTGGGCTGATGGCAAAGTGGTTCATGTAGTGCTAATTGTTCGGCAGGTGTATGCTTGCGCGTGTGAGAGTGTGTGTGTGTGTTGTGCTAACAGTATGTTATTGCCAGTACCTGCAGGGATTTCAAGCTCATTCATCCAATGACAGTGATAGCTGGAAGTAGAAATTCATAAATCATTGAAGCTCAGCGATAAACGGAGGACTGTTGTTGAGAGAGATGACAAAGCTCATAGAGACTACAAGATTGGCAACTGGAGAGATCTCTCCACATCCTCTTTTGGTGTAAACACGCCAGAGGTGAAAGGTCAGACGTCTTAAAATATCACCCATGTCAATTTCCATTGCACATTTTCAATGTCACTCTTGAGTGACCACTTTTATGAGATGTCAGTGTCAGCAGGATGCCGTGTCTGACAGCTGACTGATACCAGGAGAGAACGCAAAGCTAATCGCATGCTGAGAACCACATCACCGTCACTACTACAACACAACTACGCGCTACTTCTGGAAGCTAAGCAGAGCGCAAACAGTGTCACATATCCTTCTTCGCCATGGAGTATAAGTCCTAAAGCCATGCTAATTAAAAACACAGTCTCATGCTAACCTTTAAAGTGCTAACATCTGTTTTGATGCCCTTTAGATAACATGCTACACATGCCATCGGGCTATGCTCCCATGTCAAACCTAGCTTCACCTATACACTGCTCCTTTTCAATTAACGGATATAGAGTGAGAAGCTGAAGGAGAGAGAGAGAAAGAGAGAGAGAGAGAGAGAGAGAGAGGGATAGAGATGGAGGCTCATTTTTATGTGAACAGCGACTTGAGGAAAGCTGTCTATAGACCCTTAATTTATGGTAGTGCAGAAGTGGCTAAGCAGATGGAGACAGATACAGCAGGACATGAGCTGTCTCTTACACATGCACAAACACACACACACACCCACACTCTCACACACACACACACACATGCACATACACCGGCACACACATTCCCGCTGTCGTAAATTGCGCTGAGGAATGGAGAATTTATGAGGCACAAATATCTCACTACCAGCCTATCATTTCCTAAGCACTGTCACTGTAATTCTTCCCCAGCCTGTCTAAATACACAGATAAAGCAGGCCTGCACTCCAGCAGAAAGCCAGCACAGACACATCCCGGAGGATGACGGGGTAAGAGAACGAGCGAGTACTGCTAGCATGTCAAAGGCAGTGTTTAAACTCAAAAAATCCCATCACTTTGTTAAATGTCTCATCTGCCTGTTACACCATGAAATATTTATGCATCCTCTTGGAACAGGTGAAGCAGTTTATGTACAGTTTGGTATCATTAGTCAACTGAGGATGAGAGATGAGCTTGAAAATAAATAAATAGATAAAATATTGTTTTCACTTTCTCCTAGGCTGTAGGATATAGTGAGATGATACAGAGCCAGGGAGGTGTTGCTCTCTCGATAAAAAGAATCGTCCCCAACAAATTAGGCACGACTAGGAGGAAATGGTAATGTGTCCAGCAGAGGCGAGATAGGAGAATAAAGAGGATAGTTTTAATTCGACTCTAACTTTACGGCAGGACTTTGTGTTCAGGGTGAACCTGGCCTGTGATTCCATGGCTTACATGGGCTTATTAGAGAGGACATGAGAAAAGAGCAAAGCATTCTCGATACGCACCAAGTCTATATTCTCAGCTATGAGCAGAAAGCAAAGCACAGGCATGGCAAGCAACAGCCTTCAATTTACACAGCAATTTTCTGCTCACTCACTGGGGAACTAAAGCACTCTGTGTCTCTGGTATTAAAACGAAGCCACCTAACACAGTTAATTAGCTTGTCTAGGAGACACAACAGGGAAAAAAAAGAGATGCTACAGTTGGATCATCTTGAACATCCGCTCACTCGAGCTGATCTAGAGCAAGAGGATTAAAACATGCTGCCTCAGTGATGATGGTGATCTCGCTCTGTTGGGAAAATGTTTTATTGAACTGTGAGGCACTGATAGCTCACAGCAACAGTGTGTGTGTGTGTGTGTGTGTGTGTGTGTCCTTGTTGGTGCTGTACAATATATGGTTTGTTAATTGTTATCACTATATTAGCTTTTGCAGGGATATGCCTTGTTCAAAAATGAGCAAAAAACAGTCTTTAATTGTGTTCTGTGAGCATTGTGTGATCAGTTGTATTGTGTGACGTTGGCGTGATCTGAGTAAAACAAAGAAACAAAACAAAAACCCCCACAAAATAATAGATTAGTTGGTTGCAGAACTCCAACGTCGCTGGCTCGATCCTGAGCTCAGGTTACTACTGAATTTTGCATATTCTCCATGAATGAATGAATGAATAAAAACTGCAAACTAAAATGAATAAAAATGCAAACCAATATATAAACACGACACTTTATGGGTTCACTTGATTGTTTTAAATATATAATACAAGGCATGTCCATGATGCAGTATATAGTTACAGTATATATTAAAAATATTGCTATTTGTGTCCATAATGAGCATATACCTTTACATCAGGGGTTCCCAGAGTAGTGTGGGGTCACTTCATTTACTTCAAGTGGGGTCTTGAGAGAAACTCACAATCTCTTTTCTCGTTTATTCATTTATTTTCCAAATTACTATCACAAATATCACTCTATCTATGAAGATGCATTTTGTATACTACTATTTCGAAATGTTACTGGGAGTCACATTCAATCTCGCCACGTTTATATTAAGAATGAGAGTGCTATTTTAGTCTTTTTCTCTGTCCTGACTAGCATACTTCACCAATGCTACATGGACAACATCTAGTGACTCTGTCTCAGTAGAACAACAGAAGTCAAGAAAACAAACACTAAAATATGCTGAAACATTTTATTGAATATGAATTTACAAGTTCTCAACTATAAATCAGGAATAAAAAAAAGGATGATTAAGGGTTGGGGTTCATAAGATCCATCTGGGGTCGTTTGTTTGTGAATCCCTGCTTTTTTTTATTTTCAGTTGTGGTATCTTTTATTAATGTTTGGTAAGACAAAATCACAGACTAGTTGAATAAAATGTCTTAATTTAAAGATAAGTGCTTGTTCTCAGTGTGAATCAGGTAGAATATCACCTGCTACCTGAACAGCTAATGGCAATCTAAAGTGCTGACACTTTAATGGCACGGAATGCAACAGCGCAATAAATAAAAGTCTTTTATATGTTAACTCTCATAATTCAAAAATGTGTTAAATATGACAACTGAGGACTTGAAGGCAGCTCTTGTTCGTTTTATGTCTGCTATAATTTTTGCCACCTTCATAAGGCCAGACATAGAGGTCAGTGTCTCTATCCCATGGGGTGGACTGAGAGGAGACATAAACTTGTGGACTGTGCTGTAAGATATGGCACTGGCACAAACACACACACTTTCTCTCTCTCATGCACACACATTTAGCACACACACGCGCACACACGCGCGCACACACACACACACACACACACACACACACACACACACACACACACACATGAATGCATTTTGCTCTAAACCCCTTCAAGCATTACAGTGTCTTTGGAGACTCTGAGCCTATCCTGAGAATAGTATAGTTCCCTTGCAAATCCCCAGAGGACATGAGCTCTCCCATGATTCCCACTTCTGGACCCGACTGTGGTGCAGAGCCAGCGGCATCCCAGCATGCACTGCAGCAGAGCACAGAAACATCAATGCTGGGGCACGCACTTGGCAGCCGAGCACGTGAAAATATCACTCTCACTTCTTTTCGTGTGTAGGCTTACAGTGTTCATATATACATGCATGCGTGTGCACCGCGCACACACACACACACACACACACACACACACAGCGTTCAATTTTTCCTAGTCATAGACACAGAGACAAGATACTGTAACCTTTTGTAGTGTGATTTCCTGATAATTTCTCTGTTATTATTATTAATATTATTATTATTATTATTATTATTATTATTATTATTATTATTAAAATAGAAATCAAAATCAAAAGTGTGTTATGCACTTTTATAGCACTAATAATAACACATCATGGTAACAATTCACAATAAAGATATCTACAAAGTATAATGTGTTTTCATTAACATATAACTCGGTGCATAATGTCTTATGAATGTGTGATAACATGATATGAATGTGTCCATAGTTCATTATAATGAATAAGTTAACCTTCATAGAAAGTGTTACCATGTTTTATAAATGGTTACAGAATTATATAATGTCTACAGGTTACATTAGCAGTTAAACTGAGAAGCAAAACAAACAAACGAAAAGTCTTGCAGGAGAAAATATGGTAAGAACATGACCTTTCCTTTTCTACATCAAACGCCATGAAGTATGACAACTCTTAGATAATTATGAAAAAAAAAAAACCTTCTCTGGGGATGTTTGAAATAAAATGTCTTATATCTGCTAATTATCAAGGATGAAATGTCTGGAAGTAAGGAAACAGATGAGAGGAGGGATTCTCAGGCAGCACAGCTGGTATGGCACACTACAGGGGCTGGAAATGTGCTTTTAGATCATTATACATTTGAAAATTGTATGCAGATTTTGCATAAACAATAACATTTCTGTTTTTAGGCTTTATCGAAAAGTGGTTACAGTCATGTGGTTAAAAGCTAGTCGATTACTTCTTTTTATAGAACTGTTCGTTAAAATTCAAATCAGATTTTATAATATAATAGTAATCATAGTGAATAAAAAGATAAAGAACGAAGCAGATTTTCCATAAACACACACACACACACACACACACACATATATATATATATATATATCTCCTTTCGATCATTAACATGACATGTTTAGCATAATTTAAAACACTAAATCCTACTATGGCTTTACAGTGTAATTATAATCCAATACATTACCATAAGATCACCTACAACGATATATAATAATAAATCAGACTCTGTGTAGTAAGTCATCCTGCTGCATTAAATATATATGTGTGTTTGTATGGTGTATAATGAAAACACAGAGAGCTGAAATCTTCTCTCCCACGACAATGGGAGAGAGCAGACAGAGACAAATGCTGGCACTTTCCTGGTGTTTTAATCAATAATTTAGTGAAGCTGATAGAAGCCATACTTTAATCAGAGCTAGGCTACATCACATTACAGAGAGAGAAACCTATAGAGAGCACTCTCATTTAGTATTGATATGAAAATGCTCGGTTCACTTTGCATCGGTGAAGTGCAATACCCGCCTGGGGAAAACACCCGTATAAGTGTTTGTGTGTGTGCGTGCGTGTGTGTGTGTGTGTGTGTGTGTGTTCACCTACAGCTCTGCAGTGCTAACTGTGGGCTCTTGCTTCAGTTTCTGTGTATACTGGAAAACAGGTATTCACTCTGTTGAACTTAAATACACACATACATGTCTATGGGTGATCTAGTTTAAATTAAAACAACACAATAATATTTGAAGAAAATTTGCCGCTAAAGTAAATTACAACCTGCATGAATCACTACACTAACTAGCAGAACCTTGAAATGCAATTTACATGGCTATATAAAATTCAATTCAGATAAAAATCATATCAATTAAAATCTAACTAACCAGAACTTACTTTCTTAAAATGATAACAAAAATGTGTCCTGTTCAGTCACCTCTCTTATTCAGCACACACAAGATATACATTTGAACGGTTTCTGCTGTTCACATGCATTAGTGTAATCAGCACAGCTGAGCTTTATTGCCTCGACTCACCACTGAAGCATTACGTCATCCGTTATTGACAGGCCCATTTCTTAATGATGTAGTGAGCACTCAGTTACAGTCACACAGTGTGCTAAAGAGAACGAACGAACCCCTGCAGAGTTCAACAGAGCTACACATGCACATCGGTGCATACATGCGCTCGTGGACATGCATACCCAAACACAAAGAGAGGTGTGCTGAAAATGTGTAGGGGTAATTAGCGGGGGCAGTGTCAAGCGGCAGGCAAACACGAGTCTCCGGAGGAATCAGTGTACACTTGCCTCCAGCAGGGTAAGAGCAGAACAGAATCCTAGGTCCTATTAAGATCTCAGCAGTGCCTCATTCATCTGCGTTTCTTCCCTTTGTGTCTTCCCTGAATACTTTCTGATCTCACTCACAATTGCTCATCGTGAGCAGGATTTCAGCTCTTGGAATCTTTTCCTTATGCTTGTTTTAAATAAGCCTTGTATAGCTTGATATTGTACTAGTGGGATTGAGCTCCCTTGTTCTTTTGTTCAATTTTTTTACTTATATAGTATGCAGAATTCCTGTGTGTGTTTGTGTGTGTGTGTGTGTGAGAGAGTGTGTAAGAGAGTGTGTGTGTGTGTGTGTGAGAGTATGTGTGTGTGTGTGTGTGTGTGTGACTATGTAGCAGGTCTCTGCTACATATAAGACTTGAGCCACTGGAAGAAATTCCAATATATTTACAATAGTGGGAATTGTTTAACTATCTTGGGCATGAGTAAAGATTTCTGTCCTCCAGGGAGCGAGAGATGCTTGCACAAGCAAATTTACTGCTCTGTATTGACTTAAGCCCTGAAAAGCAGCCGCTACTGCAATAAAGTTCGGTGAGGGAAAATCCTATACAACTAAATCTCAAATGTAGATGGTGGTCACGTTTATAAATAAATAAATAAATAAATAAATAAATACAGTAAATAGTTAAAAAAAAAAAAAATAGAAACATTCCCAGGGGGGGATTAATCCTGGAGCACTTCTGAGACGCTCTATATCAATTGCTTGCTCATTATTCTTTAAACCACTCAATATAACCAAAATATTACAGGGCTCTCTTCAAAACACTACACCCTGTCTTCTTCCAGTCCTTTCTTCCCTCCCTCGCCTCACTCGTTTCTGCTGTATTTTAAATTCCTATCTGCACATGCATTCGTGGATAGACACCCACACTAACAAAGTAACAATTGAAGACAGAGCGAGAAAGGAAAGCATAAAAAAAAAGTGCTGTGTGCTGGAATGAGCTGAAACTTTTCCCTTTAACTGAAACAAAGGCTCAGTCTGGCACTCCCGATAATCCCTTATCCAGTAAAGGCAAGCAGGAATGCTGCTGCAGAGCACTGAGCAGCAATTACACACACATATGCGCAGATACACACAATATACCAGCACTCCTGCATGGAGCCTGCAGCAAGAAACACACACACACACACACACACACACACACACACACACACACACAGAAATATCTAGTCACAGTGGTGAGAAAACACCAGATGTGAGATACAACAGCAAAGAGCAAACAAACAAACAGAAAAAAAACTACATCTATCTATCTATATATATTTATTTCTTTGAGGTGCCACATCACAGCACAGTCCTAGCGCTGATACGATACAGCCAAAGCTCCAAACGATGACGCAAGCCATATCAGTGGTGATAAAAATCCCAAATTGCTTCAAAAACCATTAAAACGAAAACTACAATTATTTCTGTAAAACCTTCGGAATAGTGGCCTCTTATGAAAATATCCACAATTTTAACAGAAGTGACTCACCAAAAACTACAAAGTGTAAGTTTTAACAACTACAAGCAACACTGTAAGAGTAAAACCGCACAAATCTGTTATATTTAATAGGCAAATTGTTCATTTTCATTTATGTATTCAATCTTGTTGGCTATAAATTTTTAAACAAGCAGCACAGCTCTCAAAAATGTGTTTTGAAGAAAAGACTGCAGTTTGTGTCGCTCCATCAGAAGAAGCACATGAAATAAACGCAGCTGAGAGCCACGCTCACTTGAGGAAAATATGAAAAAGGAATGAAATGAAAGAAAGAAACAGGTATGAATTTATATAGGTAGATAGAGATCATTCTAGATGATCATTATAGGGATTATCATTATAGATGAGGATTAAAAAAAAAATGATGAAGTATTATGATGCACTGTCATGGACTACTTTCAAGCTTTCAAGTATGTTTTATACAAATGAGATAAATTTCAGAATGCCACATTTCCTAAAAGTGTCCCATGCATTTAGCTCACTGGATCATAATTTTACAAAAAGTGTACAAATTAATTGAACACAGCAGGATAAAATAAAACTCTACACATTTCTGTTTCTGCTCTTAGAGTAAAAGAAAAATGTATAAACTGTAGGAGGGCTTACGGAATAAACACACACACACACACACACACACACACACACACACACACACACAAATGGAATTCTCATTCTTGTCCAGAGTATGCATGCGTATCCCAAAACACCAACAATTCATTTGCACATAGACACAGAGGAAAAGTAAGTAGAACGGCAGAGGCCGGACAGCTGGTGGTGTGTGTATGCGTGTGTGTGTGTGTGTGTGTGTGTGCGCACTGGGACAAGGGGCTGTTAAGGTGATGAGTGTGGGGCGATTTGGAAGCGGAGCCCGGCAGGTTATCTCTCAGCAGTCTTATCATTTTTATATCGTTGCAATAACACACTGTCTAGAGGAAAGACACAGGCTGCCATTGCACATGTTGCCTATAGTAAAACAGACACGCACTCGCTCACACACATGCGCACACACACACACATAACGGCATGCCAGCATTCACACAAAATTTCCAGGCACCTTCAGAAAAGTCAGCCAGCCTTCATTTAGTTGGAGTTTGGCTACACTCTGTTGTAGCCTGAGTAGAGAAGACAGAGCGTCCTGCCAAGAAGCGCTCACACAACTTCTGATCAGTGAGCACTCCCTCATGCATTCAAATAATGTGTGTGTAAACATGTCTGTGTGGTTAATTCTATCAACCTGAATTGTGTCATGTCATTCTATGAATTTTTAGCAGTAATAAAAAAAAAGTACAATCGTATAAACATATTTTCAGGTGCATTCTGTAGCAGTGATACTAAGGTGTACAGAGATGATGCGGAATAACTGAAGTTAGATTGTACCAAACTACCAGAAAGAAAAAAAGTAAAATATATTTAAAAAAAAAATGTTTATACAGTAAAACCACTTCTCAAGAAAAAAAATAGAAAGGAAGCTGTACACATATTTTATACAGGACAAGATCACAGGTTTCCCAAACTAATAGCGCAAAAATCAAAGTAGGATGACCCCCACTGAAGGCTCGAGTGGGGGGTGGGAGTACTGGGGTGGGAGGGGGGTTGACACAGCGCCAGCACGTGCTACCCGCGAGGTGGAAAAGAGACTGAGACTGAAAGAGAGAGACAGAGAGAGAGAGTGGAGGATTGCCTTACCTCGGTCAGATAGAGGAAAGCAGGTGGACACTGGAGCGAGTGAGGTAACAGCCCAGAGCCGGAGAGCAGCACGCAGCCCGTGTTCGCCATGGAGCACAGCATGTGGTAACGGGACGTTTTGCGCATCAAGCTGGGAGATCCTGCTCTCTCTCTCTCTCTCTCTCTCTCTCTCTCTCTCTCTCTCTTTCTTTCACTCTCTCTCTCACACTCTCTTTCCCACCCTCTCTCTCACTCACTGTCTCTCTTTCTCAGCTTCCTCTTTCTGATGGGCTTTTCTCTCCTCCTCTTTGCCTTTGCTTTCTCTGTGTTGTTGGTGTCAGACTCAGCTGCTCTGTATGTGCTGGGGAGGTGTGCTGAGCGTTGGAATGGTCCAGGGCCCTCTGTCATCAAGCCTCTGCCGTGCACTTTCTCACACACACACATACACACACACACGCACGCACACACACGCTTTCACACACACACACACACACTTTCACACACACACACACATACACAAGCCAATGTGAGCCCACGGAGACAGAAAGGGGGAGGTTCTGATGGCAAGAGGAGAAAGGGAGGAGGGAGGAGGAAGGCAGAGAGGAACAGTGAGCAGGAGGGAGCGAGAGAGGGATGGAAGGAGGGAGGAGGGTCTGGTGGGTATTCAAAGATCAAACGGCCCCACTGTAGAAAATGAAGGGAATGTATAATGACATTAGACCAGCTGATCCCTGCCATTAATTGCGGACCCTTTCATTGTTTGCGCTGCTGTGTGTCTGCTTTTCTCTCACACACACTTTCTACAGAATCACACACACACACACAGTACTATTTCAAATATGCTGAATATTTAAAAATGAACTTTTACATACATTATTTTCAAACACATCACGGGACACTTATTGCTTAAACTGATGAAATATCCTCATTTCTAAGACAATAAAATCAAATAAAATCAGAAATAAATCCTGGCATATTCCCAGAGAATTATAGCGCAGCGTCAGTGCAGTTTCAGCGTGGGATTATAAAATCTGGAGTAAGATATGTGTCACCGTTGGCTCTTTGGCACCTTGGCGGGGTTAGAGGTATTTCCCATTGGAATCAGACAGAGCAGCTGCGGCCCAACATGGAACAACAAACCTCCATTTAACGTCTGATGCCCGGCCACTTCCCAGGCATCAGCACCCTTTATAGGACACACATTCACTGAACACTGCATGATGTTATTGTTACAAGGTTCTCTTTGGCATAGTATTTTATTTATCTATTGATTTATCTGTCCTACAGATAAACAAACAAACAAACAAACAAACCTCAAGGGTATATCACCCAACCAATTATAACGCTGGATAAATAGGTGGAATAAAGTGAATGAAGACTATACTCTAGAGGTAGCAGGATGACATGCTAAAGTACGGCTGTGTCTTTTTTCATTTTGTAACTTAACATGGATTAAAAGATGTACTCGTATCAAACCATATAAATAATAAGTGAAACTGATACAAGTAGGTGAGCTAATATTGCAGTAATTAGAGTTATGGAACGAAATATCTAACTGGTGTAATATAAAAGAAACTATATAAGAATCTATGTAATGTAATGTAATATAATATAAAAAAAAACTAGGTAATGTAATTGCTTCAAAATGACTTTATGGTTTGCTGAAACCAGGAACGTATGCAATAACACGCCAGAAAGCAGAGTACCAACAACTGTTTCTGCCAATTCAAGAAACGGTATAATCATGCCATGATTAGAGGTGTAAGAATATGGCGTAGGAATTTACAGTGACTAATCAGAGCACTGGGAATAACTATAATCATTTTTTTTCATGTAAGGTGCACTTATCTCGGTTTTAACCCTCTACTCCCTAGCTTGGTAGCCCTGGCCTTGCTCCTCATATCTGACTGTTTTATTTAAAGCTGCCTTGTGTACGTTTTCCGAATTTCACCCTAGAAAATAGAGCAGAAAATACAGATTCAGAAAGAATGCACGGATCTGAAACTACATACTGCACACTATATAGTTACGGATTTGTCATTACTTTGGTTACCACATGACTGTTTGACAAATCATCTCATCATACGTCAGACCTCAGGTCGGGGAGAATACAGAATTCAATATAATCACCTGCCCTTTTCTCAATATCACAAAAGTGTTTATATATCTAATATATAGTGTACATCAGTGTGACAGGTGGACCAGGTAAAAGTGCAAAACCTTCCAGTTGCTCCGCTGTAATCTCATAGAGCGCTATTTCTTTGGACAGTGTCTCACAGTATTGTGCAATGTAAGCAATTTACATGAGGCTCAGCATTTCTCTAATGCTGTTAGACACAGGCAAGCCCACTCACTCAAGCTAGCTAGCTCAAATACAGTGTACAGAACAATACTATCACCTATGGCCACTTGTAATTCGAATTTAATCTGGGTATTTTGTTCTCCAGCCTGTCAGAAACATTTCAGTTATCTATTTCTCTATCTCTCTCTATCTGTCCTGATTGGCTGCCAGCTCCTGCTATTCACAGTGTAGACAGACCTCTTTTATTCCTAAAGCTGGGGTAAGATGTCTCTTGATGTACCAGTGCTGCGTTATGATGTATACATACAATAAAGGGTTGTTAAGACAGGACTGTGGGGAATATATCGTGGCTTACCCTTAATGATAATGCCCTAACAGTCTCTCCGACACAGGAGGTCAGGAACACCATATTATAGAGGGTTTTTTTTTCTTTCGTATTTTTTTGTCCTCTGACTCAATCATTTTTTTATGCTTACCAAAAACAAACAAATAAACAAGCAAGCAACCAAGCAAAAATATATATATATATAAATAACTGTTGCTTTTTCATTTTCATTTCTCAACATAACAGAACTTTTCTCTAAAAATAAAATCTTAATGTGAACAGACTGGGATGGTTTCTTTAAAAAAAAAAAAAACACACACACACACACACACACATTAGAATGAGGAGGAAGAACATCATCAGACATGAAAGGAAGCAATTGCAATGCAGAATCAGGCCAGCGAGAGGATATATAAATTCTACATGCAGGCAAAACGTGGAAACAAATGTAAATATGATTGATCAGAGGCACTAAGTAAAACTGAAATAAACCACAGCCTGTGTTATGGCTTAGCATCTACATACTGCTATTTCCCAGGGTACAAATTGAAATTGCATTTACAGTACCAAATCCATGTGGGCAAATATACAATACAATACAAAACTGCTTCCCTGTAGACACCATCACGCCAACACATAATGACTGCAGATTTCTGACACTATCAATCCCAACTCACACTAGAACTTCAAAGGCCTTCAGGTAGTGGAGTGTATTCATCATTCAGCAGGCGTCAGTAAATCACAAACACACTCCAATCAAACCAGGAAGGACAGCATCAGTGTGTGCTCTTTTAATAAAACTCCACTGGTTTTCAATTGTAGTCTATTTGTGTCTATTCTGGCAATAACATATGATAATGAATATTTCTATTTTTCCAGCAGCAAGGAGCATAAGTATACTTTTAAACATCAAACATCGAAACACATTTCATACAGTAGACTAATATAGGAGCTGTCTTTGAGTATAATAATTGTGTTATTGATCTGGGTGGAGCAGCTTCACCATATTTGAAGGTGAGTCCCACTGCAGCCTTTATGAGAACCTAAAAACCCTGTGACATTGAGAAGTTCAAAGCACTAGTGGTATAACTTCAAAGCTGGATCAAACTTTTTTTTTACCCTCTTCATGGCAGATAAAGTTTTGTTTATTGCCACAATGCATAACGGGTTAGACTATACTGGGTAAAAGGTGAAATCAACAATATATAAGAATATTGATAGCTTTTAAAGCACTAAAAAGCTGTCAACTTTCAGAGAGCTTTGGACACTTAGAGCAAGCATATGCAAAGAAAAAACAAAGCATAAGAAAAAAACAACAACATTGTCCATAAGAAAGTCACTTTCAAATGCAGCATTCCCAGCTGGAGGAGTCAGTGTTTGAAATGGGAATCAAAGCAACCATTGCCTGACAGGGGGCTTTCACATTAGGAATTCTTTTACCTTCATCCCCTAAGGTGCTTGTCCTCTGCAAGGTGGAACAACAGCGAGAAGGAAAGTCACACCTTTCTCCTTCAGCTGGGAAATTACTGTAACCTACAGTTTAGTTTTCGGAGAGTTTGTTTATTCTGACTTATAGCACAGTGTTGCTGAATTCGCTGATAGGATCCTGAAGGTGTTGATTAGTTTTCAATAACAGCACAGCTCTAACAGCGTAGGTTGATGCAAATATGCTTGTTCTAATACCTTATCCTTTCTATGGTAACTAATTCACAGTGACTTGTATGGTCGATGTTCCACATACTCGAAGTCTGATAATAAATAGATTAAAAATGTTGATATTTAACAAACAAAAATTTGAAGTTTTCTGTAAGGAAGCATTTATATACTATTTATGGAAGACGTCTCAGATGTCAGCACACTGTAACTGTCAGGAGGTTTTCTGCCATGGGAAAGTCTTCAGGACAGAAGATTTTTGCGCTTTCCATTTTCTCAGTAACATGACGCTCTTTTTTCCTATTAAATTCAAAAGAAGGAAAAAGAAAGACTTATGACGGAAAGGTTGTTTATAGCTGCTACGACATAAAAGATATCAGGAACTAACTTGTCTTTCAGACATTCCACAACATTAAGAGTAACTGTAAATTTTAAAAAGCATGACATGTCTTAATAAAAAAAATGCGATCATTGGCATATTGCTGCAACATAAGAGGAATAAAATACTTCAGGATTGGAAAATAGTCCACTTCCACTTCATGTATCCCAGCACACTGTCATGGATTATTCTCTTTGCACAGCATGGAGTTTTATTCTTAGTGTACTTACTTTCTAAAAGAAAAACAAAATGGCTAAGGTGCCATATGTACAGTATATTTGTGGGATAATCTGTGTTCCTTACAGGGATGTTTAATTTAATTCATAAAATATCATTTAAAGCAAGGCTTCAGGCAGCGTTTGTCATGATAGATCCTTCTGCTACATTGTTTCTGGTCAGCCGTGATGTCTTAAATCAGCAGCTAAATTAATTTGTGTAATTGCTTAATTAGCACTCTACTTACTATCTTTTTACTAGCACACCAATCACAGTTTTTCCACTCACACAAATTACATCGATATCTATTAAATTCTACTACACACTGTACAAGGAGGAGCCCACTGCCAACTCAAACATACAGGCCAAATGAATCCACCATCACTTCCACTGTCCAAAAAACAGATGATCCTCAGTGTCTGTTCGAGACGAGATCTGCTGCTTGGATGCAAAGTCCGCTAGGGCTTAGAATAAGCCACCTTATTGTTAACCCTGCAGCTGCTCTTGAGCCAGGCACCGTTTCAGCGGGCTACAGCTACTTCTGACAATCTCCACAATACCCAGGCATAAGAGACAGCAGGTCTGTCGCTTTGGCCTACCACATATTGCTTCTGGATTCTTGAAATCTAAATTTGGTTTCACCATTGATCTGGGTCTCATCAAATCACCTCGTGTCATTTCACACACGACCATAAACTTTGGGTTTTGGTTTCTTCCCTTCTAGCGTTTGGCTATGCTCCCTGTTGGCATGTGATCTGCCTCACTGGATGATACTGGAAGATTTGTTGATTCTGTTTATCCTGCTCAAAAATAAGTTCCCTAGGAGCATCATTAGGCATTTAACTGATTACACCATGGTGCGCTAGGAAGCGCAACTGAGGCTCTCATCATGTGGTCACAACAGGTCAACATCTGCCATGGAAAAAATCTGACATTAAAGACAATAATGGCTTAATATGATTTTACCCATTCTTTGTGTGTTGTAATAATTTAATGGAAGTGAAGTGGAAGTGGAAGTGAAGTGACTTTGTGGCCAAGTGTGGTGACCCATACT
>CM074956.1:13663423-13704891 GCA_037577455.1 Pangasius macronema | reverse complement strand
ATCCCTGCTGGACCCGAGACTCGAACCCACCACCTTCAGGTTCACCTTCAGGTTACAAGTCCAACTCTCAGACCATTCGGCCACGACTGCAATGTGCATTATCTTGCTCTTTGTCTACTGTTTGCGCCCATGCGCAGTCTTTATTGCACATTCTGGGCTGTATTCATAGTTGGAGATTTAATTCTATAACTTAAGTCTCCAACTATGAACTGACTTGTGCTTCATCAAGTCGTTCAGGCATTATGATTACTGAAATGACCAGTTTTCTTGTTACTTAGTTTTTTGTGACTAGGCCACCCCATTTAAAACAAGAACTAGTTTTTTAAGCCCAAAGAAAATTGGGTTCTAGAAAATGCACATGTAGTAGATCACAGTTTGTAGATGAAGTTTTCTATCAGTTGCACTGTGAGGAAGTCTAAAAGCAACAGACGCAGCAAATGGCATACAATTTTATAAAATAAAGCTTAGACTAAAATAATATTGTTTATTCTAATTTTTTCATTGTCATCGGATTATATGACCTATATATCATTTCAACTATCAACATTTATTGAGATCAGAGGATAATCACATTAATCTGACATCACATTAATCTTTCGATTTGTCTTGGTTTAGCAATTTGGATAATACTGAATAATGCGTATCTTTACGAAGGCATCTTTGTGTTTAGCACTGCATTAACTGAATGAAGGTGCTGATGCACTAGAGCACTGATGGCTGCGAGTTAATAAATCTCATGTCCCAGAATGAAAGAAGCAGAATGGAAAGCACACTTTACACGGTGGAGCACAGAAAGCAAATACAGGTTTACTCTTAGGGTTTAAGGTCAGCGTTTAGCACCTGACACAGATCAGTGATTGCTAGCTTGTCAAATCAAAATACATCAATACACTGCCGGTATACATAAATGACAACACATCTATTCAAGTTATGAAAATGCTTTGCTTCCTGCATGAAAGTCTGTGTTTGGAGAGGTAAAGCAGAACACGAACGAATGCTCTGATTACAGCTGAGCAGATGGTGGTGGTCTATGATAACATTTTAGCTGCGTTGTCTCTCCCTTTGCATAGATCACCTGTATTATTATTATTATTATTATTATTATTATTGTTGTTGTTGTTGTTGTTGTTTATTTGTATTATTATTATTATTGTTGTTGTTGTTGTTTATTTGTATTATTATTATTATTATTGTTGTTGTTGTTGTTGCTTATTTGTATTATTATTATCTATGCACGTTGAAATTTTCTTTTTGTAACTGATTGTCCTCTTCACTTAGATTGAAGTTGTCTTCCTGTAACCATCTAGATCTCAGTGGCACTTTTACAAACTAGCATTTGATTCATTTCTCAGGTTATGAATTATGAACTCTTTTCATGTTTTGTAATTGTCTCTGAATAAAAGTGTCTGCTAAATGACTAAATGTAAAAGATGTGTAGGTCATTAATAATATATGGTCAGTTCCTTGATGTCTGACTACTCTTATAAATGTAGGGAGTGTCATGTTCTGGACCAGTTGGCTGATTAGTACATTTATTTTGAGCATTGATTGAATTATTGCTGTTATGATTTAAAAATAATTTTAAATGTTATTGTGAAGGTAAAAATAATGCCTGAGGTAAAGTAGAAGACATTGAATAAATAAATAAATAAATAAATAAATAAATATTATTTTCTGTGAACTATTGACAGTTCTATTTGTGAATTCAAGTTGAGCAGAATAGAAAATAACAGACTTCTCTTTTAGACAAACTACCTTACTCATGTTGCTGTCGAATCAGTGTATAGGTTTGTAGAGGAGTTTGAAATACATTTATTTAAATAAATCTCAAAAAATATTTTAATTGAAAATCCAAATGAGCGATTGCCTGTTGTTAAATGCAGACTCAGGTTTTAACACCACTGAGTGCTTATTGCATCCTCATCTAATCCAACAGCAATGAGAAAAAAACAAAACAAACAAACTGCATGAAAATACCTTTGGCATGATGATCGAAAGACTGTGCTTATTTTTCATTTCACAATGCAAAATGTAATTTGACCGAATGCTGTGCCAGACTGCCTCAGCCCAAAGGGTAACTTGTGATTATCTAAGCACAATGGTTTGATTAGGGAAAATGAAATATAATCATGAGTAAATTGGCTTGTGATTTGGGAAGTATGGATAGACATAGTACAGCAGGAATTTCCAGTGTGGATCTTTTGCATCAATTCATTTTAGTTAACTGCGTATTTCCAAAATACATTAGGATGCACAACACACCCAGATCAGGAGAGACTTGTGAACGTTGGCCTAACAAATTTCACACAGTTACAGAATAACACACAGCACTACCCAATCTACATTACTGTAATAGCGCTACCACTATTATCAAGCGACAAAGCCAATCCATTTGACCCATTCACCTTACACCTTGGTAGCATATGCTGCTTGGGACAGGGGCAAAACCCCTTCCTGCAACTAATGAATAGTTTCCTAGTGTAAGGTGGTGGACAGGTATGAAAGAAACCTCTCTCGCACTCTTTCTCCCTCTCTGAGCCCCTCTCCATCTGCCTGTCTGAAAAGCCCAGCGGCTTCCACAGCCTTTTAATGTTCAGCAAATCTGCTCAAAGTCCATCCATCATCCTAGCAGTGCACTGAGACACAGCTCCATCTCCTTCGTCAGCTACTCCATCATACTCTCCATCATGCTCTCTTTTCCTCTCTTTCGTCTCTTTTCCTCAAAAATAAAGAATTCTACACCGATGTGTGCGCTTGGGAAAAAGGAGGCAAATGTGATCAGCACTATTCTCCACCAATGCTCCATTCGGAATCAAAAGTGAACTCCATGGCTCCGGGTTTTGGTCCAGTAGCTTTGTATATTCTCACGTCACTTGGAAATGCAATTCTCCAAAGCAATCTGGCCTTTTCTCATTTGCTTCTCACTGCTGCCTGGATGCAATATATCTCTGATGGAATTTAAGGACACCTCCATCAACATTTGCATTTCAGTGTGCAAGATTTATAGGAGTTGTGGGGCATCATGGGGAAACTCTCGAGGTGAAAACAACACCCCAGATCTCTGCATCTTTTACTGAGTTCAGACAAACTGTTTTGACAACAATACTGTATAAAGAAGTTGTTTTGGCAAGGTTGCCCACACTTTACAAGACAATTGATAATATTTCCCAAGTGACTTGCTGTGGACTTGAAAACGTCTGAACTTAGCAGTTAATGGGTTTTGTAATTGATGTTACCACAATGTAGAAGCAATCAAATGAGGGTAATAAATGCAGAGAGAAAAGGAATAAAAAGAAAAGAAAAGAAAAAAGAAAAAGAAAGAAAAGAAAAAGAATCGAGCAGATAACTAGACAGAAACAACATTCCTTCACCTGCTTAACATCCTATTACCATAAACTTCATTTCTCTCCACACGCGCTCAGTAAATAAGAGAAGAGAATGAGTGAACAAACTCATCTTGCATTTCAGTGAGGAAATGGTGATGGGGAGGAGGAAAGGATGCATGGTGAGAGCTGGTAAACGAATTGTGACATGCACAAGTGAAGACCTCTGTAATATAAATCAAGTCTGATGCGCACATTTTTTCCCCGTCCCAATGTTGATTTATCCTCAGCTGAGAAGGTATTTCAGCAACTCTCAAAGAACTACTTACACTGTATATTCATACTTTATGCTGCAGTTTTTCTTACTCCAAAAGTTAAATCATGCCAAAACCTCAGCACTACAATGGAGGCGGCCCACCGAGAGGCTTGATAAACAGTCAACAGCAGCAACAGCAGCAGCAGCGGTGGTGCGATTGTCAGAGCTGAACAGGTGTGAGGGATGAGGCCTTTCTCTCTGGATCTCTAATGCCCATTGGCACAGGCTGCATCCGCAGCATGCCACTGCTCTCTGCCACAGTGACGGCGAACAGCTGGCATGGCGGGGTGGGCATGCGGAGGGGGAACACAGCCTGCGAGCTGGCCGCCAGCTCCATCCAAGCGCCTTCTCAAGTCATCCGGACCAGTGCAGCTGTGTCACCAGCCAGCGGCACATTCAACGTGACAACAACCATCCTCTCCCGGTGCCCATGCCGACTTTGAAATTTTGTGTGCCCCAAACCTCTGACTCTGCCTGTTGGAGCTGCACCATGCATTAGACATGGTAAATGCTTAAAATTTTCAAGCTTTAAGATAATTAAAGAAATAAAACAGATCTAATAAGTAACTCTTTAGGTAAATACCAATTAGAAGCCTTGCTTCAATGGATAACTTCACCTAGATAGTGTACATTAGTAATCATAACTCCTAGATACTACCACTAACTGCCATAAGTATATAACTGCTGAGTGAGTATATNGAGGTATATGGAGGTAATAAATGAGGAGATGAAGCTAGTGGGTGCGGGTGTTGAGGATGCAGAAGATAGGGATAGGTTGATATAGGGATAGGGAGATAGGGAGATAGGGATTCGCTGTGGTGACCCCTGAAGGGAAAAGCCAAAAGAAGAAGAAGAGGTGTATACAGATGTACTACTCCAGAAGAGGACGGGTTCCCTTTTGAAACTAGTTCCTCTTAAAGCTTCTTCTAATGTTATCTCAGGCCCTTTTTCCTTGTCAGTGTTGCCTCTGGCTTGTTCGATACGGATCTAAAAGTACTTCCGGATTTCTGTAGAGCTGCTTTGTGCAGTGATATGCAAATAAAATAAATTTGAGTTGAATAGAAGCTGAAATATCAAATGGTAAATACACAGAGATCTCTCTTTTGCCACAAATGCAGTATGCACAATGCTAAACTGGTTGCTACAAACCTCCCTTACTTGTTATCAACATTAGACCAACATAGATCAATTATAAAGTGATGCACACGTTCTGCTGGTTTCTATTTTCCATGAGGAAAAACTGCGTCAAATTCAATTTTCATCCCAACTGTTACTTGAACATTGATATGTGATTAACAGACGTGTCAGCAGGAAAATAACACAAATCACGAGGGGATTAGAGCATACTGAGTATGTACTATACTATAGAGTTGCTTGTGTCACTGCAGACTACCTGCAATATGTGTTTCACCCTCAAAGCCTCTAAAGGTTTAGTGCACCAGCAATTTATCGGCCGCGAGGCAAAAGCCACTCTGCATTACTCCCCCATACACACACACATACACACACACACACATACAACCTCTCTCTAAATAAATGGCATGCAATCCATCGCCTTGGACTCATTCAATTTCAGAGGGTTCTCAAGCGCAAGTCATTTCCTGCACTTAATATCACGAATGAATGTTTCTGAAGAAAGACAGAGAAAGAAGGGAGAAGAAAAGAAAAACAAGGTGGAACATTTCGCAAAGCAACGTGACAGATTAATCATTGAACATGTCACAGCAAATTTAATTACTCCCTAAACCATAGAGGAAAGCTTTGCTTTGTTTTTGATCATTTGAGGATATGCTTCTCCAAAGATAATTTCACAGGTCTTTAGGCTTGTGCTAATCCTGCACATTTACACTGGGCCGGATGGCAGAGCCGCAACCACGAAGATACCATCTCCACATGAGCATGAGACTAAATTAATTCCACCCAAATGATTATTAAAAACACACGGCCTTTCCAGGATCACACTTTCTTTCATTTGCTGGGGTAAAACAGACAGTTGTCAACTTCAGAGAATGATATGAAAATGAGGTAAAAATTGACGTGGTTTGATCCAGCTTTCACAAACTGACTTGTTTACCATATATTGCTTTGAAAAGGAAATGCCAAATCAGCTGTGAAAAGCTGAAATAAGATATTAACACGGACGACACATAGTATACATATGTATGAGTAGGCTTCAAAGTCTTCTCCATTTTCCCCAAGTCCCAAATGTAGTTAGTTCAGTCAAATACTTTACAGCACTTGCATAAAATAGACTTTTGTACTGAGTTAAATGGCTAGCATACAGTCCTGTGTGCATACACACACACACACACACACACACACACACACACACACACACACACACACACACACACACACACAAAGCATTACACATCTGTACAGTGGAGACCTTTCAGCGTCTTTGTCGTGAGGCGAGGACAACAGAGCGTTGAAAGGGTGACTTTAAATGGTGTCTTGTAGTGGCATTAGAATTCTAAGTATTTAAGTAGTGAGTAAAAGAAGGTCCTGCGAGCCTGATCTCTCTAATCTACAAATGGCTTCTTGCTATTAAACTGCTAATTCAGGGGATTAAGGGATCCCTGAGAACACAATCCTCTTTCCCACTTTTTTGCGAGTTTGCAGAAGGTGTGGGTTTAAATATTAATGAGGAGGATAAGGCAAAGCTGGAGAGTGCAGAAATTAGAGGCATGGAAATTCACTGGTAAAAAAAAAAAAATCCAGACTCTGGCTATCCTCATTAAGTCCTCAGAGTGCTGCCAAAACAATGCATGCAAACACACATATTCGCTTACCACACACACACACACACACACACACACACACACACACACGTTTAATGGTATATACATTTAAAGCAATCTCATATAGCACTTATTCTGAACACATATCGCAAAGCATCTGACATTTATCTGCCATTTAGTGGCGCACACTGCGCGCACACACACACACACACACACACACGCACGCACGCACACACACACACACGCACGCACACACTGTATGTGATATGTCCTGAAAGCACTGAAAGCAACTCTGTTTGGCGTGCAGCCTGGAGAAGCAAATGCATTAAACTTTAACTAGCTGGAATAACTATGGGCAGATTTCTAACAGTCGTGCCGCACTGCAAATTGATCGCTGCTTCTTTCCATTTGTTTTTAGTCTGCTGCTCTCTCGCACTGCGGCGGGTCTCTGAACGGCAGCTTGACGCTCTGCCTCTCCTACACACATGGAAAAGGTCAGCCATGTTTCAGACTAGCTCCTTTAACAGGGGAACAAGCTCCCACTGATTTCCTGTCCTCTTGCAGGCATCTCCACACCATTACGGCAATCTGAATCGAATAAGCCGTGTACTTTGTGTCAGAAAGTAAATCTCCAAGGAGGAATGATCACTGTTGCGTGCACTTCTCAGTGTAGTGATTTATATGGCTTATACAAACATGGCAGATAGAATAATACTCTTCATGATGAAGACAACAGCGGGGAAACAGGAAACACATGCACGCCCTGGCCACTGCTTCTGGTGATTGATGTGTCACTGGAGACTTCATACACAGCACGTGAACTACAGTGCCAAATCCAGCTCATCTATTAATCTTGATAGGATGTGACCAGCTGCTGAAAAATCTTTCTTTCTTCTTTACTAGGTTGGTACTGATCAGGTGTCTCACACAAAAGGAATCATTTTGATCCAAAGACTTAAAATGAAGTATGCTCCTATATAAAGAGCTGATTAACTTTTTTATTTCTAGACCTCTTCAGTTCTAAAACCTACTGACGTCTTAAGGACCATGTCTGTCCTGTGGCCTGTGAGTCCACATACTGCGGTCTGCTTTATATACCTTATAGATACCTTTATTTATTTATTTATTTATTTATTTGTTTGTTTGTTTGTTTCCTGTAATATTTTGTGGTTTTTATAGTTTATGCACTAGTAGTTTGAAGATTGTGATTTTATTTTTTTTTATTTAATTAAATGTAATTCAATTTATTAAACTGCATAGAAAATTATATAAAAATAATCAATTAAAGCTAAATAAAAATTAAAAATAAAACATTAATTTTATTAGGAAAGTCTTTTTTTTTTTTGTATTAGCTTGATGTTATCTGATCCCAGTCAATTTCTGTTTTCAGTTTCATTCGTCTTCAGTAAATGGTTTCTCCTGGTTCAGGGTATGGAGCCTATTCCATGAACACTGGCGCGAGGAGAGAATTCACCCTGGATGAGACGCCAGTCCATCTCAATGTGATATGTGATATGTTATTTATTTAAATTTGTGAAATGTATTGAATTATAATTGTCATAATGTGTTATATATAGAATAAAGCAATACACACACACACAGTCATATATTTATATATATAATTCAGAGAATATGACACACTGCCTAATGACTACAAGGAAGACTAACGTGCATACACACCGTGTATCTTTCATGTTATGGCCTGGTGGACAGTGGCTACTCGTTCCCCAGGCTGCTGCATGATGACATACCGTGCTGCAGGGTTTTGAGGTCCTGGGATCAGAAAGGCACTTCATACAGAGACTAACCTGTATAATGATCCTTTTACTGAACCTCGTGTGCCAGCAGTGTTTCGCATTTTAATTTCAAATATGCATTACAAGTGCTATTATGAAGAATCTTTGCTTTGAAATCCAATTACTACACATGATATTAATTCCAGTATAATTACCTGAGGAGTGAAAGGATGGTACATTGAGATGAAATCAAGTGAATGTGTGCCCAGTGTTGTCTAATAGGCCAATCATTTGGACTAAATCCCATTACAGAATTAATGGAACACACTTCTTTCAATCAGACAAAAACAATGGGGGACATGTATTAAATTCAATTAGATGTGGCAATGAGGAGAAGGAGTTTTATTTCAATTCTCCCGAGGAAGTAGTGTCAGTTTAAAATTCAGTATGAAACTCACAATCATGTTTGAGTCACACTGGTCTTGAGTGTGTACAAAACTGGGAGAACTGATCAAAATGCTTCCTCTTGGGATTATTTGGGGAAATCAATGATATATTGAAAATTTTTTAAAAATATTGATATTTTTCAAAATTAATATCAAAAATTTTGAAATATTTTGAAAAAAATATTTGAAGAAAAAAATAATTCATGCAGTCAAATAAAGCTGTCAGAGAGGCAAAAAGTAATGCCAAACAATCGATACATGTTCCGACAAAAGCAAAAGTGAGTTCAGCTTGAATTAGGGAAGAATATAGCTCAGAAAATTTTGACCTTACTAACATAAGAAAAGACAATGGAACTGCAAATTCATCTACCTTTGTCCATTGGAAATCTGTGTGTTATAACATATATGAAATGAAACTGAGAAACTTGCAAAAGGGCAGTGTTTAGATCAGTGGGCCTGTTGGAAACGGCATCAGGAAGGCTGTGCATGTACACAAGTCTTCAGTAAATATCAACCATCATGCAAATGTCTATCTCTGTCACCTGCCACTAACCAGTCAGAGTCACCAAAACCTGACATTTCCCTCATATTCTAGATAAGAACAGTTTCTCATTTATTTTCTTCCCTTCCAAACCAGCAGTGCTTCGGTGCTTTAATATAGTGAGTTAAATAGCAAATAATTCACTGCTGAAAAGCTACAGTAACAGGAAAAAAATACAAAAAAAAAAGACAAATCTGCATGAGTCCCAGTTAAGCAGGATACTGTATAATATGCTCTTTACATAATTTAATATAGGCAGAATGTCTCATGCTGGCTATATAGGAGCAACTGAAGCGTGATGATAATTAACCTTTCACCTTATGCTATGGTTAACGTGTTATCTGTGTTCCAGGGCTAGGCCAGGAAATAGAAGCAATGATGCATCCAAAGCAAGTGAGGAAAGCAAAAGGTGGCACAGCAGAGGGGGAATATGTTGAGGCCTATAGAATCAAAACAGGCTGGAGAGCACCTATTGCATCTCATTAAAATACATATCTTCACACATAGGGATTTAGTTAAGCGGCAGACGAAGTGTAATGTGAAAATGGAATGTGTGTAGAATTCATCTGGCCAAATGAGTAAACAGATAACTCCCAGGAGGACTAGCTTCAGTGATGCAAGAGTGAGCGATATATAAAGGCTCAGCTCTCCAAAACTAACAGTGTTCACACAGCAACACTAGTCAACATGGCCTACCTCCCCAATAAATCAACACAAACAAGTAACAACTCACATTCCTGTCACTGACCAGTCTCGGCAACTGTCACAATACTGCTGAGGATCGGAATAAATCAATATACAGAGAGAGATGGGGAGTGAGAGACTGACAATATTAGAAATAATGGAGAGCAGATGTGCGTGAAGCATGTAAAAATACAGTAAACAAACACAGTGTATTTCTGTTCTAGACATCTCTCCCCCTCTTCAGTATTTCTCCCTTCACCATGCCTCCACTCTCCCCTGCCTCAGCCTCCTGCTTTCTGCTTGCATGCTGTTCCCCAAACCAAAACAGAGGCCCATTAAAAAGGCTTTTAGTCAAAGTTACTTAAATCTGCAAGGCCTCAGACAGAGACCATTAGGCATGCGGAGTAGACAGCTGAACAAAAACATTAGCCTTGTAGGACTTTGGGAGGAAGTTGTGCTGACTGAGTTCATGGGCCAGCTCTGAAAATGACATAGCGTGGCCTTTCCATTTGCACTCCGATTACTGACAGCACTAGGCATTTCATACAGCAGTGTCCTGGCCAGCTGAGGCTTCCGGGATGCTACAATTTTGCTTATTCTTAAGGTCCAAAACTAGCAGTGTCTTATATGGTGTAACGTCTGGCAAACAGTAATGAATGACACAACAATATATAAATCTTTCAACTTCCAAACACTTTAAGGGGCATATACAGTATACTACATGTAAAATTCTATGCATTTGACCAAAAGTTTGATCATTTTGGCCGATAAGAGTTTTATCTGTGATTGATTGTGTATTACTTAATTGGACCAGAATATAAGAGAATCTTAAATGAAGATGAAAAAAAGGACAGATAATTAAAGAGCTAACAATTGCACAGGAACAAAAATAATAGAAAATAAACCATAAAACAACAATCAAACGTATTTAAACCCTTGATCTTCATTTGAAATGGTACACTGGATCAGAATAAGAGAAAGAGAGTTGGAACCATAAATCTGACACTGGTTAAAGGAGTTGTGATGAAGCTGCAGTCAGTTCCATATCACACTAATCTTCTTACAATTTGCAGTTGTTGAATATAGTCTGCCACGTATGAGCCTGAAAATAAACTCTCTCTCTGTTATGTTCAGAAGACTCCAGTGAAACGGATCTTTCTGTAAATGTCCACAAGAAAGAAGAACAGATTTACAGGAATCTACTCTAAATATGCAATCACACTAGACACCGCCGTATTATAATTTGATATAATTATATAAGTGTGATATTTCCTACATGCATGTATTCTATCTTTAAGAAATAGATGTGACAAAGCTATATACGTACACATCCCTGTCCATCAGGGACGGCAAGTTGCGGGAGTCCTGTGACCAAAGAAAGACAAAGAAAAGATCCGGCAGAATCCAAACAAGGATCACTTTGTAGCTGATCTGAACACACTACGATGCAAAGGGTGTGCAGAAGGGATGTAGGTAGGAAATGGAGTAAAAAAGAAAAAGAGAGAATAATGGTGAGAGTTCTCCTTGACTGTTTTCTTGTAAAATTTCAGAGGGAAGTAAATGGTGATTTGGGATTGTGGAATGAGTGGAGTGAAGGTGTGGAATCAGCCTTATTTCTTTCATTCACTTTGACACTGTCTCTTGATTTGCACCATAAATCCCTTTTGATAGGTCAATAACCTATAATGTTAATGTCACAGTCCTGCCATTAGTTTTATAGCTTGTGTGTCCCTTCTGTATCTTAATGACCCGTAGCTGGCAGAGCTGCAGATGTCCCCGGCCCACAGCTAAACTCCACGTCCCCCAACCCCAGAGTGTCCTCCAATCCTGCGCACACAGGGGCACACTTCCCCCATTCCTCAAATCACTCTCTCTTCCTCCCTCTTTCTTTTCTCTACCCAATGTCCTACCCATTGGTTTGTCCTTTTAAATTCCCATGTTCAGTGTGTCACATCCTCTTTCCTGCTCTAGTTTTCATTTGGTTTAATGAAGGATGCTCACATGTAATACAGCAGGGCCAAATTGCCATAATCAGTTAGCGCTAGGAAGTGTGCTGATTCTGGAACTCTTTGAGTAATTATGCTCATTGCCTTTATGCCTTCTCCCAGTGCTCATTTCACGGTCAGCCTCCCGCTGAGGGAGGATGCACAAGCCCTCAGTGTGACCTTGCTCTCTGTTCCTAGGCCTGACCACAGCACTATTGATCCATGGATCTATCCGGCTCCCGAGCTGCACTCATTGTACCGAGAGCCCAGTGACTTGGCCACTGATCTCCAATTCTGGTCTTGCCACTTGAGTCCCAGTGCCACAGCCCATTAGAAAGGTGTAGGGCTTTAAGCGGTGCTTTGGATAATGCTGTCGACTCACACCTCCAGGGGGAATATGAGAAGGTAGCAGGAGTGAGATTGAGAGGAATAGATAGAGAGAAAGACAGAGATAATGGAGCATCCCTGTAATGGCCTTTCCCTGGGAAACCCCGTGTAAACACAGCTAATGATATCAAAGTGTGATAAGCTCGCAGCTGTAGTCGTGGACGCCTCAAGATCTTTATCGCTGGAACAGTGTGACCGGGTCTGCATAGATTGTTTGTAGTCAGGGGATAAACTCCCGTACTGGTCTGCTGTTTAATAGTCTTATCAGGGGTGCGAGGGAGATTAGGACATGCCAAGCATGTGAGACACAGTCTGAGGCATTAGGATTACACACTGTACTGAGTGGACCAGGAACACGAGGAGCTGAGATGGATGAAGATGGTCTGAAATCTTCTTGATCCATGAAAAGTCCTACTGTCACCCTTTGCGCTTTTTGTGAGAAGGAAAAAACACTGGAGAGAATCAAAAAGGACTACATGGCTGCTGGGTGGCAACTGAGCTGGTCATATTGTTCTGAATTAGGTGTGTGTGTGTGTGTGTGGGGGGGGGGGGGTTATCAAACCCAAACAATCAGAAAGGTGGCTTAATAATGACTTTACAGAAACACAGTTTTGCTGTGCATGCATTAGTAAATGTCAGGGCTGAAAATAGATTTTCATCAACGTGGATTGGGAAAAGAGTGAGAAAACAAGCTTGTGCAAGTGTAGGTCACAAAAGCAGAGCTGAAGGCCTCACCGAGACAACAGGGCAAATGGAAACTTATTCCAGCTGTCAAGCAGGCTCGTGGAGGCACAGCGCTGGAGATGAATACACAGGCGGAGCGCTACAGGACCCACAGTATGTGACTGGAGAACACAGATCAATTAATGTGGTGACAAATTAGCACAAGCACTTCATTTAGCAATATGACACCAGTGGCAGCCGCTCTCCACTCCAAATTACATGGCTGATCGACGCCGCTTCCGAAAGATGCTGCATTCAATGAATATGGAGAGCTCAGAGGGAGTGTCAACAGAGCCAGACCTTCTCAGGCAGGTCTATATCGCTACCTGAACTCGCTACCTACATCGCTACCTGCAGGTTATTTACTGAGAGCAGGAACAACACTGACATTTACACCTTCAATGAATATGTCGATGGAACAAGGACACATGCCTTGCTCAGCGTTCATTTCTGACACATATCGATAACCTAAAGTCGTGTTAAACATGTTTATATGTTTTTAACATCTCTGTTTTGGCACCTCGGCAGCATATTCATAAGATTTTAACACAGTTAACAAATGGCTGTGTTAGAAAGGTGAACTAAGGGTCTAACAGGGTTCCTTGTTCTTGTTAGACTTCATATGAACTTGAGTCAAGATAGGGTTAGTTTTATTTAAAAAAAATGACAGAAGCATGTTAAGGTTAAATATACAGTTTATCACCTGGAGTTATACGTATACTGTACTATATAATCAACTTATTAAACGAATTGTTTAACAGTGCAAAAAGACTGATCGAGGCTTGTCTTGTCTTAGACTATGTGAGCTTAAAATCAGGCCAATGAGTTGCATTTAGCCTTTATATAAAAGTAAGTGGTGTGTTCTCCCATCAGCGCATGTGCTCACCCAGAAACAAGTCCCCTGCACTGAGCACTCAATTATTCAGTAGAAGGAGAAAAGCTGTCTCTCTTGCCTTTTTCGTTTCTTTTGTTCTGTGTCTAGCGTGAGCAAAACATCAGCAGAGTCTTATTTCTCTCTACTTTCGGAAATTGGCCCCCCACAGAACTTGAGGGAAAAGCTGTACTAGATATCGCCTTAGCACAAAAAACCCTAAAACATACATTATATTGTATAGACACATAACACGCGCCTTGCTATCGTCTTCAAAGAGAGAAGCTCTGCTTACATTAGCAAAGCAGCTTCAGGATGTCTGACATGGGTGAATTTTATCTCTTTTCTTGCACTTCCTGGCGGCCAGCTGAAAGTGATCCCCGATTAGATTAGGTGTGTGAGTGGCAAGGTGCCGGCGCAGGGCCAGGCCGCGTGGCGCCGTAGCCCAGGCTGAGCAGGCAGCGTGCACTCTGGGCTCTGGCACACTGGAACGATGAAGGAGAATGATTAATGACCAGCCCTCGCTATCAAAGCGCCGCACTGAGCTCGAAGATGAGAGATTGCTTTCTGACGATCATTAAATCCTGTTTGCCACATCTGCGGGTACGCACTTTTCATCTGGCCCCTGATGGGCAGGGGAGGGATGAGCCACACGGCGGCCCGGCTGATGGAGGAGGATGCTGGGTGGAGTGAGTACAGGATGAGTCCTCCATCCACTATGCTAACGTTAGTTAAAAGCTTGCTTCCTGCACAGTTGGCTTTTACCCACTCACACTCCTCTTCCATACACCTCTGCATTCATGATTTCATGACATTGTGATGCTGATGCTTTACGCTGTCATTTATAAAAGATATTAATTAAAACCAGAAAAAAATTTAAGTTGCAAAGCTTATATTGCTTAATATTCCCATACTGACAAACGCAAGCTAAAGAAGAAGGAAACTGACAGCAGTAAGAGGAATCAAAGTAAATAAAATCCTCTGTCGGAGAGGGATATAGCTATACGTGACAGCAGATTCATGTTAAACAAATTTGCACAGCACTGGATTTACATCCACTTGCCCTATTTCATATTTGAACATACTCCTTCAGTGAGCTGAGAAATTGACAGGTCTCTGCAGAATCAGGTTATATGATCCTCTTTCTTCATACTGAACATCAATAAAACATTCCTGTACAGATACAGTTGGATTCTCATCTCCCTTCAGACTAGCACTCCAGAACAGGGCCCTTCAGAGAGGAGGTATATTAAACACAACTCTGCAACTCAACTCAGAAAAGAGGAAAAAACTGAAAAATCACATACACTTAAAAACAACAAGGAGAGAAATGGCCCAATTCTTCACGCTACTGCTCTATCCTCATACACTGAAGCCATATACTGAAGAGGAAGAGTGTGAAGGGATGATGGTGAGTAGGCCACCGTGATGAGTAAAGGCATGTTACTCACCCAAAAATACATCATCATTTCGGCCAGAGGACAGGTGAGCACGGACCAAAGGAAAAAAGACGTAGGGGAGATGGCCACCTGAGCGCAGTGGGGTGGGCCAAAAGTCCGAGTAGTTTTCTGTTTGTATAGCTTTTCTTCTTTCTTCTCAGGTGCTGTGAAAATATGTCTCTTTTACTGAGTTCCCTCCTCTTCCGTTTAGTAATCTGGGAGATTTTTTTTTTTGGCCCAGGGGGAAAAAAAGAAAGGGACAGGGAGAAAGGGAGGTGGAAAAACACTGTCTGATCTTACGTTGTACCTTCTACTAGCTCCTTTCGTCTTCTCGATGACCACACAAACTGCTTTTACTTCTCCTTTTCTCCACCACTCACATACACTCCTCTCTCTCTCTCTCTCTCTCTCTCTCTCTCTCTCTCTCTCTCTCTCTCTCTGCTCATGTGCGTTCGGTCTCTCCTGATGTCAGCACACTGGCTGCTTTGCGCTCTTATTGCTGAGTGGGAGAGCTGTGCTTCTAGGGCAGGCACTCCAGAAGCTGTTCGACAGCGTTCTCCAGCATTGCTCCAGTGATGTATTGCTCCTTGCCGGCACGGAAGATCTTGCTTTAGTAACTGATATAGCCAGATCTTCACAATAGTCACTCATCCAGGCCAGGACAGAGGACGAGTGGAGGAGCACACACGTGTCTGCCACCTCTGCTATAGAGGAGCTGAGGAGAGGTGTGTCTCACTGAGCAGCTGCAGGAGTATTCTCTCTTCACAGCCTCGTGTCACCCAGCGCAAAAAAAAAAGTCACCCACAGCTACAGCCAAGAAGCAAACAGCTGATAAAAGCGAGAGGAGTAAAACTGTAAGTGCACATAAAAGGCGCAGATCAGTCTCTCTTTTTTTTCGCCTGCTTCTTTTTTCTCTCTTTCGTTTGGTTCTTTTTTTCTAGTGCTTTTTCCTGGTGCAATGCTAGTGAAAAAGATGAGGCTGGGATTCAGGGAGAGAGGGCTCGGTGGATTCCGGCGCTCCACACTTCGGCCAATCAGGAGTCAGCAAATGCTGGTAAAGAGCCGAGGGAGTCGCTTGACAGGCTCCATGCAGTGAGTAGGGCTGCTCTTTGGGCTGGCAGAGGCGAAGACCTGCATGTGTGTGTGTGTCCGTCAGTGAGTGTGTTTGCATTGGAGTACTGTTGAGGTAGAGCGGGGGGTAGAGGAAGTGGGGTTTAACATGCGTATAAGCCCGTCTCAGCAAATTTCACTCCATACATTCAATCTGCAGCTGGAACACTCGTAATTTTTAACCTTAAACATGCCAAATATCCATCTGTGGATTGGAAAGTACCTTCATTTCACTAGTGATGCAGTGGAGAAATATAAAACACCTTATTGGGTTATGAAACATCTTATTGGGTTGCAGCCTTCTGTGCATTTTCATTTTCATATGAGCTTTTAATCAATACAGATACTACATCTGAATTGAATCTACCATTATCACTGTTCAGTATAATACACAGCAAACGAAGTAATATGGTTATGCATACATTTTTTATGGATTTGTTTTTAACACAGAGTCAGCCTCTTCTCTTTATCAGGCTCCACAGGGACAAGTGAAATACTGAAGTGAAATCCTTCAGCAAGTTGGGTTAAAGATACCATCTCTATCAAAATAGCACTAGTCTATTTCAAGTCTTGGTCATAAATAAATGAAACTAAAGCGAAGCATGTGCTGTGGCTAAAACATGCTATACACTGATGTTCAAGAACATGGGGGGAAAAAAAAGGTAAGTTTGAAGGAAGAAAATAAGTGAGCAGAATATAAAGCAGGGACTTTTTTTTAACATAACATTAACCAGGCTGATCACACATGGAACAGATAATCGAAAAGTGAATAAAACGGTTTAGAGTATCATAAGCAAACTAATCATGAGGCAAGATAACTGGATTTCTTTCTTCCACTTTCCGTTTTCTCTTTGAACTATCGTTTTTCTCAACCGGTTTTGCTCCTCAACCAGTTCCTCTTTATTTTCCACATTTAAGTAACATTTTCAATTTATTTCCTGTTCGAATCTTTTTTCTGTCTCTCTCTCTCTCTCTCTCGCTCTCTCCGTTTTTGTACTCCAGCTCCATTGGAAACATTGCCTAGCATGCTCATGGTGCTGCTTGTTCAGGTTAAGTACTAAGCGGACAAATGGCCCTCGGGACGTCATTTTCCATTACAGAGACGAGAAACCTTTCCTTTGAGAGGAAGGAGGGAAGAATAGTCAGAGACCCGAATAGGTTATGCGTCTTGTCGTGTTCTCTTTTTCTATGTGCCCGCAATCCATTTACTCAATATTTAATGCCAGCATTGTTCAGTCCATGGGTTTGATCTCTGTTATTAACTTGAGCTTCTCATCAAGTCCCACAGCCTTGTCACTAACTTGATACGACTCTTTATAAGAGCTGGATAATGGGTATTATTTTGTACATATTGACCTTTCTTATCCCTTAATGCAAGTAGAAAAATAGGTCTGCTATTCCCAGTACACACATGACCACCTATCCTAGTCATCATGTTCTCCACTGACCTACATTCATTCCCATGCATATGCTCCATAACCCTGTGTTAAAGTTATTCTGAGCTTATGTACCAATAAGACACAAATTGGGGGTAAGAAGCAGCACTGAAGATTAGGACAAGCCCAAGTATCTGGAGTCAAACTGATCATTCCCTCTCGCCTGAGCCCAGGTGTCAAGCTGAGTCAAGATGAGCAGAATGAGCCAGTAGCATTTTTCTTCTTTAAGCAGTGCAGATGAGCCTGGCTTTGGCCAGGCTGAGCCAGTGTCCATGCCAGATTGTCTTAATTAGGAGCCAGTGGCGGCCAACGGCAGGTGAACACATCTGGGAAGCCATATTGGCTGCAAGCACAGCGAGTCTTGGAAACAGTGCAAGCCTAAGAATATATCAAAGCAGCAAAAACAAGTGAGCAGATTCTTTTTTTTTTTCTTTTTAAATAAACCCAGAATTGAGCTGTAATAATATAACCACACATGATGCAATGTAAAGGTTCATCACCACATCAGTATGGCAGATATTAAAAAAGCCTTTGTGATGACAGAGTTGTGCTTATGTTGTGTGGTTCGAAGACCTAAGAAGCCCAAGAGTGCTATCAATTACATGTTTTCTGCTGAACAGCTGAAATTCAGCTCTGACAGCCAGCTGACAGTGTTCAGCATTATCCAGCCATCTATGTGATGCCAGCGACAGTGATTGGACAGTCCCATTCCAGTAATCCCTTCTCACCTACCCACCTCGTTTTCATCAGCCGCGAAGTGGGGACCCGTCAAACCATTTCCACATGCAAACCAAGTACCTAACACACCTCGTAATGAGGACTTGTCCCACTCTCTCACACACATGCTCACTGGTGTGCGCGCACACAGTGCGCAGAGTTCTCGGTGCACTGTAACTCTTAGTCCTGTCAGCCAGTCCGCCTCAGTCTGCCCTGCCTTCTTCATTAGCGCTTTAGCCAGCGTCATCATTTCTGCCTCCATAAACTCAGTGGAGCTGCATGCCTCTTTCCTCCAGTCACTGGGCACTCTTTTCCTTTCCAATTACCGCTACAATCCATTTATTCATTAACCTGCCATGGAAAAACGAGGGAGACCAAGTTTGAAATAAAAGTGCCCTCTATTTTTCTCCCTTTGCTGGTTCTCGATGTTTTGAACACCTTGGAGAGATGGTTAAAATGCAGTTTAGTTGAAGCAGTGTTGCACTGGAATGGAGACTGGATAACCGGACAGGAGCCTTTCCACACTACCTGCTTGAGTCCAAGCTAACACGGCAGCTGCCAGACATTTCGGAATTTCTCCATGCTAATAATTACACATTTTCTCTTACCACATATCGCAGGACAGACAACTAATTTGGTTCATTTGAAAGAAAAAGCACATGGTCAGAGCACACTAAATTAAACACAGCCTTTATCATCGCATGACAGCTCATACAAAATCACTGTCACTAATCACAATACACTATAATTGCCTTCACTTAAATTGCAGGCAGCAGCTGAACAGTTTCTGAACAGGCAAACTTTACAGTTCAAAGGAGATTTTTTTTTGCTAATCAGTCTGCTAATATGAGTCAGTGAATTAGTATATAAAAATTGCCTTCATGATAAAAACAGCATGTATATAAATGTACTGCAAAGTATGCACACAGATACTAACTGATGAAAATGATATAGACAGAGCTGCCCCTCTGAAAGCCATCACTTCAGGTCAATGGCTCAGGTATGACGTGTGTTTCTCTCACGCTGTTTTACTGAAACACTGTGTAGACACTCTGACATTTTTTCACTACTTGAGAGACCTTTGAAAATAACAAAATAAAGACAACGCACTGAAAAAAAATGTGAGACATCTCAATGCCCTGCTCAGCACGTCTTAATCAGAGCTCGCCGTGGCGAACTGAAAGTGTTTGTGTTGCTAAAAAAGACTTCTGAGAGAAAAACAAATCACCCAACCGTTAATCAATGTACTACAGTACTACCACCAGTTTTAGTTTCACATCCCTTCTATTCAATAGTGAAATGGAATTGCTCGCTACAAGTCATCTTGTTAATTAAGTAAAGCTCTAAAAACACGATGCAGAAAAACAGAAAGGCTTACAGCTGTGAACAAGTTGCATTTGCAGTCCGATGAGCACGTTTGCTGCTATTCCTGGAGGAGGTCGGCATCAATGCACACCAATTCTTAATAAAACTCAAACTTTATGATGCAGTGAGGCGTGCTAAGGTTACAGTCCAATTAAAGCTACAATTACTCTTAATATTCACTTTCAGAAAGTTTCATGGATGTATTTAATTATCTAGTGCACCAGCATCATGGTATGGTATGATTAAATAATTGTACAGTTCACATAGAATTTATAAATGATTTTTTTTTTTGGACATATTCTAGACAGCAGTGAAGGTCATGACTAGAGGGAGGTCTTCAGCAAAAGGAGCAAAAATAAATGAAGCCTTTCACAGACGATGAACGATGCCAAAGACCAACCGTCACATTGGCAAAACAACAGCATTTGTGATTCAGTTTGTTTATATAACCACCTTAAGATAAATCCTTAATGTTTCACTGGTAAGATAAAAATCCAGATAGCAATTTATGAATTTTTCCTGGATTTTGATATTCCATCATGTTTACTGGAATCCTTAAAACAAAAACAGAAGTGTCTCTGAACACCGGTCATATGCTCAGCCTAAAACACGGCATGAGCCAAGCCACAGCTGCAAGTGGATATCGCATGGATGTGGATCGACAATCGAAGCAGACAGCAGGAAATTACTCACCAGTCTTGTGACGAGGGGAACCCCGAAATGCCAGAAGTGATCGTTCAGCAGCCCACTGTACACTACGTTTCCAAAGAGAGCAATGTTTCCGGTTTTACACAGCCCGTTTCCTGGTTTAGTTTCTGGAGGAGCACAAAGAAATTGCACATGTTTAACACAAACCTGTAGAGCTTACAGTGACTACTACAATGTATAGAAAGAAGAGTTGTGAAAGAAATTTTCAACAGGTGGAAAAACACATATCCACACACAATATGGTCAAAAGTTTGTGGACACCTGACCATCACACCCGTATGTGTTCCTTCCCCAAACTGTTGCCACAATGTAGGAAGCACATTGAATAGAATGTCTTTGTATGCTGTAGCATTACAATTTCCTTTCACTGGAATTAAGATACCTAAACCTGTCAGAGACAAGACAATGCCCCTGTGCACAAAGTGAACTCCACAAAGACGTGGTTTTCCAAGGCTGACGTGGAAAAATTGAGTAGCCTGCACAGAGCCCTGACCTCAGCCCCACTGAACACCTTTGGGATGAACCTACACGCTGACTGCGCCCCAGGGCTCGTCACGTGACATCAGTGCCTGACCTCACTAATGCAAGTCCCCATAGCCATGTTCCAAAATCTAGTGGAAAGCCTTCCCAGAAGAGTGGAGGCTATAACAGCAAAGGGGGGCTAAATCTGGAATAGGAAGCACATATGGTCAGGTGTCACAAACTGTTGGCCACATACTTTATGACAAAGGAACATACATACATACATACATACATACATACACACACATACATACACACATACATACATCCATCCATGCAGAGGAACAACTGAGAGGTCAACTGGACCAACAATTTCAGGAAACATGTACATAGTTGAAGTTTAGTGAATATATCACACACTACTAAAAATAATAATAAAAAGGTAAAATTATATAAAATCTAATTATCAAAAAAACCTCTTCCTGTGTAACCTCCGTCTCATATTGTTTTCATATAAAGCTCCATGTGGAGCTTACTATTACATACACCCATTTGTATCTCTCTCTCTCTCTCTCTCTCTGATATCTTTTCCCAGCTCCATCTCTCACAAGCATCTTCCCTGAAGATGTCTGAAAAATGACTTGGAGAGAACACATAAAGGAAGCCACGTGCAGTACATTAAATTATTCTCCATAAATGCCAACTACAGCAAAAATATGCATTGTGCCTCAAAACAACAGGGAGGCACATATTGTGCGGTGCATCACAGCAAACCGTGCACTCATTATTGAAAAACAAAAAGGAAAAAAAGCCCTATTAAAATGTCACTTGTGCTCTTTGTGGCCTGGGCAGTGCATGAGTTTTAGAGTTATTAATGGGCCTGGTGTGATTGTTTATGGTGAGTGCCTGCTGCAGGCTCTATGGGCCTGTCTGTAAAGCCCACTGATAATCCAGCAGCACACTCCGCCTCCCTTTACATCACCCCATGAATATGCATATGCGTAGGCCATGCTCCAGCGAATCGATCACAGCTATAGCACATTTATATCTGTGCCACGTGGCTGATTTTTATAAAATGATATAACCTAATTAGCAATAAAATCGCTCACTCCGTAGCTTTTTTAATGCAGGGGGCAATGCATGCACAGGAGACTTTGCGGCAAGATAAAGAAGTGTGCATTCCTGGTGATGTTCTTTTCTTTTTTTTTTGCAGGTGATGTAACTTGATCAGAACATACGTGGTTGCATCAGAGCCTGAGAGGAGTGTGGAGTTGAGAAAGGAGAAGGATTCTGGTGGCATAGCTGGCAGGCATCACTTTGGAAGGTCCTCTCTCATCCATAGGAATTCTGTTCATCATGCCTCATTGTGTGATGAGTTATTGACAGTGAGACGAAAATGCCGAGAGTAGCGCGGTACAATGCAGCTCCACGCTGCCAACCCCCAGGCTACTCCATCAGCTTCTCTTACTTTCTGCCTCACTTTCTATACTCCTCAGCTTTACACTCACTCTACTCCGACTTTTCCTCTCCTCCTGTTTCTCTCTATGGCATTGTTTCTGTTTCTTCTGTTTCTTCTCTCTCTCTCTCTCTCTCTCTCTCTCACACACACACTTTCTCTGACAACTTCTTTTTCTTACCCATGTCTCTCTCTCTCTTAGAGTTTAAAAAAAAGAGCTTTGAAATGTCAAAGTTGTCATAAACAGTACATGAGGGTGAGTAGTTTTTGTTGGAAAAGAAAGCACTAATTGTGTTGTTTAAGACAGAAAGCTACTTTATATTTCTTCAGCTTCAACTTACACACACAGAAACTGAGTAACAGATGTCTCCTTTTTCTATTAGATAGCAGACCATAGAACATTAAACTTTCACATTCAACATTTTTTGTGTAATATTAAATCAGCAAAAAAGCACTATAAAAATGTTACATTGAAAGTCAATTCAGTTTACAAATAAATTACAAACGCACAACCTGGGCCTAAGGAAAAACTTAATAGCATAAATAACATTTCCTGATAAACAACGACATATATTTCTGCTGTTAGTAACTCACATTTAACCATGCCAGTAAATAAGGCAACTCTGAGATCACTTATTGTACTAACAGTTAAACATTCCAGACACTGCTAATACCATTAGTTAGTCAACAGAGCAGGAAAGCCAAGCATCACTCTGTAATTGTATGTCCTCGTTGCTCCTTAATTGGGACCTTTTCCCTCCTGAAACCTGTCCCCCTGGCTTCAGGCCTCATGCTCTGGTCCCGCCCCCCCCACTGATTCTCCAGCCCACGCTCTGTTCTGGCAGTGCTGAGTACACACAAGCAGGCCTGGAACTTCCTCTCCACAGGCCAGTCCTGTCAGCACCTCCAGCCAACCCAAACACACCAGCCCTTCCATATGGCCATAGCACCTTGCCCGCTCCTGGGCTGGAGCCGAAGCCAGCGGGGCCGGAGTGAACAGAGCCTTCCAGAGGCCTCTCCAAGGCTTCATGCCACCTCTCCAAAAGATGTATTCATTACCCCTCCTGTACCCTGGGGATGTTCCATAGCCTCTTTACAAAGTGTGCAGTGTGGCAGAGCCTGTTTAAACATGACTCCAAGACCAGTTCATCATGTGCAGTGTGCAGCCACTCTGATTAATAAGGGAGGGGTGCCATGGCAGCGGACAGAGCTGCAAGGGATTCGGTGCATCAATAACACCATGCTATTGCCACTGCTGGCACCTCTGCCCTTCTCTCTCTCTCTCTCTCTCTCTCTCTCTCTCTCCATTCCTCTCTCTCTCTCTCTCTCTCTCTCTCTCTCACACACACACACGCACACACCTGAGGAACAATAAAAAGAGAAGATCATCATGATGTATTGTCAGTAAACGTTAGGAACATGCTTTCATTAGTCTTTCACTAATGAGAATGACATACATTAAAATTAATGATTTTTGTATATACAATCCATTTATTTTTCACTTAAGTGGAATGATGCGGAGGCAGAAATCGATTGGATTATTCTTCAACATTTTAGCTGCGTGTTACTTTTATCATGTGGCAGCATTGCAATGCATAAAATCATGAAGATCAAGAAAAAAAAACAAAACATCAGAATGGAGAAAAAAAATGTGATCTCAGTGACTTTGACCATGTCATCATTCTTGCTGATCTCCTGGGACTTTCATGCACAGCAGTCTCTAGAGATTACACAGAATTGTGCGCAAAAAAAACCAACAAAAAAAACAATGAGCAGCATTTTTGATGCAGAAATGCTTGTTGATGAGAAAAGTCAGAGGAGAATAGCCAGACTGGTTCCAGCAAATAACCACTCTTTACAAGTGTGATGAGAAGAAAAGAATCCCAGAGGTTAGATGAAACTGGAGAACCCAGAGGGAACCCCATGGACGCAGGGAGAAAATGTGAAAGTTCAGACTGGGGACCTTGGAGAAATGTTACCTGATGGTCATTAAACTTAAATTTTCCCATTGTCTTTAATCGGTTGGTCTAGACATGATTTAAACATTGTACACATTGTACAGAATGCATCTTTAGTATAGATTCCTGAGAGAAAATAAGCCCAATACCAGCAGTACCTACAGAGAATAATGTCATAACAGAACGCGACTTTCTGTTATCGGTTTGACAAAGAAAAAGAGTCTAGAGAAGGCAGAGAAAGATTTTTTTTGCACCTGAGCATGCTATTGATGAGAACACTAAGCAACATCATCAGTTAGGCCTCTAAATATGCTGAGGTCTCCAAGCTGAAATTAAAAACAAAATCTCCCAGAAGGCAATATCAGTAGATTGTGAGAAGTGATAAAATCCAGGAAAATAAGCTTATGGAACATTTTTTTCTTCAGAGAGTAGAGATTACTGTTTGTTTGTTGTGTATTCTTTGTTGGTGTAACTGATCCATTGCACCACAGAATAAGACTCATACCCACTGCTCACTTCTGTCTTTTTGCCTTTTTCAGAGTTTAAAAGTCTCCAGTGGACTGAGGTTTAGAAATGGTCCAATCTAATTTATTAATATATGGTTAAATCAATGCTTGATGCCCTTATGGATTACTTCAAAATCATAAAAAGAGCCTTGACAGGAATACCAGAGTACTACAATTTAATTAAACTCGGTATCCTCCCCCTGTGCAGCAGCCTGATTAAAGTAGCAGTCAAATAAAACAGCATTTAATTGGCATACACCACAAAAGCTGTTTGCATGTTTATTTAACATTGTGGCATATTAATAAAAATTTAGAGCCCTAATTGGGTAAACTTGTGCAGGCAAGAGTGAGGTTTGTGGCTCGACAATCCCAAACCCCACCCCCCTCCCCACTGTTTAATGGACTATGACTGAAAAACGATCCCAGGCTAGTTTAATATTTCTGCAGTCATACTTGATGAAAATCCTGCTCTCATTGGCTAAGAGCCACACATTAAAAAGCAATCATAGCTACCTGGACCTGCTGGTGAGAATCCCCAACGGAGTGAACCACTTGGACGGGCCTGGTGGAGCGCGGCATTCCGGCATGGGGAGGATCATTAGCATCTCATGTATCTCAAGTGTGGCATTCTGCTAGCCCATCCCTAGCCGGCCTCCTCTTGTGGGCCCTCGCCATCCTCACTTGGCATGGCACCAGAGACAGCTGGAGAGCTTGGCCTCCCCTTCCACCCTCACCACTTCCCCCTCTCCCTGCTTTTTCTCTACTCCTGTCAGTTTAGCGTGCTGGGCACCCGAATGAGTAGCCCTTTGATCAGCTACCAAACAGGCAGAGCACAGCACAGCAGAGGCCCTGAGCAATCAGCCTCTTGCTGTTACTGAGAGAGGAGAAGAAGCCAGGGGTCTGAGCAGCAGGCCCAGAGAAAACAATGACTACTTGTTTTTACCCCATACCAGCACGAGATGAGAGTATAATATATATCCGAGTCTTGTAAGTACAGTATAAGCAAACACACACATACTCTCTCTCTCTGTTACTTTTTGGGTCAAACAGTGTTACAAGGCATTAATCTATCAGATAGCTAGCAAGTTTGCCAGCTAGTTAGAGCTACTTTTCAAATTCACAGTAATGGTGATAACACCTGCAGTGAGTTTTCCTGCAGTGAGTAAAATCTTTGAGATGACAGACACCAGAAGGCTTGATTTTCAGTGATAAGCAAAAAACAGGGTCAAGGTCCACAACTTTTTTTTTTTTTTTTGATAATTTTCCTTCAATAACTTCCATACTGTTTAAAACATATTTTAAGGGTATTTCTGGAATATAAATTCCAGAAAATACTTTTTTTTATGGTGGAGGTATCCCCATCAACACCATTGGGATAAAGCTGTACTTGTTACTAGTTGGATTAATTAGCTTGCACTGATAACAGATATGTGAAAACATTGATGCAACCAAGCAAAATAAAGCTCAGTGCAAAGCTATCATACAATCACACATATCCATCTCGCATTCAAACATAATAAGAGAAGACCAAAACTCAAATAATATATTTAATTTGTGATTTGATGATAGAAGACCACAGCTCACAGCACAGTATGCTACATGAGAAATGTTGTTAGAAGAGGATAATGATATAGCTAGACAGAGTCGACCTCTAGCCAGGAATTAATATGCACTGTCATTTGCCTGTCTCTATTAATGCATTTAATTAGCTACTACTTCGCTATGTTATTACATTATGTTAGCTACCACTTTTTAGCCTAGTCAATTAGATATCTGGGCAACTAAATCACGGGACTGGCCAGCACATTGGAGCTTTCATTTGCCCAGTAGATGAGCTAATGAATTTATGATTAGTCCAGCCTTGCTACTTGAACAAATTACTGAACTCATAGCAATCATTTCCTCTCAAAGTAGGTGTAGCTCTCAGCATTCCCCACTCTGTCATATGCCTTATATGTGCACAACCAAAGAATGCGTTAAAAGCTTTAACAGTTCAGCTAAGGCCATGGCTAGAAATTCACATATTGCCATGTTCTTTAACTATTGCAGCGCTAATTATATGGATTTATGCAGGACATGCCTGCAATATTCACTCAAAAGTTTCATTACTTCCTATAACTGGGTTAAACATCCATTCTCCTGCTGAAGGTGTGTGACTGTGGATCAACTTAAAGCCTGAGAATATTGTAATAGTTCACAAGTTCTCAAACTGAATATCTTTCACATGGCTAACCTACATAAACTGTGACCATTCTGTGGCAGTTTTTGCTAGCATGCAATTCTCAAGCCACACTAAATATAAGGAAAACACATGTAGCACTTAATAATCATTAGTCCACTCGGTGTTAATTAGACTGATTTTATCAAAATGTCACACTTTTGAATCCTTTAAAAGTTCATCCATATAAAAATCTTTCTCTGCTTCACTCTGAGCATGATAGGAAAGTTCCTCATAGGAAGTTTATATTATCTGCTCCCTGTTCACAAAGAAATAGCAAAAATGGTTGATCAATCCCACTATGCAATGCTGAGTGATGTTGATTCCCAAGCCCTTTTCCTAATATTTCTCACAGTGAACTAAGTGATCTATAGTTTACCTTATGTACAAAGTCTGGAATATTATCTAGTAGAAATGCACATATATTCTAAATATTCCAATATACTGTATAATCCATGCAACGCAGTGTGCATTGTGATTGACTTCAACACTTGTAGGTCATCCCGTAACTTGCAGATTCAAAAGACACACGCACACGCACACACACGCACACACACACACACACACAAATGTGTGGGTTATTAACACTACATACTGCATGTTCTCCTCCATTCTCACTTCTGTGCCTTATATCCCTTTTAAGTAGTGTCCTCCAGATTGACTCTTCAGTCATTCTTTCCAGATAATTTCTAGTTTCGACTAACTAACAATCTGACCTGGCAACCCATGATCTCCTCTGCAATGTCCAACTGGAGCCATTCCCTTGTTACCCATTGGTAACAAGAACCTCACATGCTCTCTCTCTCTACCTCTCTCTGTCTCTCTCTCTCTCTCTCTCTCTCTCACACACACCGATTCTAAACTGAAATCAAGGTGATGTTGCAACTCGTAATTCTCTGCCTACAACCAGTAAAACCCACTGAAAACACCCCCTCAACTTGAAATGTCAACTTATCAATTTGGTGTAGTCTTTTCAACTACCAGTTCTTTTCCCAATTTACTGAGGGACTTCAAATCAAGATGGCCCCACATGCAGTGATCAGTATAAACTTTTAAATTAGTTTTATAGCAGTATTGGCTGCAGTTTAATTAATATACATGCACAACATGCATACTTGGTTAAATCTAAAACATTGACCATACTAAATTTGAGAATATAATCATCATTAGCGTAATCACTAACATTAGGTGGATAGCTTGTTGCTAAGCTACTCGCTATTGTGCACTGTTGTTGCTGTACTGCAATTTAAGTCCAAAATGTAGTATGAATGTTTAAAGTTCAGAACAGTAAGAGCAGCCGCTCAGGCCTGTAACTGTAAAAGTGCAATTAAACCAGCTTTTAATGAGCCTTATGTGGTCTGATACAGCAAACAAAAGACATGGTTTTGTGAAGGCATCCATGTTTTTTTTTCCCCTCTTAAATGTCAAACTTGCCTAATTGGGAAATGATGTTATTACAACCTGTAAATTACCACTTACAAGGGACCAGGAACATTAAGGTGTTGGGCTGCCACAAGCCACCACATCAGATTCAGTGCTCCTTGGCAAATATTCTACAAGTCTCTGGAACTGTACTGTACCAAAATCTCTAATAGGTGAATTTGGGTTGAAATCTGGTGACTGTGAAGACCATAGCATATGATTTATATCTATATACTGATTTGCAGTTAACCTTCATTCTAAGGGAACAAATGGAGCCAAACCATGCAAACCAGATTCACCCTTTTCCCCTTTAACCATTAAAGAGAGGTTGACTTCATTCTGGTGTTCATCAAACCACTTAAAGCCACTTTTAGCCATATCATCCTGGGATATGGGAACATCTTGATGAGTGTTTGCACCACAGAGTGCAGCTGGTCCTGTAAACTCACCTGATTTTGTTGACTGCTACATGATCATGCAAAGCAGTCCTTTGACCTAATGATTTCCACATGATGGCTGCCAAAACCATTATTGATCTCCCATGATACTTAAACTTGCCAGCAGACATTGTGGGTTGAAGGCATGCATCGGCTATTTCCAAGCACATTAAATCCATCCAGATGGAGGAAATATGGTGAAAGTGAAGTGACGTGTGGCCAAGTATGGCGACCCATACTCGGAATTTGTGCTATGCATTTAACCCATCCAAGTATGCACACGCACACACACTGTGAACACACACCCGGGGTAGTGGGCAGCCTTTTTTTTTGGACGCCGCGGGTCCCTCGTCAACCCCCAAGCCACGGAACGAGTTCTTAAAGTGGAGTCAGCACCATAATTCCCACCTTGAGAGTGCTGGTCATTCAGCCGCCCCACCCACAATCCCTGCTGGACCTGAGACTCGAATCTGACAAGAACGACTCTCTAACCATTAGGCCACAACTGCGTCCTGTAAGCTGACAGAAAAACGTATCAGACAAAATAACCCAACCGCCTCCACCCCCAACTCCACCTATTACTCTGGGGACCAGCTCCTTACACCGCTCCTTTCAAGTTATGTATCTTTACTTATTGGCTTTTGATACGAAAGGTTTCTGAATGGCAGATCTGGCATGAATTCCAGCTTTGTGAAGCTCACAGTGTACAATTTCTGCTTAAGTTGTGTAATAGTACTCATAGATGCTCGTTCAATTCTGTCGTGTCTGTTATGTGTATGTGTTTCTGGGACATTTAGCAGTTTGATCATTTTGCATTGACATCACACTCTATTTACGTAGAATTTCACCAAATTCCACCTTCATTAAGCCAAATCCAGTATAACATGTAGACTCCCTGGCCTAACTTCGAAGTCCTCTTCGTCTTCTCAAAGTAAACTAAATCCAAACCTCCACAATAAAAAATTTGTAACCGACCACTAGATACAGTACTTAGTATGTCTTTGATACTTACACCATTATTACTTTAATAGGTACATCAGATCAACATAGCTTGCATTCATGGGAATAAAATGGTTCAAGACAAACACAAATGCCTTTAAGATTATGATATTTTCTTTAGGATACCTTGATCATTCTTCCAAATTATATAACCACACTGACTACTGTGTAGCTAGTTTTGCGGTTCCGTGAAATCCACAGATGTCATTTTGATTACACTGTATGATAAATAAGCCTAGCTGTGTGTAGTTTTGACAGAAATCGGAGATGTGAACAGGAACAGGAAATGATTCCAAAGGGCACTGGGAAGTAACTTAATGTTCATTATGCCAATTTCATATACAGGATATTGTATATTATACAGTGTATTGTTCATTCTATACATTTTAATGTTCACTCCCTATATGCATATCCATTTGTTTATGTGTAAGCATGTTTTGCGGAGAGGAGCTTTTGGAAGAAAATCAAGAAAAATGTATTTTTAAATATGTCCATCCCCACTGGTCAGTGTTTATGGGAAGATATCACTGGACATTCGTTTGAGGAGCAGACTGTCCAGTGCAAGGTTTACCCTCAGAAGATAAATTTAAAGATCATAAATACTATGTTGCCTACCTGATTGCAAAACCTGTTTTGAGATTGGAGGCCTTGGAGTTCTCGGGCAAAGACCACTCATCTATACGTCGTCATCAGCGCCATCGTGTTGGAGGCTGTAGAAATGCAGAGGGCCTAGGTTTTCTCCCAAGGCTATCCTCCAGACCAACTAGCTGCTCGCCAAGCATCAATCAAGCCCTGTATCCTGGCATGGAACGGATCGATGGCCGACACTGCAGCTCATTGATAGAAGACAGCTCCTGACTAAGATATAGCATAACTTTTCTGCTGCCTAGTCCAGCAATATTCGCCAAGGTCAATCGGAGGTGTTCAAGATGGCAGTGCTACACTGATACTCGGGAGTTTGCACCCACCATGCACTTCAGAAAATCATTAAATCCATAACGCTCAGCTCAAATCCAGCAGGACAAGAGTGCTTTTATGCATGAAATTCTGATCTTGCATGTCCGTGAGGCTGAAAGAAGTCTGAGAGCCGCCCCATTCCTTCATTCCCATGGAAATATGTAACGTGTGTGGAGACTCTTGCCATGGTGGCGTGTAGCATGAGAGGAGCAGTGAGAGCTGGCTATTAGGGAAGAGCTATAGGTGTGCACAGGGCTCAGGTAATTAAGTGGGAGCACAGGCAGGGAAAGCAGGCCTCCAGATTTATGTGGCGTAATACTGCATACGCTGCACTCCCCCGTCTCCCCCTCCTCAGCCCAATCTCATAAAGCATTAACTACCGGACCATTCAAATGCACTCTATCATTCTCTTTTCAGCTCTCGTTTTTTTTCACTCTCCTGCATTCTCTCTCTCACTCTCTCTTTCTCACTCTTGCTTTTGGCGTGTCTGCTCTGCCAGCAGGTTTCTCTCCTCCTATGGCATAATGTGCCACCTGCCTAACTGACAACGGTAGGCCAAGACACATCAGTAACGGAGAAGAATAACAAGCCAGAATAACAAGTTGCTTTTCTCTCTCTTTTTCCCCCCCATGCCCCTCATTTTTCACTTCAACAGAGATTAAAGCCATTTCAGTTCAGGGTCATTTGGGGGTGGAGGGGTGCATCTTCGATCAGTCCTTCTCATCTTGGCAGGGATTCACGAAATCCATTGGCCCATATGTTTTGTTACAGTGAATTCCATGCTACCTTTTGATGCAGAATATATAACTTTTCTTTTAAAGTTTATATAACTTTAAATTATGACCAGTGATAATGGTGAGCCACTCGTCTTTACCAGAAATATAAATCCAACGTTCAATCAATATAAATAGACCAGAGTTTTGTGGAATAAGCAAAAGAAGCATGATAGTATGCTGGTTCGAACCTTTGTCATCTCCACTTCATATACCATGTAATCATTTTGTAACATTTAACCGATAGTTAAGAACGTGTGGATACAAAGAACACATCAAACAGAACAACGGCCTTGGCATGTTTCTCATGGTCTAGTGGCTAAGCATTAGACTAGACAAAAAGAGACTACACACTTGACAAGTCTTTGACCTCGTGAAGACGTCGACGAAACGAGTCGTATCTTAAACTTTAAGTCTACACAAAATCATTTAAGGTGATCAATACAAAATTATTTACCATGTGCAACATTTTCTGCAAAATAAATTACCAGTATAATTTACATACAGACAAACAAACGTGTTTAAGTGCCTACAAATGTAATATTGTCAGAGCATTTACAATGTGACTGAAACATCTTGAATCTGGAAACAAATACCTCAACCATCACAAATATCATATACTTATTGTATTTTATAACTACAGTCACAAGGTGACGTGACAACAATTGTCTCCAGAATACCCATCGAGGTACCATACCTGATTCTTAGGTAAATGTTCAAAGTTAACAAGACTCTAGAAGCTTCCATACTAACAAATAAACAGAGCAATGTTAGAAAGCTATCAGGAAGTATTATTGTATTCATAACACTCCTGCTTATTGCTCACAGCTGGTGTGCACTCAGTCTGATGTTAAAAATGGACTTCATTTAAGAGAATAAAAAGCTGTTGTGCGGAGGCCCCCTTCCTTAGAGACTGCACTCTCAGTGGTTGGGTCTAGGTAATGCGTGTGCATGTGTGTGTGTGTGTGTGTGTTTGTGTGAGACTGTGATTCAGGAATGAGCTGTGCTCTCCTAACCTCTCCATATATCCCCATCACAGTGCTAATCAATCAGGTGGGCAGGCTGCTTGGACCACACAGGGCGTGTCACTGTAGGAACCATCCTCAGTCTCATCCACTTCCTCTTCCTCCTCCCCACTAGGTGGACAATCTGCCACTGGCCAAATTCCCCACAAGTGCTCACTTCTAGCCATTTTAGGAGGAAATAAAAATGTGACTGCTACCAATGTCCACGAACAAGCACATTATTTTCTAATCCTATTTAATTATACTTTGGGTACTTTTTAGAAAAAAAATGCACCTTCATCAAACTGTATGAAGCGTGTGGATCAGATTATATTGAGCATTTGATGAAAAGCTTTAGTTGCTGGAATCCAAACAAACAGAAAGCAGTGTGACAGTCACAAACGGGCAAACAAAGCAGGCATGATTTGGCCATTCATTACCCCGTAACCAGCTATTGTAGTTGTTATGAGGCAGAGGTGGGCAAGATGGCCTCCACAGAGATTTTGGATTCAATTAAAAAAAAAACAACACCTGCAGAGGAAGCCTTACGTACAGCTCTCTGCATTAGACGCACAGAGAAAGGAAGCTTATTCAAATGATCGTGGAAAGCACTGTGGTAAAATCCAGAGCACAGGTAAATGTTCAGGCTGGGAGTATCAATTCTGACTTGTATGAATATTACAGAGGCTTTACGGAATATTAGAAGTGTATAAAATATTCACACCATTATGAAGTGCTTTGAAGGCTGAGGAAGATTTCACAAATGTTACAAATTTTAAAAGTAAGTTTGAAAACTATCCAAATGTCAAACAGAAAGGCCAGACTCCTCTTATCGTCTTGTTGTGGTTCTGGTCAAGATCCTGCTCAGATCTCTACTTCCAAGTGAGACTATATCCAGATATATGAATACTTTACAGAAGTCATCTCTCTTTCCCACCAGCCTGTGAGCTTGTGTATGTTTACAGATCACCTTGGTTTCAGTGGAAGAGAGAAAAAAACAGCTTACGCTCGATAGTAATAATCATAATAATAAAAAAAGGTGCAATGAGGACTCTTCAGTGCCAGAAGCCGAGTCATTAGTGTTCTACAGGCCTCTGCAGGAGCGATGGGACCATTTTCCTGCATTGCATTGGGATTGAGGAAGCTCAGCAAATTTGTCGTCATGACATAAGGACAACGTCCTTTGTGCTGCGCTTCTGGAAATGGATTTGGAGATGTGCACCAGGGCTCAGAGGCGCAGCTCGCTGACAAATAAGCTAATTCTGCATGAGTGCACAGACAGCAGGAGAAGAAATCAAGCAACTGGGTAGAGAGAGTGAGAGAGAGGGAGAAAGAGAGACAGAGAGAACACTACTCGAAATTCACAAGTTCAGTGAATCTTTTTTTTTTCCACATTGCCCAAGGCAAGTATGTCAAACCAAGCCAAGACTCCCACCTGCAAACTTTATCTCTGTAGCTGAGCAGGGTTGAGTTCTACCAGGGACAGTGTTGTGGCAATCAAATGTCTGATCTGAAGTCCATCTGTAAATCACTAGAATGTGATGTGGATCTTACTTTTATGACCTTCCAAGTCGAACATATTATCATAAATCCCAGAGCCAATGAATGATTAAGCCACTAAATAAGTAATAGGAATATGTTTGATTATACCAAGACCAAGGTTTTCTGGACCTAAGACAGACATCAGTATAGATGGTTGCCTTCTGCACGTAACTAAAGTCTAATAACAGCCTATGAGTGTCAGACTCGCACACACTGCCCTGGGAGATGATGCAGTCCCGTCAGGCATGGATTAGAGGCCAGATTATCCTGTCACACTGAAGAGCCGGTTGTTGATCACTGGTTTAACACACTAATTGATAACCTTTAGCCCAGGGGCACAACTACTGGATAGTGCAGGCAATATGGAGTAAATGTACACAAAACAAAAGAAAATCTGTGACAAATTGTGATTCAGTAACCACGTTACATCTCCAGAAGAGGCATATTATTGCATAATCAAATTACATGGGGGGAAAAAAAAAAAAGAAAGAAAGAAAAAAGCTGCAACAGCAAAGACCCTCAGCACAATCAGCACATTCTGTGGAACAAAAGCAGCATGAGATACTAATTTAGGATTCTGGTATTTATTTCACATTGATTTCAGGCTTTTGCATTTGCTACATTAACACTGTTATCATAAATCACATGACATAACTAATGCTCTCCTCTGCAAATACTAGCATTTGTCTACTGAGAGCGCAAAACCAAAGGTCAAATGATTAGCCTAGAATGCACGCAGTTCATTAATGATTTGAATAAACCTTTGTATTCATGTGTGCATTCTCAGCAGAACAGAGTAAAATAAAGTGGAATAGAGAAAAGAAGGTCTAAATTAATGACTGCTTCTCTGTTTGCTGGCCCGTGTCTGGGGCGCAGATGACTCAGCAGAAACAAAGTCTACGCATTGTTACAGGAGCCCTGTGGAACCAGCTGCAGTGGCCGTGCACAATGAGACAAAGATCTGCCAAGGATAAAGCTGTACCACAAATGAAAATCTGCTTAACGCATCGCTGTGGATCAAACACAGTAGCCTACATGGTCCAAGGTGTATGCGTTTGAACGTGTGAAATTAGTATTGATGTCAACACACACACACGCAGTAACATAAATGTTGATATATGTGTGACAATGCCAAAGGATTTTCAACATTAATCCATATTGAAAATATGTCCTTATGTATAATAATCAATCATTCTTATAAAAGCAAATAAAAAATCTATTTCTTCCCTGTCAGTGGGCCATTGCTTTCATTCGCTTTTTTTTTTTTGTGTCAAAATGAAAATGAGAAAACCAGAAACAGTGTTTTATTTACTTTCTTTCTGGTTACACACTAAAATAAAGTAAGAAATTCATTTCTTTTTTCATCAATTAGTTTTTTCCCCCACATGTGCAAATGTTTTTTCATCCTCCATGTGATCCTCCTTTACTGTCACCCTTCCTGCTATTTTCAAAAAACATATAGCAGTCCATATTATCAGTATATCAGGCACTAATGACAATCTTTAATCTACCCTCTTCTTGGTATTAGCTAGCAAGTAATTGTTGATGCACATTCGTGTCATTTAAGATTGTTCATTATCTTTAGCCCCACAAATAAGCAATGGAAAAATGCAAGAGCTTTTTGTACTATTCATTGCCTCTTCTGCATATTTGTTATTTCTAAAGGAAAGATAAATGAATGAAACATTCTCTAAATTAACTTGGAGTAATATCTCAATAATTGGGAAGCGATTATGTAAGGAAAGTGATACGGATTTGGCCCCAACACCATGCGCCAAAAGTTCTATGTAGTTTTCAAGTCTTCACTTTGGAAAAAAAAAAAGACTCATTTATTTTTATTTGATCCTCAGCTTACGAGTAATTATGAAGCACTGTAAAGCACATCGTGCTAACTCAGCAGTAAACACAGCAAACATTTATTTAACATGCTCAGAGTCAAAGCAGTAGAATATGGAATGGAAAATATGACTACCTTGGAATAGCAAGAAGCAGAGATCGCATTAAACTTGTGACGTTAGCAAAAATGCAAATGTGCTGCATCTGATTCAGGGTTTTCTTTTTGGTAAAATGTAAAGAAATTTGCGAGGGGGGGAAAAAAGTAAAGTTCCTTTGCTTTCTTTAAGTAACTTTCCAAGTTCAGGCTTGGCAGAGAGAAAATCCCCTCAGGACAGGAAAACAGAGAATAGCCAGCCCATGAGCTAGCCCTCTGGGGACACATGTGCAGGTACACAATGACCCAGGAAAGACCTAAAAACAGCTATGCAAAAGCCTGCATTGCAATACGCAAGTCCTTCGGGGCCACCTACAGATTCAAAACTGCATGCCTGAGAGTCCAGTGAATGTGGAGAAACCACACAGTCGACGAGAGTCTCAAGGGCCAATAAAAATAGTTAAACAGCTCTTGTTTGGTCAATTGAATATCCATACGCGTGCATCAAGTGGTAAAGCGGTTCATAAGAGCTGGTTGGAACTACAAAATCCAGCATCACGGAGGATTACAGGTCAATGCACAGGAGTGAGGAAGTTGGCAAAAAGCCTGCAGAAAGGCTGTGACCAGCCCAGTGGCTACGTGCAGCCTCGACTTGGCTGACCTCCTCTAAAGGAGTTAATGTGTTGTGCTGTACTGCCTCACTTATTAAAACCATCTATGTTAAAATCACACTCGTCCAAAGCATTAGCACTGAAATTAATTGAAATAAGACAATTCAGCACGGGCTGCTTAGTGGGCGCTCCTATCTTTGCACTTCATTGCTTTCATTTGCTCCCCTCTCTCTCTCTCTTTCGCCAGATATAATGATCACATTTAGCTGCAGTGCTCTTAATAAGATGACAGGCATGGCCATGCTGAGTTCTTATCAATGTTAAAGAGCAAGCCACCATCTTACCTTTAGATATCCAGTATTTAACACTGTCTGGAAGGAAAGATAAGGATTGGGGTGATTTATTACCTTAAATTCAATAAGATCTGTTTGTAGGGCATGTGGTCCTGTATGGTTGGGGGTCAGGATTTTCTATACCATGTCTGTTCATTCCCGTCCTGCAACGCACTGAACCCACTTTACAAAATTTACAAAGACTCAGTGAAAAGTTAAAATGAGTTAAGCATATCCTCGGATCCTCAATTACTTATGAGTAATGAGACAGATAAAGGAGTAGTATGAGATGAGTAATTAGAGTGCAGGCTGCTCATTTCTCAGTGGTGTGGAGCTGAGGGTGTGGGAGGTTAATTGCAGGTAGGAAGGCTGGGGAAATCTGGTGAGCTCCAGGAGGCACGGAGCGCAGAGGAGCACAGTGGGGTGAAAGGGGTCATTCAGTGGGCTGAGAGCTCCTCTCCTCTTTTACTAATTACTGGAGGGGTCAGAACCAGTTGAGAGCATACACACCTCGAATATGTACGCGTAGACATGCATATGGACACATACACACACTCACACATACTAGGCTACAACTTCTCAGTTCCTTCTCCCTTGTTATCTCCACAAAACCCAGTATGCAGAATTCACCAACAAAAGTATATTAAGAAAGTAATACGATAGCAATATGATTTCATTGCATTTTGCTTATTCTTTAATAAAATTCTCAATCATTTAACACAATTCAGACATAAACATACTGTCTCTCTATTCTAGGGGTGGGCAATATGACCAAAATATCATATAATGATACTTGCAGACATTTCTTCAATGCACCATTTGTACCAAAATATAAAGCAGCGCTAACAAATTGTGGGAAAGTTAAAAGTTAACAGCTAACATTGTAAAAGTTAACATTTCACAATTTTAAAACTGAGTACAAAATTTTAACTTTAAAATCGGCTGTGTTCAAAAGCTTGTGGAAAGTTATTATGATACCCACCTCACCTAGATCACACCTTTACCTGTTTGAATCATCTAGCCTGAGCTGGTCTCATCACCATGTCCTCTGTGTCTCCATGGACAAAATAGTGTTTAAACAGAACTTGTAGGTGACCTCCTATGCCACTCAAAACCTGTTTTTGAAGCAGCTCTTGGCAAGTACTCAGGTCTCCCTGTGAACCACAATGTTGTTTATTTTCCTTCTGTTTGCACCCTCCTTTCTTTGGCCCCTCCACCTCTTTCCCAAACACAGTGGGAGTGATTCCTAATGAGGTGCCCGCCTCCTCCCTCTGCTCTCCGTGCCAGCCACGCAACCCTTAATCTGTGCCTTAACCTGCCCGTCGAGCAGCAGAGCCTGGCAGAAAGAATTACACCTCTGTGGTCTAGCCAGCCTGCACTGTACCTCTCTCTCACAACACTTAATTAATCCACTGGGGAGGCCCATCACACAAAATAGAATCCCACCACCGAAAGCTGGCTTATCCACTCGCCCTCTGACACTCCACTGTGGAACCATGCATTGATAAGAGGGCCATTTAGAAACATACAAATATTGTTATTAACAAGATGATCGCTCTGGCAAGGCTTTCCTGACCCTAATGGAGATAAAGAGAGCAACAGAGAAGAGGGAGGTGTATGAGGAAGGAAGATAGAACTATAAACAAGGATCAGAGAGCACAGTATTCCTGCGCTCCTTTCAATATTACAGCTACCGGTACTAGATAGTTCTAGTTCTCCTTCAGCACGGGGAAGGGAATTTGCCTTCTGGTCCTCTTGAGTCCCACAACAAGTCGTAAATTTATATAAAAAAATATATATCCTGAGAGAAAACTAATTGAGCGTTCTCTTAGTAAGGGAGATAAAGGGGTCATTCTGGCTGAGTTGCCATTTCAAAGTCCAGCTGTTAGACTGAGAACATTTCCAGGCTGATCATTGTATTACCAAGGGTGAGACATCCAGCAGACCCATACGCCATTCCTGCCTGACGTTTCCATCCAGCTGTACTGCAATAACTCAAACCAAGATGCCATTCACGCAGCCCACTTCCACTCCTGCTCTGCCGTGGGGTTTGACTCATTTCTGCTAAAAGCACTTTGGGGCAAATGTTCAATCAGGCCCAAGATGATCTAAGCTGGAAAGGCAACAGGAAACAAAGGAATAAATAAGGGTCTGCTGTAAAACTGGGAGCAGTGGAAGTGGACCCTGAGAGTATCAATCCTGGTAATTGCAGTAGTAGAAAATGAATCAGGCAAGGGGGAGGGAGGGAGGAAAGAGAGAGAGAGAGAGAGAGGAAGAGAGGAAAGAGGAGAGACTGAGACTGTGTTGGGTGTCTAGCTATATAACCATAGTCAGGAGTAAATGAGGAGGAGGGTGGTTGGAGGAGTGGGGGAAACACAGCCGAGGACCTCATACTGTAAACATGACATGACCTGCATCCTAAAAACTCCAAGCCCAGCTACCGAACACAAATGCCAGAAGGCAAACAAACACGGGGACATCTAAAGCTACACAGACATCATCCTTCACTGTACACAGAAAATGTTAGCCTGAGCCAGGCCTTTGTTATTTGTATCTAAGACCTGGTTGCACTCACTGAAAACAGACAGTATTTCCAAAACAAATGCCAGCAGAAAAAAAAAATCTGCAATAGCTAAGCAGAAAGTGCTGAATTTGGAAGACTGCACATGAGAAAGTGTGTGATTATGAGGCAATGCTTCGGCTCAGGTGTCAGCTCTCATTTGGAAAGGAAGTGGAGGGCTGTTGCTGCTCCAGTACTTAGCACCCACATCCACCAGGCCTGGGGCTATGACAGGCATCCTTTTTCCATAAGTGCAGCGTAAGGCCACATTTAGCCCTGCAACAGAAGGGAAGCGCATGGAGGGTACACGGCTACAGTTCTTGTTTTCCTCCATCAGTGAGGTCTAAGTGTAGTAGTGATGTTAACAATAAAGACAGAATATGATGGAATGCTGTAATACATATGCGGATGTAAATAAAGATTTAAAGCGAAAACAATACCCTAAACCATCCACCAAGCGCAAAGCTCACTTTTTAATCAGCCTTATTAATTAGAATCATTAAACACATGGGTAATTTTTTAGACACTGTTCATTCACAATAGTCGTGAAGACGTGAAAATGTCCTTCCTTTCCCCCAAGAATAGATGAAATACTCCGTACCGTACAAATTGGTTAGGATGTGATGTGCCGTGTTTGATGCTGCTCCTTTTACACTTTAAGAGCATCAAACATCTGTAAACACGTCCTTCGTTACTCAGAGAAAACGTGGTTAGGAATACCTGGTACGTTTGTAGTGGATGGTTGGAGGTGAATTACATATCACTTCAAAGAACTGTCAAAGAGGTTCCTCCTCCCATCCCACCCCTTCTGCTCATGAATGGTCCACATGAGCAGAGCAACCCCATGCTCATTACCTATATGTTTAATCTTGGTTCATGAATTATTTAGTAGGCACATACGGTATATACAACCTGCTTAGATATCTTTGGTTTATTTTTTATTTGATGTTTTTATAATAATAATAATAATAATAATAATAATAATAATAATAATAATAATTTTACATGTCCAAACATTATTTTTTTCCCTCAAAAAAAAAAAAAAAAAAAAGCAAATAAAAATTGTTCCAGAGAAAATAAAGAAATGATCATATTAGCTAACATAGTAACTGAGGCATGGTCTCTAAGATGCTTGGAACTACCTACCAACAGATTTCCTCATAAAACTGCACAGTGGTGTACTTAAGGGAAATGATGGTCACTAACTCGTGTGTACTAACAAATACTAACTGGAATTTGCCTTTTTACTGTTTACTCCTCTAACAATTTGATAATTAAAAGCTTCCGTTTTTCCATGTATAATCTGACCTGACAGTTAATGTGTTCATGACCATGAACCTGTATGTATTATCCCCGTGTTCTTGGCCATTCTGCTAAGACAATGCTATTCATATCCTTGGAAAAGCCCTAATAGACTTACTCAGCACATGCTCTCCTATTGCTGCTGGCTTTGGTTACAATAAACATGTCTCTGTCTGCCAAGCATATTGCTGCCCATGCAAAAACACGGTGGACTCCAAAACTTAGAAAAAGAGGCTTCATTTCTGTTCTTGTTCTTCATTTCTGTAGTATTCTTCCTAACACAAATCTCTGAATGGAGTGATTCATTTTTCAAAGATTCATTTTTAAAAGATGGATAGATTTGTTTTGTGTGAAATGAATGTGTGTAAGTGTGTGTGTGTGTGTGTGGGGGGGGGAGTATAGGGATGGTCAGAGGGAGTTGCACTGTGTGTTTGTAGACTTGGAGAAAGCGTATGACAGGGTGCCAAGAGA
>CM074956.1:13650055-13663323 GCA_037577455.1 Pangasius macronema | reverse complement strand
GATAGGGATAGGTGGAGAGTGATGATTCGCTGTGGCGACCCCTGAAGGGAAAAGCCAAAAGAAGAAGAAGAAGTGTGTGTGTGTGTGTGTGTGTGTGTGTGTGTGTGTGTGTGTGTGGGTGGGTGTGTTGGGGGGACATGAGAAAGCCATTTTAAACTTTTCAATTTTGGGATTAATCTGTTTCTCCATTTAAACAACAAAAAGGAGTCAGAATAGCAGCACAGTGTCCACTGAAAGTATGAGGGTTGTTAAATCAATAATTCATTTACTTTAATGAGATAAGTACTTGGAAAACTAATTGTATACTACTCCATTTAGCCAATTCCTGTCGAGGGATATAATGCAAAAAATCTCAGTTATGTTACTGTTATCTCTTACTGTATTATTTGCACTTTATGCATGTAGTCTTGCAGACCATGCTACTGGATTTTTGTATGATGCACCATGGTTCTGAAGAAATATTTCATTTTGTGTATACACAAAATGTATACAAGTTATATGGAGGAATGACAATAACCCTAATACAATAACCCACTTGACCTGATTTATTATACCTGGAGGATAAAGACACTTTGGAACAGTTTCAGCTATGGTGTAGACCACAAATATGTTAGATCAATGCTTCATAAGCAATACCGCACATCTTCTAGTCACTACTTCAGCAGTTAGATAGTGTCCAAAAGAAGACTTTCGAAATTTGAGTGATTGTTGAACTATAACATTCATTCAAATATACAGTCAAAAATAGAAGATATAGTGCAATGCTGTGAACATCTGGGTCCAAGTACTACTTTGCAAGTGGACTATAATTTTCTATTATGGTCAGGATCACTTTATTTTAACCATTTTTGTCAGCCAAGTCCATGACTACATTTATGTATAAACAACATTTCATGATGAAGTGAAGTGAAGTGATGTGTAGCCAAGTATGGTGACCCATACTTGGAATTTGTGCTCTGCATTTAACCCATCCAAGTGCACACACACAGAAGTGAACACACACACAATGTGAACACACACTCGGAGCAGTGGGCAGCCTTTTTTTGCTGTGGTGCCTGGGGAGCAAACTGGTCATGCAAAGTGGGAGATACTGGTTACTAAATTTTGTCTTTGTTTTTTGATGCAATGTTTGCTGCAAAATCATGCAAGAAAGAAGCCTTATTTATGTCGTAGTTCAAACTTTGAGTAGATTCAAGCATTTTAAACTTATAGTGCTCCCAATGGGCCAAGTGACACAAAAATCCCATTGGTCCATAAAAGTGTGTCCCAAACCCAACTAAAACCATATACCTAACCATTGCTGAGACATTTCCTTATTGGTATCATTTCCTTATCTGCTGATCAATTTTGTTAGAACATTGTGGGTGAACACTTGTGAATATGAGCAATCCAGTTATGAATCATGGATCCAATTAAAAATTGAAGTGAGTTATGAGTAAAAATGTATGTCAAACTTTGGTTGGTGGTGCCATAGGGTTGAATTTTCAGTTGTTTAGACCAATCAGGTAACATTAGATGTTCATTGTTAAATGTTAGTTTTCCAAACACAGATTAAGTCATCAGGCCAAGGGAACAGAGAGTAGTATACAATAGCAGTTTGCATATATGAATCCCACCCTTAATTGTTAATATCTTATATATATATATCATTTCTGCTATTAGAGAAATACAGTACAATCCCAGCCGCATGCTGCAGTAGCACACTTTGAAACATCAGATTGAGGAAAAGAACATCACAGCTGGCATTTTGAATTTAACTAATGAATTTGAATTTCTCTACCCATCCTATAAATAAAACATTTCAGTTATTACGATATCCTCACTAAGCTCAACAACAGTTCCAGTTCCAAAAGTTCCAATGAGCTATGCATATTAGCCTGTGCATTTTGTCTTTTATTTCAGCAGAGCAGCCTGAACTCAGGCAATCTGGGATAATTTTCACTTCTCCAACATGTTCTGACACTAACTCACTATTTTAGAACAACACATTCTGAAATTCCTATGATATCTAGTCATATCAGAAGAACAAATATAGATATTACAGTGAAATTACCAATGATTTGGCATCTCCTTTGCCAAAACAAATTTTCCTGCCCTCATATGGTATCATGCGACACTCATGTATTAGTTTAGGAAATCTAAAGTTTTATAATCTTATGCTTCTTGCTGTATAAGCCCTGTGTATTTTCTTTTCTTTTTTAATTGCTGTTCACTAATGTTAGGACTGTTTAAAGCTCTTGGCATCAAGTCCTGGCATCTAGAGCTCCAATAAATTCAAACAATAATAAGCCACAATGTACTGCATTGTAATGTACAATAAAACAAACACAACAGGAGCCTTTTAATATCACAATGCCTGTATAACACTACTTTTTCCATTAATTCAAAAGGTTTAATTAATCATTTACTCTAATGAGCAGTAGTTTAATTACATTTTGCATAATGAGCTTCTGTACCCTGCAATGCACTGGCATCCTATCCAGTGTGTATTTCCACATCATGCCCAGTGCTCCTGGGATAAGCTTTAGAACCACTGAGACTCTGGCCAGGATAAAGTAGCTACTGAAGATGAATGAATCAGTCAATTAATTATGAGCTTCTGTGTCATCATATATTCAAGCAAATGAGGCCCCTAAAATACATCGTTCCTCTTTCATGTTTTATTTTATAAGTATGTCATACATGCAATTTTATTACATTTAAGGACAGGATTAAGATTAAAGTTAGTAAACCTTATGTCACACACACCTTCCCTGCACTATGGAACTATGGAGATTCATTCATCTATTCATGAGATTTTGATAACATGATGTCAGTACTGAAACTTAGCTATGGCAATGAAAACTTGCTTTTGTTGGAGCACGCCATAAACGCAACAAAGGCTGTGCATATCACCTGATGTCCCACATCACTTGAATTCACATATATTTGGCTGTTAAGGGAGTGCTTTTATTCATTTCTTATTTCCCAATTGCCCATAGCTTTCATACCTCAGCTGGAAATAGAATAATGATGGGGCCACTGCGTGGTATGTGTAACACAATCCAATAACCAACCCACTAAACCGACTGTAAACTTATTTGAAAGAAAGAGGTCGGCTCTGACTTACATCACACAGGCAAAAACACTACCTGCTTCATACGTGCAATTTGTCTTGCAGGACGAAGAATGAAAGTAGACTGCAGTTAATGATAATTATAAAGCTGAATAACTTTATTTATGTATATGGATTATAAGCACTGTCCACTAGGATCATATCAACACCAAAATACCATCCCTGACCAGATCCTCTAAATTTGCACAGCAGTGAAAATGGTGGGAGTTGAGGAGATTTTTATAATGTGTGTCATAAGAAAATGGCAAAAAAAAAACCCCAGCAGTTATGCCAACATAGATGGTATATCAGGCCATTAAAACTTATTGTCTCATCGTGACAGGTGAGAGTCCATTTCTCTCATCTTTCCAATAAAACAAACTGACAATGAAAAGCACCATCTGTGTTTCACATACTGCCCCTGCCATTCACAATGCTAGTGCAGCACACATACTATCCTCATCATGCTAATTCTATTGGATGTGCAAAGCTGATATGCCAAAGGAATGCGAGATACCTGGGGCAGTCATCCTACACACAGGTAGTTAAAAGCTAAGGTAGAAATACTGTATAACCCCGGCTATCTGTACACAAGCCTTGTCTGAAAATTCTATGCACATATTTTAATGATTGTGAAAAACAATGGCGATGAGTTTACTGATTTCTATTTTTAGCTCAGAAAGCCACAGAATGAAATGCCCCAGAGCAGCCCTGGGCTCTGTTTTATGTAAGCAAAACTGTGGTGAGGAACAAAGCACTCATCTCATTTGTGAGGGTTCGCATGAAGGAAGACTTAATAAATGGATCTGACACTCAGTGATTTGGAGTGCCTGCACTTTGCCATAGAATATAAAAGATAAGCAATTATGTTATCATACAGGTCTGCAATTATTTTTTTAGTGTTAAATTAGGCAGACATTTTATGTATTTAAACAGTAAAAATGTACAATGATTATAGTCGTGATTGTGTGGCTGACACTGCTGCATGTCTAAACCAATTCGAACTAATTCTTTAATGGAATACAAAATGAAAGGTAAGTACTACATTAGTCTTTCTTATTGTAAAACACATTAGCAGTGCATTAAAAAGAAGCCATAGTTTGCATGCTTTATCTTAAAACATTGCTATTGAGCATATTGCAGTACGATCTATGTATGTATGTGTGTATGTATGTATGTATGTATTTATTCTGTATAAAACCTGGGTGCTGTGATGTTTGAGAGTAAGCCTGCAGTGTTAGTAGCGCCAGGTCATGTCAGGGTCAGCTGCTCACGGATTCTGGCACCTTTTCTTCGCCCTGTTAAGCCACTGCTTCTTTTTTTGGTAAGAAAATTCATTAGAAAGCCTTGCTGCACTCAGTCTGCATGTCTACATTTAATCAATTTACAATTAAATTACATGCCGAACATGGAACATACCAGAGTGAGCGTATGAGTCTCACCCAGTGTATCCATTTGGGAAATCACACTTAAATCAACACTTTTTCCCCATTAATACTACAGACAGATATTTTCACTGTTTGCTCATGAATAATACATGGTTGCACACCCACATATATACTGCGTTCGTATATTTTATGTTAATGAGTAACAAAAAAAGCCTCCATGTGAGCATGTATCGGTAGAAAAAAGGGATTTTACGTTCAGCCCTGATGTTGATTTACAGCATATTGCATGCTGCATACTGCATCCTGTCAAAGATGCAACCCCACGTCTTGGTAAATACAGTATTTTTCAGCAATAATCATGAATGAATATATAAATCTTAAACATACAAGTATATTACACATAAACTATAAACTAATCCCCTCAGGTACCATCCAAAACACACCAGGGAACTGTGCAAGACGCAAAGATAAAAATGATATGAAAACCCCGCTGGGAGTCATTGTATTGCTGAATCAAGCATATTAAACTTGATAACATGTCTTTTGAATAACCTTGACATTTTTATGTCATGCCAGATCCGGGAAGAGTTATTGAAAATCAGATTCTACATGCTCATGCTAAAGTAGGACATGTTTACACACTGGAACACTGAAATGTACAGATTTGTTTCTCCCTTGAACTATAGTGACAAAATTTCAAGTCCTAAGAATATCTGATAGAGCTCTGAAATAACAAAATGTTACAATGGGCAAATATACAATGGTTACAATGGGCAAAATGAATACAATTTGGTTCAGTTTTGTCTTCTCATTCAAAATGTCAACATATTCTATATATATTAAATCTGCAATAACTTCTTTCTCATGCTGCAGTAAAGCAAACCTGGACTACAGCACTGAAGTATTTAGCTCAAACCTTTCAACATAATACACAAATGAGCATCATTGCCAAATTTTGCTGAAACAATCCAGATAAATTAATCTAATCTTGAATCAATTCCAAGTCAAGCCTCCTGTAATCCATTTTTGGTCCAGCGTCCTCATCAATCCAATTATCATTCCCGTGGCTAGTGGGCACACTGAAATGAATCAATTCAGAACAACGCCAGCAAGTTTACATTCTCAAAACCTAATGTATCTGTTCAAGGATCTAGCTATTGATGAAACTCTTTTCCATCAAAGCGTGGGAGAGCTGTCAGCAGAAAAGGCGACTGATGGGGCCTCCAGACAGTAGTTGATCTATGACGTCTCCACCTGAATGACAGACACTGAGCGAGGCATGATGTAGATGGATAGATAAAAGAGAGGGGCGGTGTTGTCTAGATCGTTGTGTGCACAGATGCTTTGGTTGTGTGTGTGTGTGAGTTTATATGAGTGAGCTTATATGAATTTGTGTGCTTAGTGCTTGGTGTTCAATAGATGTCAGCATTCAAGACGATCACCCCATCCTCTTACCCCCATCTTGCTCACCCCCACACCTCCCTCCTACCCCACTCTGCCCTCCCCCCAGGCTCCACAGTGCAATGATTTAAAGGTGCTGAGATTTGTGGGTTCAACCCACGGCCAGACGAGCTGACACCACCATAAATCAGAGAGTGGGCCGCCGCACACAGCCTACCTGCAAACCACTACCCCCCCGGACAACTGAGTCTGAAACGCTGACGCCACGATCTTTACCCCATGCTGGACACACACACGCATCACAAGCAGCCCTCATTAACTCCTGAGCCTCAGCTTCCCAAACACAGCCATGCAAGGCCAGCACTAGAAACCAGGTGATTAGGGAACAGACCACACACAACGAGCACTTGTTCGATTCCCAGTTGGGGCTTCAAATGATCTGACATCCCGAGGTGTTGTTCCCTCCAGCTAAACAAACCACTTCTAATGCGAGCCATAAATGTGAGACTTTCTTGTTTTTCTCTGCCTAATGCACTTTTCGAGAGGTGTCTTGGGGTCCAGTGTAAACTCTGCAAGAAATTAGAACTAGAAATAAAATTAGAATTTAATTTTCGCCTCTGATTAAATAAGTGCCCATGTTCCAAATATGCCAGCTTTGTTTACATTATTTGAGCAGTCGTGGTACACGACTAATGAAGAAATTAAGCTTAACTGATCCTGCATTCATATAATTTGGAGAGTTTAAGAGACTTTACAAACAGACTTTAATACACACACACATGCAAAAACAGTGGTTAGATAATAAGCCAACATCTCTTATTATCTATTGTGTACTTTCTCTTGTGCCCCATGTTCCTTGACCTTTCATCAAGGAGGAGGAGGCCTAAAAATGCCACAAGTGCCACTACTGTCAACCCCCTGACTTTTAAGCGGGCCATTACTGTCAGTACAGCCTGCCTTCAAAGTAGCCCAAAGAGACTTTAAGATGGCCTTACCTGCACCTGAGACCACAGGTCACCAGGTGACATGTTGTTAATTAAAATCATGTGGCTTTCGGGGCCTGGTCCATCACTCATAGGCCAGCATTACCTTTAGAGAGCTGGAACAATACTAAAAGGGATAGGAGAGAAGGGGGTGGGCAGACACAAGAAACAAAGAGCCACTAATACAAATAAATGACCAGCTTTAAACAGTGACCAATTATCAATTCCAATCGATACTGGTTCTCTTTCTTTGACCATTGACTGATTATTATATGTTGGGATTCTTTATCACAATCTTAGAAAATTAGAACTCTTATTGGAGGTTGCTCCTCCTGGGGAAACCCTCAATATAGCATCCTAGAGCAGAGTGTTTCCCAATCAGGTTCCAAGTAGAACTCTTTAAGGAGGCTAAGAGTGTTTATTCACCCAATTACCTCTTACAGAATGAACCCTTTGTTAAAGAGTGTAGAAGCATTGTACACATAGACATTGGCATGAATGTGAACACTGTTTATTACGTTATATACCAGAGAATACTAGTACAGGTCTTCATTTATGTCTGGTTTCACTTCCTAATACTGTCATATATAAGCACATAAAAGTGACAGTGACTTTGAGAAGTCTTGGCAACTATCTCGTTTGTTCTGTTCATTGTTGTCCCTGACTACCTTGTTATTACTCGGCATCTCGGGTAATTTAACAATACCAATTTTACACTGCTATTTTGTATATCTTTGCCATGACTCTTTGTATAATAACCAATGCGTGCCTGATTATGTTGGAAAGCTTTTGGAAAATCATGTTTATAAACAACACACATGGATCCTTATTCTCCTTTCTTACAATATACGTACATCACAAACACACTCAAGGTGATATTATAATGAATCATTCCTTGTTGCCTACTCAAAATCATTCAGAAGCCATAGATAACTGGTTTGCATGTGCATTTGCTAGTCGCCATAAAATACAACCACTGCATGTCATATGATCAAATATCAGCATCCATTTGAGGTAACCCTTATCTGGAGTGGTGCTACACAGTCTGATCTATAGTATTGAATATTAGGAAGTAAAACAGCACTCAAATATTTGATGTAATAAAGATCATGAATCACCTCTTTAGTCATTAGCAAGACTAACCTCTCATCAGTGAAGCGCTAGGTGAAAGAGTGATTGATCTCAAAGGTAAAGCATATGGTTTATTGATGAGCCATTTAGAACAACTGAAAGTAGGACTCAGGTCTCCAGGGAACTGGTCTGATTAGACACTTGCATTAGGTACAGTGCTTACCTAGAGATTCAATATTGGTCATGTTTCTTGTCATAAGTGAAAATCTATCCATGTAAACAGAAGTGAGATCATCATGATCAGAACCCTACATTCCTTGATGGCCAAGGGGTTTGACACACTGTCTCAAATACAAACAAAAATATGTCCTTAATTTGTGTTTTGATTATAGCAGTGGAGAGTACTGTCCATCACATCAGACCAAAATCCCATATACTTTTTCTGTGTTGAGATCTGGTGATTACATGGAGGATGTCCTCCCTGATCTCCGCCCCTACTCTAGGCACCATGAACCCATCCTTCACAGGACCACTCTTTGTGGAGGTTGCTTTTAGAAAAGGGAAAACAAAAATCAATCAGACGTGTCTCAATTAATCTGGCGAGTGGCGCATTGATCGTGGCTCTAAATTGGGTCAACAGGATTGTCTATTTAAAGGGCAGGACCCTTTAATCATCATTTTAGCTGCGATAGACTGAGAGAGTCACATTGGTCCTGATAGCTGGCATTAAACCTCTAGAGGAACAGCATCCTCCATACCCTTATCCCGTCCAAGAGTACTCAGGGGGTTGCACTCATATAGCCATAAAACCACACAATACGGGAACCTCCTTCTGTATCCACTGCAATCGCAGCACAGTTTTGATTAAGATGTGTGGGAATTCGAGTTATGCCAGCTACAGCTGCAGACTCACACAGTATGGTGTGGATGCAGCACTGCAGTGTTCCACACTTTCCCATAGCTCATTTCTCGTCTCTTTACAAGGCCTCAGAATGCCTGTGGTATTCTGTGCACTGATGGAGTGCATCTGTATGACTCAGGGTGTTATTGCTGCATATTTGATCACAGCTTCCCCGCCGCCTGCATAGTGCAGGTAGTAAATGTAAAAACCTCAGTACCATACTGTATATCACAGCTAGGGGCTACAGGAGGACAGCATAGTTCTTTTCTTCAGCTAGCAGCAATTTTCATTGTTTCTCTCTCCTTCTCTCTCTCTCTCTCTCTCTCTCCCCCTCTTTCGCTCTCATTCATGATTTACACAGGCTGTCCGTGAAGGCTCTGGAGGAAGCCTCCTTATGAAAGAGGATGACTGTCTTAAGAGTTTTGATGATGGATGTAGCCGTGACGATGTGGAAGCACGTGAGGTAGGAGTGCCGGTTGTTTATGGATGGGGCCGAGATGGCATGGCAGCCGCAGTAAATCCACCACACATGCACCTTAGGGGAGGTGAGGGAAAGAGCGAGCGAGAGAGAGAGAGAGAGAGAGAGAGAGAGAGAGAGAGAGAGGTGTCCAAGAGAAGAGAAGAGAATACTAATGGTAATGGTAATGAGTATATTTTGCAAAGAAACAAGGCTAATCAGAAAGCATACATGACTCTAATAAGAAGTTATCTGTGCAATAGAGATGTAATCGAATATGAATACATTATTTGGGATGAAGAGATAATGTGTTCTAAACAGATACAAATACAGATATGAATGGGGTCTCTTTTTTATTTTTTTTATTTTTAAGAAGGTTTGCCAGAAAGATTCACAAAGCATCTGGTTGAGACTGCAGGTGTATATTAGGACCAGGATCCCACAAAACACAACTATAGTCATGCAAATATTTACTTTCATGCAGGCAAGCAGTCAGGTATGAGGCGTATGGGACAAATAATACATGCATTTACAGTGTTCATTCATTCATCCTTAGTAACTGCCTGGGAAGGGATACAGTGCTTTAAATTAGGCTACTAGCTGTTTAAGGCCTATATTTTTTGACAATAGAACCAATTAAATTCATTCACAGAAAATATTATGGGCAGATACAGGCTTAGATCACGCCCACTTCAGGTTTAAATCCAAAATTTAGACAGAGACATGAAAATTAGTAGCACTAAACAGATGCAGGTGCAAATAGTGTCATTGCGCTACACTCCTACTGAGTATAAAGTGTTATACTGATCAAAACTCCTCAACTTCCACACTTGTTTGGTGAAGGTGACTTAGACATCAGTGTTAGCAATTTGCAACTCTAAGCAAATATACTTCACATCTTCCACAGCAACATGCAGCCTTAATAGGTGAAGCCACTGGAGAGCTCAACCTGTCCCGCACTCCTAAGACATCTGTATCCAGTTCCCCACCCAGAGCAGCCAGCTAAAAAAAGAAACCAACCTCTGTTAATGAATGTGTTTATTTATTTCCTTTAATAGATTTTGGGAGCAGGGTCCGCTGGGAGCAAAGAAAGGAACATTTCAGCAGCTTTTCCCTCTCCATTTGGAAGGGGACATGATTGGGGTTTGGGGGTGGGGGGCGGGGGTGCGGGGTTCGAATCAATAGTGTGCAGCAGCAAGTGAAGCTATCTGCTAGTTTCAGCCAGCACCCCTCTGAGCTCCTTCATCTTGGAGAAAGACAAGCAATAACCGAGGCGAGAGAGCAAATTACCATCATGGCTGATCAATTAATGGCTCTCATTCATTAAGTGATAAATCGATTAAAGAGCATGTTTTTCTTGACAATGCTAACACATGATCACGGACAGTTTCATTACATGTTTTAAAAAGAAACACACAAAGGTACCTATTGTGATTATGGCCTTGACACTCTACTAAAAGCCGTACTATGTTAATGAAGATAATGTTTCTTTGATGTTCTCAGTAACCCTGGAGGTATTCAGGAGTTACACAGAATGTGCAAAAAAAGGGGAACAAAATAGTTGCTTAAGAAGGGCTGGACTTAACACATTAAACTTAATTGTTTGTGTAGATGCTCTATTAGAATTATTACAAAGATATAAAATAGAAGATGCTGTATACACAGAAGCACTTAAAACATTAATATGGTCTATATACCAGCTGAAAGCTGTGCTATTATTTTGTGCATGTGGTGTTCACTAAGGTCTCATTTTATTTCTATTCTTAGATTTCCTTACAAATCCCATTTACTGATATACATTCCATGACTAAGAGTCCATCATTCAGTGAGACTATTAGTTCTCTGTGATCAAGGACCATGAAATTGACCTAGATTCATAAAGAACATGACAGGGCCTTGTCTTGTCGCCCTTCCTAATTACAATGTGCTCTTCAATAAGCCTGTACATAGCAAATCAAATCCCAAACCTTTACCTATGATCCATCACGCACACACCCACACCCACAAATGTGTTCCTGACCATGTGGATGGGTGTGTATTTAATGCACCATAGCTTTAAAAAATACACTGATTAAATCTCTAGGCAATTAAGGACAGTCACAACACCACCTCCAAATTGACAAGGACTAATCCAAGACAAAGAACTTCCTACAATCGACCTGCCTGTTGGGGGAGGGTTCTTTAAGAAATGAAAAAAAAGAAAAGAAAAAGAAAAAGAACTCTTGATTTAAGGTGTCACTCCAGGCAATCAGAAAATCGACCCTTTCCACTTTTATAGTGAAATTTAATGAATGTAATTAACATCTTTAAAAGAAAGGAACAACATGGAGAGTCCTGCCAGTCAAGAGAGAGGACATGCGAGAGAGCGAGAGGCGATTGTTGAAAAAGAAAACTGGGTGTCACTCAGCTGGTAGAATGGGATGCCGTCATCCATGGCTGACTGAGTGCTGCTCTGGCTCATACAGAACAAAATGTCCATAAGATTTAATATCACTTCAAATTGCAGTGCAGTGAGCTGCCCCTACGACTCTCTTCCACTTTTATAGAGACACAGGGATTATAAAAAGAGGAGGAAGTCTTTTCTGGGGGTAATGTTTTCACAGCATTTAACTATAATCTCAAAGAGAGTTAGCATCGTTACAGAAATGTAGAGCACTTATACATTTTGGTTCAAATCATTTTTTAAAAGGTCTGTTTAAATATAAACGTAGGAAATATATTGCAAACATTCGCCTTACGACTCAGATCTTCTACAAGAACGGAATGAGGAATAAAGAGAGAATGAAAGCAATTAGATGAAAGAAAAGTGTTCAACATGCAGCCATGTCAAATATTAAAAGCTAAAAAATGAAATTTCTTGCTTATTTGAAAAGTGGATTTCTTTACATCAGTTCTGAGGCTTGAGACTGAGATGCAAACCTCAGGGTCTTGATAGGAATCTAATTAAACAAAATCAATATTACACACTCTTGCCTCTTGTGCCTGCATTTCTCCACACATCCATTCTGGATTGAAGCATAGACTTCACTTATGTACTCTCCCCTCAAGCTCAGTGAAGAGAGACAGGAGATACAAAGAGAGGACACACTCACTGCAAAGACCCCATTCATCTGGTCTCATGTTTTCCCAAAGTAAACAAAAAATTGGTGGAATCAAATCAACAGCACAAGAACATTTAGTGACAATTTCTTTGGATTAAAAAACACTATTTTAATTAAGAACATCTATAGACTGCCAACAACCTGTAAGGTGACTGTCATGAACAAGCCTATCAACTAATTCTAAACATTACTCAACTGTTTATGATTATAAGCTTTTAGTAGATCATCTGTTGAGGACCATCATCCCTAGTCCCTTGTCACAGTTTCAACTCCAGTCCATGTGGACTCTACTGATACATACAACGCACCCCTGTTAAAATTGCCTTTTTTGTTTTGTAAAAATTAAACCAAGATAAGGGTTAGGGTTAGGGATAATAATAATAGAAATAATAGAAATATTTTCATGGAATAATATAAGAAAAAAAAAAAACAACTTACAATAACCTGGTTGCATAAGTGTGCATACCCTTGGGGCATGTGACTGTGCTCGGAATTAACTAATCACATTCAAACTCATGTTCAAAAGTAATTATCATAGACTTGTCACCAAAGAAGTGATTCTGATTAATACCAAATAAAGATCAGCTGGCTTGTAGGATTTTTTTTACATTTTCTTGTTTTTGCCCCAACTTCTGAAGCCATGGTCTTCAAAGAGCTTACAAAACATGTACAGGATCTCATTGTCGAAAGGTATCGATCAGCCGAGAGGTACAAAATAATTTTCCAAACATTTCCAAAACAATGTGAAGGCCATCATCAACAAGTGGAGAAAATGTTACCAAGAACAAGTTGTCCCTCCAAAATTGACAAAAGCACAAGATGAAAGTAGGGAGGCTGCCAACACACCTACGGCATATGGTAAAATGTGTTAT
>CM074956.1:13586428-13635523 GCA_037577455.1 Pangasius macronema | reverse complement strand
TTCATTAGGTTTATAGCTTTTTCTTGCTCAGTTGTCAAAGGCATATCATTTTTCTTTTCCATGCTGACAACTGCGCCACTGCATGTGCACAACGGGCATGCTCTCACAAACACCATTTCTGCTTGCTCCTTTTTTTTAAACAAATGTATGTACAACTATAATAATAATAATAATAATAATAATAATGATAATATTATTATTATTATTATTATTATTATTATTATTATTATATACACTTTTAAAATACTTACTATAAGAATAAGAAACTAAGCACAGGAAAAAATATCCAATGCCATCTATCAAACCCTATTTCCTGGAAATATACCTAAAAGAAAAATGCATTAATCAGAATTGATATATTTAATCTTGAAAGAGATTTGTAGGTAATCAGAAAAACAACGGGTAAAAAAATTACATGAATAATTTGCGAAACACCAACTCTGACAATCACACAGTTGCCCAGCATGCTCTCGGGGGTGGAAACATTGTTTGGGGGAGACGTAAGTGAATTTGACTAACGACGTTCTCAGTGTGAACAATAGAGACAATGTTACTTTAAATCTAAAATACTTAAATCCGGCTTTTGATGACTCCAGGCAAATATCATTACTCACGTGGGCCCCACCTCGCTCAGCAAGTGCGTGTACAACCAGATGATGACTTTCTCTAACTCAATCCATCATGCAGGCCCTTGTATGGGCTGAGGGCCTCTACGTAGGGTCCCTGCTAAGTGGGAGAGATGTAACAGCTGTAGCTGATACTGAGAGGAGTGCTCAGAGCTGCTCAACTCCCCATTTAAAACAGCATCTAGTGCATGTTAAAGTGCAGTGCACAACAACACTTCTCATTTGATGGATTGCTCTTCATTACATCAAATTTTTGCAAATAGCAGACCTAGCTTCTAAAATTGTCATCCTGAACACAGTGCTTCACTGCCCCATAGTGCATGCATCACCTGGGCTGTGTCACCTATTGATGGGTCATTCGCCTCTCCTTATAGTCAGCGCCTTTAAATAAGACAGAGCAATAAGAATGAGGAAAAGGCACATTGTAGAATTTCCCATTTTCCTTAAGGGAACTCAAATAATCTCCATTATTTTATTCCTGACACCACATATGCGATGGAGAGGTCTGACTGCTTTCTGGGCGATGTGGTAGAGCTGGTGAGACTGTGCCAGCATCTTCGCCAGGTCTTATAGTCCCTCATCTGAAAAGCACATCTGCATGAAAAGAAGCCTAAATACATCTACTCTCACACCTAAATCAGTTTTTAATCTCTAAAAAGGCATTGTGCACAGCAATGATATAGGGGTCAACAGTCAAAAAATAAATAAAGACTATATAAAAAATAAAAACAAACCAAAAAAAAAGGCAGACATTTATAAATTATATTTAATTAATGTGCTTTTAAATAATGGATGAACTGGATGAGATGAGATTGCAGACATTTTTATGATGACAGCCTTGGCTTCACTGGGCTCTTTCTCCTCTTTTCAATTATAGTCCAAAACAGGGAGAGACAAAGAGAGAGAAGAGAGAGTGAGAGAGATTGAGAGAAAGAGAGAACGAGAGAGAGAGAGGGGGAAAAAGAGGAGAAAGGGGAGGCTGGCGGACTCTGAATTAAAGAGGCTTTTGTCGCGTTTAATATCAATTCATTCCATGGACTGCTGACACAGGCAGTCCGGAGAGCCCAGGATTTATAGCTCCCTCTAATGGGCATGCTCCGAATCAAAGGCCTGTCATCAGCACAACCCACCCTGCATAGTGCTCACTCACTCCCTCACTCCCTCGCTCCCTCACTCCCTCTCCCCAACCTGCTCCTCATTCCTCTCCCAGCTGAAGCGTACACACTTTTACAACTCCAATACCCTGATACACAGGATACCAGGACCTCTAAAGCTCTGATAGTGTACAACCAAACACTTTACTCTTATCAGGCCACTCACACTGGCAAGAGCAACATGAAGAATGGCTGCTTGGGATCTAAACTTCGATAAGACTGGCTCTTGGAATAGAAGCAGAGAAAAAGAAATCCGGAGAAGAGGTGTTTAGGTACAGGACTAGGTTAGGAATACAGAGCAATGTGACTGAGAGACAGACAGAGTTTAAAAGAATATCACTCAATAAAATAAACTGCACCACACACACACACACACACACACACACACACACACACACACACACACACACACACGCTCACCCCAACACTGACCTGCCCAGCTCGGGGTCTCCATGTACAGCGGGCTGTGGCTGAGCGATGATGAACACTCACTGCCCCCACACAGATCTCTTCGTTCTGTAAAGAAAACATGTGTGTTAATCAGCACATTAACACACACACACACGCACACACATCTATCTATCTATCTATCTATCTATCTATCTATCTATCTATCTAGAGGTTTAAGACAAAGGACAAAACAGTTAAAGAATAAAAGTGCAATGACTGATATATGCCACAGAGATTAATTTGTACTTTTATTATAACGTTTTATGTCTCTTTAAACATTTGACGTTAAAACCATGATGTGGCCTGCTATTCTGAATGACACTTTTGCACATTAAAAACATTATTTGTCCCCTAAGAGACAATGGAAAATATGCATGGATGTTATATGTATGCATATCAATATTTACATTTAATAAATTCTTCTTCTTCTTCTTTTTATTATTATTATTATTATATTTTAATAATAATATAATGTAAATAATTATATACATACACTTTTAAAATACTTAGTATAAGAATAAGAAACTAAGCAAAATATAAAAAAATAACCCAATGCCACCTGTCTGTCATATTCTGTGAAACAGCCTTCAAATTTGAAGGAGCCACATAATCTGTGACTCATAAATGTAACTAGAAAAAGTCTGTAAAACTCACAAATCTGAACAAAAATTCAAGTTTTCCCTTTGAGTCGGTAATGCTTTTGTGCAGGTACAGGGTTACTGCATTATGGATGGACACTATTTCTTGGTAATGTGTTTGTGCCATGTATTATTTCAGCTTCTGTAGGCAAATTCTGAGGAATTGTTCAGAAAAACCCAGGCCTTCCACTGTAAGGGTGAGCCCACGCCCTCGTAGCTCTTAAAATTCAATGTTATTATCATATTTCAAACTCTGAAACTAAGAAAACATGCTTTTAACCATTATACATCTGTTAATCAATCTCAGAAAACAAACTCTCATTTTTCACAAGGTTCCTTTGCTGACAATGGCCATATATAATAAATATATAAATATATAAACAATTTAACCGACATGAAAGTTTCACTGGAACAGTCAGTTACAGTGTTACAGAAACAAAACAAAATGAGAGATCATTCTTCTCATGATCTTCAGGAAATTCAGATGATGCAACTTCCTGCTGATGATGTATGAAATAATAACACATCCTTACACAGATGTAGTTAAGGAGAATGAAGCTAAATAAAATACTAGATAGTCAATAGTGTCCATGCACCACAAGAACACTGGAATACTAGCAGTGCTATGTGTTATTGGCTCTCTTCTCTCCTGATGAACTGTGTCCATTGGACTCTTTCTGACAAAACACAGCTGAGGCCAGGACAGACAGGAAGAGGCTAGATCACTCCATTTGCCCTTTGTGTGCATGTGTGTGTGTGTGATCGCTGGTGTTTTCTCATTACACTCTCATCTACTGATACAGTGTGAGAAATAAAGAGAAGCATTAATCAGGTTGAAACAGGACAGGGGGAGTGGTGTGAGATTCCTCTGAGCACAGGACCAAACCCACACACACACACACACACACACACACATAGCACTTGGCCAAAATGGCTATTTCTGTACATTACCATAATTACACTTTCTTAATATCCTCTACTGAAGGCCATTCTGATTAATTATTTATAGTGCCTGGGTCATATCCACAAAGCTTGATAAAAGTGTTGTTCTACTGTTTCATTAAATAGTTAACATTAATTTGATATATAGAGTGGGTGTGTTTAAAAATATATATATATTAGTTTTATAAAGATTTTAACTTTTCACAGCTCTTATTTCATACTCTGTTTTACTACCTTCCAAGTGTTGCTCTCGGTGGTCAAGAGCAGATATGAAGTCAGAACAAGTGGAATTCCTCCGGGACTTCCTGTACTTGGCTCAGCAGGAATGAATTCATGGTGAATTTCTACATGCTAGCCTAAAAATTGTTACTCAGAATGGGAAAAAAATAAGCTGCACACTGCATATCAACAACTCCCTGGATGTGTCCATATGCTCAGGAAAAGTGTGCAGGTGTAGCACATTACATTAGGCAAGGTGCTGAGCATTCGTTCCTTTAAACAAGAAAAAATCCATGGCGTATACAAAAGATTGTAATTGTTTCAGTCAATGAAATGAACTGTGTCGGACAGTTACAGATGCTGCAAGAAAAGCACCGCAATTTTAGCAACAAACGACAAGCATTTGCTAATACAGATCACAACAAGACAGGATAATATCTTAGTTATCTTAGTCTAGTTGCTTTGTGATTATTATTTCACACCATGTTATTATTTCACTGATAATATACAGTAGATTCCAGCTTTAGCCACATATGTTCCTGGGTAATTATTAATGTGTGTGAGGCATGTAAAACTTATATAACTCCAGCTATGTATGATATCCATTATGCAGTTTATTGTCTGGTGCTGTGTGTGTCTAGATGCTCCTCAGACACTGAACCCTTGAGAATATATTGATCTCGTCCCTACGGATTTCTCTCTCTCTCTCTCTCTCTCTCTCTCTCTCTCTCTCAGTGATACACAAACACACTACACACACCCACACACCCTGTCTGTATTGATTTCATCCCCACAGAGCATAGCTCTTGGTCCCTCATTTTCCTCCAGCTTCTCTCTGTGTGTAATGAATTGCTATGCAATAGCTCGAGCATTTTGGGAAAGCAGCCAAAACAATTTGTTATTTCATCACAAATAATTAATATTTGTTTCTTTTCCTGTTATGCCGGAGCTCATTAATTATTTGGATAGTAAAAAAAGGATAAATAACCAGAGCTGAAGATCACTGTAGCAAAAACAATAAAACAGCAATCACTTATGCTATGCTGACTCTGGAAAAAATTATAATAATAATAAAGTCTATTTGCCAAGAAATTCAGTTTTCTAAACACCAATTCATTAATTGGGCACAGTAGTATTGTGTAAAGCAATGTCGTAATGTAATGACTCAACTATAAAGTGCCCACAGGCCTGCTGCTAGGGGCTGAAGCTACACAACAAAAAATCCTGCCAGCAATTCTAACATCATGTTTGAGTTCATGACACTGGGCACTGTGACTCAGGGGTCGTGACTGGCGGACTGTTGTCCAGATGCAGACCCAGCAAATTATTTCAGCCGACTGTGCCATGTACTTGAAACAATACTGTAGCCATATTCAGAAACTAGAGCTCGAGATACCTAAGCATGACTGAGCTCAGCTTATGTAGCAGATCCTCTGTTGTGGTTTATACAGTCACATGCATTTATGTTGATTATTTAGCTAAAGGCAGCTCATCAGATCAGACACTAACTACAGGACTAAAGACACTATGTCAGAAAGGGAAGCTTTCACAACCTTTCATAGATTTTTCACCCTTTTTTATTCACCCTTTGATTAGCCAACTGATAACTTGGCTTGTTTAAGAAAAGTTGATGATGAACATGTTTAAAGATGGATAGACAGAGATGTATGTGTCAAATGTATCTGTTTAAAGTCCATGCCACTAGTCAAAACATGGTAACAAAAGAAGTGCCACAATGATACATAACATATCCGCTACAAATTGTCTTATTTATAGCCATTAACAATTATAATTAATTCATTGTTAAGCATTAAAAGGTATCTCTCATTGCCATTCCATCATCTTAGTTGCTTATCTAATCCTTATTGTTAACAAGGAATTTTACTCGGCTGGACCTTGACCATCAATATGCCCGCGTGTTCACTTATACTTGCTGGCATTCTCATCAACTGCAAAAGCAGCCTTCTTCTGCTGTGATCTAATATGACTGCCAGTGCCATTTGACCCTCACACTACAGACCACAATGAAACATTTAATAAGAGGACACAACATCAAAAAAAAAGAGGACAGTCTTCATAGTTTTGTTTCTATTTCAGGAGGATTGTTTACAGCCCAAAGTAATCTTTATGCTATTAGAGAAAGCACTGTGTGGGAGGCTATATTGATTTAGTAACACACACATTTTAACAGTCAAAGGAAAGACTAGTATCCACTATTTGTGTGTATGCATTGTGCATTCAGAGAAAAGAAAGAAAAGAAAGGAGGCAGATAAAAGAGTATGTGAGGAATACATCCTTTCAACATCAAATGAGAGGTGGATGTAAGGGAGGGGGAAAATGCCCAGAGCTATGCCCAAACACAAAAGGACAATTTGAATTTGTAATGTTCCATCAGAATCCTTCTGGATTCTCCATGGCTTTACAAAGCAGATTAGACTAGCATGCAACACAGGCACACTGAATAGAGCTGTTACTCCATTCATCCTGCATTCACAGAGTAAATATCCTCCACTCACAGACACACACATGGTCACAGACAGTTGAGCCGTTGGCCATACTGACCTGGAAACACTACTGAATGACAGATGCCTACATCTCCTCCAGAGGCTGAAAGGTGAGTCTGGAAAAACAAGGCTATACACAGCCTGTAATTTGATTTTGCATAATCAGGCGGCAGAAGACGGCATGAAAGCTGATCCCTCTGTAGTGTGAGTGCATACAAGGGATATTTTGTGACTGCTCTGGGAGTACATAATGTTCTTAGATGCAATCCAAGTGGTATGCAGATTTCTAACAGGGACACTCGTATGGCTAGTCAACCTGTTCTAAAAAATACATAAGAATTTCAATTTAAAAAAGCAAGAGCAATGAGGTTGAATTTTGTTTGATTTCATAGGAATGAAGTCAGAAAAAAAAACATTACAATCATTGACCCACCTCTAATTGTAACCTTCCTATCTTTTCACAAATATTTGGTAATTAATTCACTATAATATTATATATAATAATCTTCACAAAATGGGAGAATTTCCCCCAGATGGAAAACCAATCCATTGCAGGGAAATATGCATACACACATTCACGGGTTCCTCCACACCTAGGAGCAATTTAGTGTGCCAGTTGACCTACTGGAATGTTTTTTGGACAGTGGGAGGAAAACTGAGACCCTGAAGGAACTCAGGGAGCTGAGCTCAGGTTCGACTGGAGAGCCTGGGGCTGTGAGGCGGTAATGCTACCCACTGCACCACCATGCTGCCCTTCACACAAACCAATTCATATGATTTATTACAGATTGGCATATATGAGATTATGTTAGACTAGCAGACCTGCACTGTAGTCATAACCCCGGTGACCAATCTCATGATGGGTGAGATCAAATGATGAGACTGGAGGCCATCAGAAAACGAATAAAACATGCAAATGGTATTCTTTGAGGCCACAAATTAAAAACTGAGTCTAACATGCCAAGCCAAGCACAGACACCAGACCAAAACCATCATCTTACATTATTCTCTCCCCTGAACACTTCTCATTCTTTCTGTATTGTCTAATTTTGCTCTTCATTTTCAGTACATGATTGATGTTTGCTGTTCTTGCTTACCTGTTACCATAAGAGTTTGACTTGTTTCTTGGTACCCCTGTACGAGTTGTCCATTTAAACCCTCTGTATTTAAATCTCATTGAGGTACTGTGAAGTACTGCAAGTACATTTCCAAAGCCATTAAATTACAAAGCCAAGTATTTCCTATGCTTGCCAATGCTGTGAGTCCTTAGCAATATAGTGTATTATGTATATGGACCATGTTCTGTCTATGTAGCCCTTGACTACCTGCCTCATATACCTGCCTTTCTGTCCATTTGTGTTTTGATCCTGCCTTCTGTTTACAATTCTCAGATTTCCACCAGGCTAAACACTTCATTTTACTGTGTTATTTCCCAACAACCAGACCATACTAAAACATTATGGTACAAATGTCTGCGTACAAAATGCTACGTGGATAATGTAGAGTAGTACAACTCTGTTAGGTCACCCCACTCCTCTGACTATCAGTGTCAATGAAATATTAGTCAGAGCCAGACGTGATCTCCTTTGTCTCATATTGTACAAGGTAAGCAGTAAATTGTGGCTCGTGCCATGGCGGTCTGGCTGAGATATATGAGTGCTGCAAGCGCTCCCCAGCAGCCCTGCTCAACCACATGTAGCAAATGTTAATGAGAGTTCCCAAATGCCAGGCCACTCCGGAGACTCCACCATTAACTGCCTGCTCTGATAAATAATACAAAGGGATGCAACGACTGCCACGGACACATGCGGCACATGGGGGGCATGAGAAAGTGCAATGGGGTTGAATAATGTATAACACACTGAATTTCTCTAAAGCTCATCATCAGTGATGAGGATACAACTCTGGTTGCTTTTCCTGTCAGCCTTGTTGCTGATTTAACTGTCAAGATGTAGATAAAATAGTCCCAATGTGGGCTGTCCAGCACAGGCTGATGGGGTGGGTTCAGTCTGGCTTTAATTCTTCATCGAAAAGGCAATGCAATACTAATCAGCATCTCATTTCTTAAGAAATGTGTGAGTAGTTTTCTCAGTCCAATCATATTGTTACTGCGATACTTACTTATGCGGGATACAATGTAAAAGAGAAAAGTACAATGTGAGACAAAAAAATGGAATTAGTGTGAGAAGAGAACTTAAAATGAATTACGATTTGTCATAAAGAGAAAGCAAAAGTACAAGACGAGAACGAAAACAGCAACAAACAAACTCATAAACAATGACATGGTTTATTTCCAATTTGGGTTGATTTAGGAAAATATAAATAAACACTAAAAAGTAACAAGGGTGTAAAGCAAGCTGTAAAAATCCATCATTCGGGCTGTGTTGGGGATGTGGGGGTTGGGGGAGACCGAGACCATGGTCCTGATCGCAAAATGTCGTTAGTTTGCCATTAGAAACTTTTTTCAGTCAGGATCAGGAAAACATTGCGAGCTGGCTTTATAGCGCGAGATGAAAACTGGATTTTATGGTAATTATTTCGAAGCAGTGCGGATTTAGTGAGTTGTTAAATTGAAAATCAAGCCATCGTTGGAGGCAGTAAAACTGTCATCTGGTTTTCATTGGTATACTACAGTATATCATTGTATTATGGAACTGCTGTAATTATGTTTCGAGTGCAAACATGAAGATTCCTGGTGCAAACACGGGAGCTGCATCTGGACTTGAGCTATTGAGTCTGATAACAATGGCAGAGTAAGCGCTGTTTTTTTCTTTTTATACCAAGATAATGCTTTCAGCACCAGAAACTCTTAATCCATGCTAGATTGGTTTTTAATTAGTTGAACTCAGACCATGGCATACGTGGTCTTTTTTTCTCCAAAAAACTTTATTTATTGTTTATTGTTCAACTGCTTCAGCGATCTAGAGGTTTCAGTGATTGAATGGCACCACAACCTAATCCTCCAATAATGTGAGCATTTTATCAGAGGGCAGAGAAAGAAAGAGAAAAGATTGATCATAGCCTTACAGTGCTGAAGTATTCCCTATAATATTTGTATTAATGTCAATATACACATTTAGAAGTGCACTAGATTATGGACACTAATTATGGACTGCTAGTGCATTCACGCAAAAAAAGGACTGTTGTCAAGTATTCATCTACAGAAAAGCTATGCATATCAACTTCTGGGGAAAAAAACAGCCTTAATGCTAGACGAAGTGATATCAGAAGACCCTATGAGCAAGATGTCCAGAATCAATCTGACTGAAGATAGCAAAACAGGAAAGAAGAAGAAACAAGAAAAGTGTTAAGCTAAAAAAAAATCCTAAGGTGACATGCAATACAACAAATGAATATACACTCAAGATGTTTGGCCATCCGGCATCCAACAGCATATGCACTGTAAACTACGGAGTTTGAGCAAACTTCCACTAGCCCAGGCAAATATATGTAACGAAGGGGGGGGGGAAATAATCAAAACTTTCAAGAAAGTACCTCAAGACTAAGCATGTAACTCAGTACGAATACCTCAGAATGAATAGATGATATGTTCTAATCATCTGATTATCAACAGATAAAAATACAGAAACAAATAGGTACACTTTCATTAAAAAAAACAAACATTTCAGAAAGGTTTGCATACAATTTTTCAGCTTTCATTAATTCATCCTTAGTAACTGCCCAGTCAAGGTGGCGATGATTTAAATTTGGCTAATAATTTGTTTATATTTTGAGAAATAGAATCAACTAAATTCATTAGAAATCACTGAAGGCAGGTATGAGCAAAAAAATTTTTTCAAAAAGCCACACCCACTTCAGGTTAAAAGCCAAATACGGATACAAATATTTGGAGCCCAATGCAGATACAGATACAAATCGTGGCATTGTGTGACACCACTACTACAACTGTGGGTAATTAGCTCTTGGGTTCTTCTGTATAAGGATTTGTAACGCCTTAAATACTTACATAGGTATGAAAGGTATATGCGAGCTCAGCTCTGTAACGGATGTGTTGGTGTGTGAGTGAGATGATCTGACAGGTGAGAGTGGCATGCAGTGTGCTCATACATTTTTAGGATGAACTCGATTTCACGGGTTAGTGCAAGACAAGCATTGTGGCCGGGATGCTGGGGGATCTGTCAGTGTTCTTATTATAGGCCCATTTCCTTTCTCATTCTCTTTAGAACCAGTGTTTGCTGTTATGGCTGACAGGCTTGAGCTCCTACTTGCTGATTGTGTGTAAGGAAGTGACTCCATTTAGGAAGCATGGTTGCTCACAAATCTACACCACGAGCACCTAAAAAAATTATTTGGACTCTGAACACGAGTCAGTGCAACTAGTTTAAACTCTAGATAACTAGATTCCCAAGAGCTCAGCAGAGATACCATAGGCGAGATGTGGATGTGGAGATTATACATGAAAACTTTGTATGTTACGAACAAAACTGGCACACAAGCATAAGTGATCAGTTGAAGCACTGTTCCTGTAGCAGAACAATGTGAGCTTCACCCCCTCTTACATATGCATTTGAGGGTAGACTGTGAACAAGCAGGAAGTTGGCGCAAATAAAGGATGTGAAGTTGTTAGTGCCTACAATCACATATTCTGATTCTGTTTTTCTAAACTTTATTGGCCCGTTCTACCACCCAAAAACCAGGTGTAAATTAGCACCATGTGTGTTGCTAGGAGCTTCATAGCAGTGTTGCCAGGTGTATTATTTTCCCACAGAATCCCAAATGACAAGCAGTATCATAAAAGACCTGCTTTCCCTATATAGTTCCTTCAGCAAGGTCTCATATTCTTATTCATATTCTGTCATACATTACAATAATAATGAATACAATGAATAAAAAATAACATAGTGCTGGCAGTTCAAAAGTATTTCAATTGTGCTGAAAACCACACGCCTGGAAAAACTACGTATTAAGCTCCAAGTAAAACACATGGTGCTAATTTACACCTGGTTTTCCCACAGAATTGAGCTATTTTTGAACTACCAGCATGGTATTGTTTTTTAATTCAGTCTCCTGGATAGTTTGTATTAGAACATTGGCGAAAGTATTATTCAGATATAACACTGCTTGTCAACTGGGATTCTTTAGCCATGCAGATCTGGCAACCCTTGCCATAGCACATACATCAAAAACTTGTACAACAAGAATAGAAAAAGCTCAACACACATTGAACATGCTTTTGTGGCTTTGGCAATTTTTCAATATTACAGGCGATGAAGTCACCCACAAGAAATATGGAATACTATTTACTTTAACACTTATCTTATTGTGTACACAGCAGTAATCAATTTTCGTATTAGCCATATTAATGCCGTCTTCACTGTTTACTTGTTCGGACACGAGTCTTTATTTAATGAGCACTTCGTTTTTAGAAAAAACATTACCTTCATTACGGAATTTGCGCTTCCTGTTTAGTCCTGAGCTTTTTGATAGTAGCTTACTGTGGTTTCATCATTTCACGTTGGGTTTTTAAACCTGCATTTAGTTTGTGTGATGAGCTACAGTCTTAAGAAAGCGAATCTTAACTTCAGACACACTGTGGACACATTTTGTGGCCATATCAATTTCAATTTTGTGCTACATCTCCTGATATACCTAGCCTACGTCTAGCCCTGACTTTCCAGCTCTCCAACTAATGCATCACTAATGCAACAATGTGGTCATTTGGAAGGACAAATGAGAAAAAAAATAGAAACAAGTAGAAAAGAAGAGCTCAACACCAGACAAGGTTTAATCAAGGTTTAAAATAGGATGCTAATCCCAAAGTTAGTTTTTAAGTTACAAATTTGAGGTTTTAACCTATTTCTTTTACTGTACTGTATTTTTAAAGCATACATTCAACAAGGGCAACAAGATGAAGAAGCAAAGGCTAAGGCAAGGGAAAACTAGTGAGTGTTATTTTATAAAGGCTTTTGCATTAAGCAAATGCATTAAGCTAACAAAGACAGAAGTGTTAATAAAGCGAGCTGAGCTAACTGAAACTAAAGTACAAAATAAGAGGATATTAAAGAGAAAAAGGTTCCTAGAAGCAAACAGACAACCAATGACCAGTTGACAAATAATATCCAGTGGTAGCTCACGGTTTAAACTTGAATTTGAATTTTAATGTGCCAGTGTCCAGAATGTTGTTTCAAGTTTCAAGTTGAGTTTATTGTCATTTCAACCATATGCAAGTACATAGTGAAACGAAACAACGTTTCTCCAGAACCAAGGTGCTACATAAGACAAACACAGAACAACATAGAACTACAAGGGACTACATAATTTATACATAAAATGCACAAGAGCAAACATGTGCAGACAGAACAAGACAGTACAATGACTACTGGGACAGACAATGGGCATAGTGAGTCCCAGTGCAGCGCCGATCAGTACACGGTTCTGTTTAAAAGTCAACCTAGTGACAATAGCGCAAAGAGTACAAGAGTACAATACAAGTAGCTGAAATAGTGTAAACATATGTGTAGACATAAGAGTAGCAGCCTATGTACCGTATAATAAAGTATTTTGGCGTCAAATCCAAGGACTCAGCCAGGCAGCCTTGAGCAAAACTTTTAACCCTCATTAATATGCCTGGATTTTTTTCTTCTAAAAAGCGTCTGCCAATAAATAACGTCAAAAATTAAAGAAGCAGCAAATGCATCAGGGAATACAGGGTTAATATGCAGCATTCACTGTGCTGTTATACTTCCACAACAGCTGCTAGCAAAAAGACACCTAATACTGGCCAGACTGTACCGCACACACTCACATCAGGCATTCATCACCACTCACGTGTGTGATGACCACCCCCAGGAGCTTTTAATATTTAATGTAAAGATTAATCAGCCCACTCATTATTTTAATCGTTCTTCCTTTATCCGAGCTGCCAGAGTTATGGATTACCCCCCGCAGACCCCAACAACAGCTCCCTGGATGGGGATTTATGGGTATTTTTGGATCAGTTAGCCTCCAGTCATATTTCACCATTTTTTGATGAGCCATTAAAATGTCCTGGGTGATTAAACAAAGGTGCCAAGATCAGGTCCTGCCTCCTTTTTACAGGCAAAAAAGCACGCTAGAAGGGATCTCTGTATGTAGTGATTAACATGTCCACTAACAAATCACACTTGAATGTGTGATGTAACTCCAAGATATGTTGCACATGCACAGTAGATACTATTGGCAGGACAGACTTTGGCAGAATATGCTGAGGAATAAAGCAGTGTGGTTACTAAGTAACAGTGACAGATATTCATGATATGCCCGGTATTGTAACAAAACAAACACCATTTTTAACACTAGTATGTTATTATTTGTAAAACCCGTTCAAGTTGGCATGTTTCCTCCCTGTTGGAGTGTACCTGTCTGTCTGGGTGAATGGAGGAATCCTGCCTCTATCCTAAAGTGATTGAGTGGGCGTCTGATGGAGAGTGTGCTGGAAGCGAAACATGCCAACCATTCAACTGGGACACACACACACACACCTATAAGGTCAGGCCTTCCACCACCCCTTTTCATTTAATTGCTCTTCCCTGGCTGGGGTTCTTTGTGGGCGAAGTGGAGAGTGCAAGTTGCCGATTACATAATCCCGTTTTACAGAGGTCCATCCATCACCCGCCTTTCATTTTATTGGAGCCAGACTGCAGCGAGTGCTGGGAGTGGAAACAAATTTCAGCAGCCTAGCATATCTGTTTAGTTTGCAGAAAGCAAAGGCAGTGTGGACAGAGAAAGAGAGAGAGAGAGAGAGAGAGAGAGAGAGAGAGAGAGGCAGAGAGAGAGAGAGAGAGAGAGAGGCAGAGAGAGAGAGAGAGAGAGAGAGGTAGGCAGGATGAAACATTCTTTGCTGGGTTCTGTCCGGTACAGGTCTGATGGTGATGCATGGTTATAGACCATCTGCACTCAGAGACGCTAAATTTATGATTATAGCGAGAGAGCTAAAAGGCTGTCCATTACGGTAACATAGAGGCCTCAGAAAAGAGTCCCTCATAAAGCCCAGCTTAGATTCAGCACTAAAACCCACACAATGTATGTAGCATTAGGCAAATTTACATGCCATTGCAATATGTCAATCATGAGATTCATGACCATCACGTACTAAAGCTGTAACACCCGCATTTACCACCTATACCTCAGAATCTGTTTGTGTTTGAGGCCACAAAAGAAGGTATGCACACACACACACACACACGTGTGTGTTCATCTGTGAGTTTCCTATTACCAGGCAGTGCTGTGCTCTCTCAAGGGGAGCTGTGAGTTGTGGCAACTGGATGGAGCGCCGGCTGCGGCTGAGAGATGATTGGTGGACATAAAGCTGGGTCATTCTGCTGACAATAGCGGAAAGACAATGAACTGAAGATGCATTCACACCTCGAATGGCTGTTGCTTTATTGATTCTTAAATGGCACCGCTGTCCAAATGGCTTGCAAGCCTTTTTTTGCCCTGACATCTCCACTGTGCATTGTTCAATTAGTTTTAGTGTCCCTGCACAGCTGCTGCTGTTGCCTTTGCTATGCACATGCTCCCAGGAAAACATAATTATCTCAGTAGAAGAGTAAAGGAAGAGCATCTAGGTACAAACACATCCACACTGAAGCAAGGTTATTTGTGTTGCAGCACAGATTGGCATTTCAAAGATGCTCAATATAAAGTCAAACTCCTACAAAGTGTTTGTTAGTGTCAAGTGTTTTTTTTTTAAACTGATAGTCTCTGAATTTAACCATGCTCAAAGCCATTGTATAATTCTCAATATATGCACACCTGTGACCAAATCACGATAATTGAATACTGAATTAATGTGCTAGGATTCGAATCAATATAAGCATTACACTTAAGTATTTGTTCTTTCCATGAGATATACTAATAATTGCCCATTATATTGCATAGCAACCAAAGCTTACTGTTAACAGACTATGTTGTGTTGCAGAACTGTTTTGAGCAACTATTATTATTATTATTATTATTATTATTAATAAACAACGTTTTTAGAATACTGGATTTAATCATATGTTTTTGTCACTCCACTTGGTGTCCTGTCTAATACCACCCTTATTCATGATGAAAAATCACTGTAACACATGCCCTCTTGTGGCTTAGTGGTTTAATTTATGTTCAGACACCACACTTCCAACACTGTAGAACTTTTTTACCTTAATGTAACATTTAAAATAGACAAACATTTTGCTTAACTCCGCTTCACTGTAAGCAAGTCTAATGATTTAATCTGGGCTAAACTATATATTTGTGCCATGACACTATGGATGATGACACAGCAGTTCCCAAAGTCTTTAAGTGTAATCGTAATGTGTGCTGTGACCAGTCAACCAGTTCTAGGTCTATACTCTTATTATCACATTACATGGACTCCATTTGGGAAAGACTTTTCAAATAGCCTATACCAAGTGGGTCACATTTAGAGCACATCTACTACCATAAACTACATGATCCAAAACTGGTCATCAGAACTCAATAATATCACAAATGTGATATTCACGCACATTTGCCGTAATCTCTTATTTTACTTTATACCCCAGCACAACTGAATTCTCGAATCTGATTGGTCAGGGAAGGTACTGAATAATTTTCTATAACAGCATGGCTTTGACAGTAAGGCCAGCTACAAGGCAAATCACAGGCATTTACCTGGACAGGTATATAAACACAATCTGTATGAAGCTTTCAATTGTTAGAATGGCCTGCTTTATATAATGAAAGTTGTTCTTTTTAGGACAGTGAAGACAAAATGGTATAAATTGAATTTCACATGTTTACAGTGCTATAATTTGGCTTTCAAGCAGCTGAATGGCCTATCATGTAGGTTAAAATGCTAATGATGCTAATACTGGGGCTTAAAACGTCAAAACCTCATTATAAAGAAAAACAGGAGAGCAAAAGCAGTCTTGACCATTCTCATAAATCAATATCAGCCATATGTCACATGTTCATAGTGTTATAACTTATCATTCAACAAGCAGTTGAAAGTTATGTCAAGACAGTTCTTGGTAATGCTAACTCTACTTAGCATGCTAAACCTAGTTGAACCACCAAAAGTTCTGGGACTGAAGATTTAAGCGGGATTGGGGGATGACTCAAGAATTAAAAAATAAAAGGACATTCAAATCTTATTCAGTTCCACCTACTCTATATACGCATTAGAGACCTAATCTTGACAAATGTTGACATATCTTGCATAGTGCTCCTTTAACTTGTCTTTTACACAAAGAGCTATTATGAATTTTCTAAAGCAGCTCTAACTTCATGTGATTTCAGAGTCTTGCTGTCTTGCTTATAGTATTTTGGGGTATTTGGGGTAATTTGTTTACCGAGCTGAATGTGTGGTCTAAGCTAAATAATTAACGATTCTTTTCCTCCAGTAATTGGTTTTGCACAGCCGCCAAATAACACTCTAATGTGAGCTGCTGCTCTATGCGCCGAGTCTAATTTCAGACGTTTGGTGCAAATCTGTCAGAGCTATAGGCTTAACACATGCATTATAAACTCACACTGGGTTTCTGATAGTATGCAGAGTAATTGATTTCACAATTCATTTTCACAATTACAAAGCTGGAATATCTATACACCTCAAGAATAATCAACAATTATTTAGATTTTTGATTGATTTTTTTTTTTACTTCACTGGGTAACACTTGCTTACTTTTCAAATGCGTTGTCAAGGAGAAACTAATTATGTGGCACTCGAGAGGTTTCAGTTACACTTATTTATACTTAAAGTAGACTGTGTACCAACCTCAGGCATTTTTAATAACCAAATGTGTAAATTACTGAAGTTTTTTTTTTTGCTGTCTGTCTATTCTTTCTTTTTTTCTTTTTTTCCCCCTTTTTTTTAATTGCTGTGCGATTGAGAAACGAGAACATCTGCATTAATGGCTTTAAATGACAACATCTGAAGAAAAAAAAAACCTAATTTGGCATGCAATAACTGTAGCATGATATGTTTATGAAATTTAAATAGCCGTGATTGAGTGCGCTTGTCTTCTTGAGATTTACACAAGAAAAATACAGTGTACAACATAAATCACAGTGAATCTCCACTTCTACCTCTTCACAAGGCCATTTCTAGATTAGCTGATCCTAAAGCGATCTGAAGCACAGCCTTTTGGGTCAGTTTCAGAAGTTGTTAATCCTCTGCTCTTTCGTCTCAACGAGGGAAGTGCTGAAGTCAGCAGACATCGTGGTGTTTGAGTGAGCCTTTCAGATAAATCGATATGTCTGCTTTCCCCCCCTTTTTCTTATCCATTTTTCTCCTCCATTCCACACACTGCACTGATACAGAGGTGGAAGATTGGGTGTGTGAAGTCCTAAGGGGATGGATGGAGTGTTGGGGGAAATTGGGGGTGGGGAGGACATTTCTGCTAAACTGAATGGCAAATCGTGGCCTGACAAGTGAAGGATATCAACTGAGGATAACCAGTGTTCCAAACGGCTGTCCAGGGGGTGACGGTGTCTGTCATGGCCGTGGGCTCGGTACTGATGTAAGACAGGGGAGATGGGTGCCGTTCATTTGGAGCTGGGGGGAGAACTGGTGGCAGAAGTGGTCACGTTAAATGAAATATATCACATCAATGCCAGCACCTTAATTACACCTGTCAATCAACAAGGGTCTGGCCTATCTGAAAGCTGTCTCCTTTCACCCCCAAAAATGCTACGTCTAGTCTACTCTTGATCATGCCTACCTTTCAAGTTTCTAGTCAGGGAAGCTGGAACGTGACGGTCTCTTAACAAGACCTGTTTAAACTATGCCATACATTCTGGATGTTTAGACAGATGGGTTGTAGGTCCTTTATTTAAAACCAATCTCAGAGAGCAGATGTGATGGGTAGAAATTGCATGTTCGTATGTATTTAATTTAGCTGCCAGCCTTTTCGAAAAGTGGACATTTTCAAAACTCGGCTCAACGTGATATGTGAAATATGGACTTTTAAAGATTTTTTTTTTTTTTAGCAAGGAACTGAAGAAAGTAAAGCTTTAAAGTGCACAGCTAGTAAAAGATGTGAACTAACCTTTACGTTTTTAATTCAGTCCATAAGCCAGCAACAAAGCAGCATTCGCATCAGAGTTGGAAAAATACCATGTCAGCGTGGAACAAGTTAAGGAAAGTGAATGAAATCTACACAGATATGCGCAGAAGAATAGAAATCTACATTCAGAATTGTCTACAATATTCCTATTCCCTAAGGCTCATATAGGACTTCACTTTTCTACTAGCATAACGTGGATCAAAATGCAACCATAAACAAAAAAGCATTCAGTTCTATTCTCTATATTTTCGTCTTTGTATTTCTGTCAGCCTTCTCGATCACTTACATAAATGAATCACTGCAAAAAACGGAGGGACAAATAACACAATATATGAATGCAGCACCAGGATAACTGCTGCAGCAGCAAAGGAAATTTGCTTTAAATGGAGGTAAATAAAACATGTTGCTCTTCTTGGATATTGGTCGCTTGCTGACTCTCATACCTGATACCAGAGGGGAAGAGTAAATGTATGTTCAACTCTGCAGCCAATGCATTGCCTGGCCACTGGGGTGCTCAAACTATCAAAGCAAGTAAGGCTTATGGATACAAGCCTGAGCAGAGCTCTATCCACCAGCTCAGCACTGCCTATATTCTCATTCTACAGCATTTTCATCAAATTGCTTGTTTTATTTATATCAACTGATACTTTCCTTCTCTCAGCGATTCCAGACTCAACTCCAGTCCTCAACCCCAGCCACCCCATACCCCCCCACCCCCACCACCACCACCACCACCAATGAAATGTATTGCTTGCTTATTGTAAATAAAACATAAAGCTTCCCTTGAGCTCTTCCCTGGAGAAACCCATATTTCTATTTTTGCAAACAGCAGCAGACCTTCTACGTTACTGGATATACAGTATAAATCTTTGCAAGAAAAAGTCTTATTTTACATTGCTGAGATGCTGGAAAAGCAACTTAAACAACATTGTTGTGCCAGATATTGACATCAAAAAGTGTAGCATTGCTATAACATTTTGTGTAAGCAAATGCAAATTGCTGAAACATTTTGTGTAAGCAGACGCATTGCATAGCCTCGCCTAGCTCTCTCTCTGTCACACTGGCACACACATGCACCTACATGTACAAACATACACCAGCATACACACATTGTGGGGAGTGCAAGTGTGTAACTAGTGTAACTATTAACTAGCCTAGCTTAATTATCTAAGCATTACGGAGGCAGTGATGGCAGTCCTGTGCTAGTGATCAGAAAGTTGCTCAAATCCTAAGACTTTTACATTGCTTTGGGTAAAAGCATCTTCAAAATGAATAAATAACATTAATTCATCCTCAGTAACCTCTTTATCCTGATCAGGGTTCTGTGGATCCGGAGCCTATCCTCGGAACACTCATCAGATGGGATTACACCCTGGATGGTATACCACAGGCTACCATACACACATTCACTCCTAGGGGCAATTTAGTGTAGGCCATCCACCTACTCTCATGCTTTTGGCAGCTGGGAGGAAACCAGAGAACCCTGGAAGAGATCCAGTGACTCAGTGATTCTGAAGCTATTTCAAAACATTGTAAATTAATATTTTGGATTTATTCCATTACTTATATGTTTAAGACAAAAGAACTTGCTATTGATACATTTAAGAGAACTTTGTACTGATACAGCACCAAAGAAAAGCAATCTGACTATTTGTGTGTTTGATTCAACAAGTGCTCGTGTTCACGTGCTTTTCAGTTTTGATGAAATGTTTTGGGACCACAGGGGGCATGGTGGCTTAGTGGTTATCATGTTTGCACTGCACTGGCAGCATTGGGGGTTCGATTCCTGCCTCTACTCTGTGTGTGTAGAGCCTGCAAGTTCTCCCCATGCATCAGGGATTTCCTCTTCCTCTCTGATTTCCTCCCCATTCTAAAGACATGTACTGTAGGCTGACTGGCATCTCTAAATTGTCCATAGTGTGTGTGATTGTGCCCTGCGATGGATTGGCACCCTGTCCAGGGTGTCCCCTGCTTTGTGCCCCAAGTCCCCTGGGATAGGCTCCCCATGAACCTGTGTAGGATAAGCAGTACAGACTATGGATGGATGTTTTGGCACAGCAAATTGTAATACTACACTTAATGGTATCATAATTCTGATACTGCAACAAGCCTACAGGAAGAAATAACTGTCAATAACGGATACTGATACTGAACAGCTAATAATTAATATAGATTAATTACATGATAATTATTTCCACAGCCCATCACAAACTACAACCCAGATAAATGCTCTTTTTTAAACAGTATTGGTAATTGTATCTCTCTATACTCATTCAAGTCAGGCTGAGATGCTGCTCATCTCAAGCCACTGGCACCAGAGGGATAATCTTGATTGATAGAGTATAAGAGAGAACGATCGATGTATGGTGTGGTGGAAGAGGAGAGGAATGGACGGCTAACACTAAACTTGACTCACTCAGTCATAAAGCCCACATAATTGTATCATGGACATGACACTGTCGTAATCATCCGTGGCAGCTTATGTCAGTTGATGACAAATGACAGTGATTTACCAATGGGGTTAACTTGCCCAAAGGACAGGCACGGTCAGGGGATTATGATTTAGCACAGGGGCTGGGAGATGTCGTCTGCTCCATGATTCACTAGAGCCACATAAAGCAACACATTCTCTCAGGCTGCATGGTCACAAGGAAACAGCTTCGCAATTACACCAATTACTCATCAACAGCAATGAGGTACATGTTATGCCAAAGTGATTTAAAATGCATAGTTTCAGTTATTAAGGGTTATTTGAGATTATTAGCCTTTTGCACTACATAGATGATTGTGCTAGCAGGGTAAACAACAACAAAAAAAAAAACATATAGTAGTGCTACTGCATATATCAAAATTTACCCTATTGTTAAGCATCCAATGTTTAAGAGGTTGTTTCCTTTTTCCTTTCAGGGTGTGACTAAACAAGGTATAATTTGATGATATATGACATATTAAACACCATGCATGCATTGTTGATGGCTGCAGTACATTCTGTGTGTGAGGTTACGTCTGACAACCCAGATGCAAGTCCAAATACTAATGCAAAGACAGGCAGGCTTTTTTTTTCTGAGGTACGTTTCTGAGTTTTAAAGTTACTGGACTATAAAATCACATTGAAATCACATTGTAATTATCAGTCTAATCTTAAGCTTAGCAGAATTACTGAAGGAAAAGAAGGATATAATTGCATTACAGTTGTGCAAAAAATCTATCCCAATGACTCACTTTGCTATCAGGCAAACATCTGAAAGAGTACATCATGCTGGGAAAATCAAAGTGAGGGAACCAAGGCCACTGATATTTAAAATTCTTAACTTTAATGGGAAGCTATAGTATAAGCAGAATGGGATAACAACACTCTTAAGATGCACAGTACAGCTCAACTTAGATATACACAGAGGATACCTAATAGACTCGTATGCATTGTATTGCCCTGAAGGCACTCAGGTATGATAGTGTCTGTATTTGATGTACATGGATAAGGTATGTAATGTGATGGACTATCATATCAGGATATTCACTCACAATCTAGACTGTTATATAACTGAAGAACCACTACAAAAGTTCAAGTAATTGTGGGACCGAATGATGAGAAAATTAGAAAACTTGAGCTGGTTTCAACTTTATGCAAATTACAAGTAGTCGCCACGTAGCACGGACTAACTGGGACTTGCTGGGTAAACTATCATATGAAAATCAATTTAAATTGTTCCATGTGTCATGGAGTTGACCACAATAAAATGGATAAAATGTTAGGTATAGTAGTATCTAGAACTAACTTGTTTGGATAATGGGTAATATTTTCAATCAATGTGTCATTCTTTAATAAATAAAAAAATGCTAAAAGGCAAATCGCTGTATTATGAGAGGAATAAAGCACTTCAGGATGTGCATTGTTATATTCAATCTACAATCCATGTCTATAAAATTCCTTTAGTTTCTTTAACCACTCATAACACTTTGTCAGTTGGTAGGGGTGTGGTTTCATGTTTCGGCAAAACAGTATGTTTCTCAGGTTCCTGTGGAAGAGAGAGCTGAATGTCTCACGTGCATGTGCACGTGGGACAGAGTTAGGGGCAATGCTATTTTCTCACTAGAGAATCCATTTAAAATAACATGTCCCCATGGTGTTACACAGCCATTTTTTTCCCCCTTGAATTTGTAAGCCACCGTCTTAAAACAGTGATCAATAATGGCATCAGTTCTAATGTCAAATGTGCTGGGTCTTGATGTTGGCACTTCACCTTCCTTATATCTTTTATGAAGAGTCCTGATTCATCTCCCTGTTCTACAGTGCAGACGTCTTCTAGCTAAGGTTCGAAGAAAAGACAATAACAGGACTCCAGGCTTGGCTCAAGGCCACTCTACATTTCTTTAACACCTGAACGTTTAACATTATGTACACTACAGAGAACTCTGAGGAGAGCTTATATGCCGGATTACAGGACGTGACCGGTAAAACTATAGATTCATAAACAAATATCAAATCTTTAATCATTTATTTAGCTTCCCATATATGCCCACTTGGAATATGCATTATTTGTCCTGTATTGTATTTTGACCTGTGTACCCTTACTGAACTGGATATTTGTACTCGTTATTGGGTGTAAATGCTGTGTCAAAGGTATTCATAAAAAGTTAATAAGATCTATCAAATAAAATGATGATCAGGCATATGGGGAGGCAGAGGAACAAACTCAGCCGTGTATGCAATCCTCACAGAGGGCCTCATGGGTCAGTTACACCCTGACCTATGACTCGAACAGCCTTGGGATTGTGGGTAGTAACCAGCAGAAGCACTCTTTTCCTTTAACTAATGAACTATTGATTTGGGTCAGGTGGGTTGAGGGGGGCGAGGGTCAGGAGTTCCAGGTTTATGACAGCATTACTCATTAATTATTCTTAATATCTCCACCTAAAGTCTTTACACAAAACACACAAGGTATAACAGTCAAAAATAGGTCATGACTGAAACAGGAATTTGTCAATTTGAAAGCTAACTTATAAATGTATAATCCTCATTCTGATCCTCTTATTATGATGTATGTTACATGCACAAGGAGGATTGAATAAGAAAACGCTGAAGTCACAAAGGCCAGAGAAGCCTGCAGTCAGTGAGCATTATGCCTCTTTAATTCCACTCCAGCTCCGCCATACATTATCCAGCATACTGCACATCAGCAGCAGTGCACATAAAAGTTGATTTTATTTATTTATATATATTTTTTAAGAGGCCAATGTCCAGAAATGCAACAGAAGCAATGTTCTTTGGAAAGGCTGGCACTTTTGTAGTTTTATAGCCACATTTTACTATCTAAAGTAATAAATGACCCCATTAAGTACACTCGCCATATAAATACTGCATGTGCATGTGTTAGTGCGTAAAAGTGTGCATGCATTGCTGTAACTGTGCGATCAAGAACGTGAGGCATTTCTCACTCAGGCTTTCTTCTTGTTCAGTCTTCACTTTCTTTTTCTCTTAGCTGTTTCTTCAGTCCAGAATAAATTATGTTGATGTCTCTGAGTAAACATGAGCAAATGTAAATTGTTAATATTAAAATAAAAATCTAAATTAAAATATTAAAATCATTTAAAATACTACATTAAGTAAATACTAGAAGTAGAGGCTCTCAATTAATGGTGGAAATATCAAGGTTATTTTCTAAGGTGCCAAAAATGCAGTACATCCCATAAGAGAACAAGCATGAAACTCCTATGGGGCAAAACATGCAAGATGTAAGATTCATTAAACTTGTATAATACATAGCATAACCAGGATTTATGAAATGCGCAGAAAAAATGATATTGAATAAACTGAATTGAATAAATGAATAAGCCTAATAACTGAGATATACAGCGGCTATTAAAACTGAATTTTCAAGACGTCAGTAACAAGAACTGTATGTATATACCCATTTAAGCATTCATTTCTTTCAATACTGATACCTTTATCTGATTAGAAAAAAATAAGATCTTGAATATTATATGTATTGAGAATTAAACAGTATTGTCTATATGATTATTTGGGTTTTTTTACAGTTCGGGATAATTGCTTTGTGGTTTGACTTTCTCCCACTCAATCAGATTCTAATAGAAAATGATGAGAAAACATCCTCACTGCAAACAAAGCTGTTTCTATTGATCATCATCAAGGGTACAAAAGTAAATTGAACAATAAATTTTGAAAAGTGCTGCAATTTACACAGACAGATCATTTGAGTGGGAGAAGCATCCCATCGGTTTCCCATACACCATCAACGTCTTCATCGTATAAGCTCGAAGCAGGATTCTGCAAGGACCTTTGTTTCCCCTTTCAGATTCCTTTGACCTCTGAGGTTCTCCAGGTTGTCTAATGCCTACCTTATCAATTTCCTTTGAATCACCCTGACGAGCAGAAAGACCTGGATTAGGAAGTGTGGCTAGTTATTATTTCAAAGCCACACATATCCATAGCCTCTTTTCTCTACACATCAACAGTGAAGGGCTCTGACCTCTGAGATGCAAAGTTAGTTCAAACCCTTTGAAGCTCTGCCAATAACAGAGACAGAAGCCACAGCACAGTACGACCATATCATTATTCAGTCATAACACAGAAATTTAGCATAATCCACAGAAGATTCCAAATAAAATGCTTACATGCCCTCTGAGATTATTCAAATATTTAGCTTTGAGATTATGACACCCTGTTATTAAAGACTCGGAGTGTGCAGGTTTCCTTGTACATTTCCAAGAAAATATGATAGAAGAATGTTCTCCTGTATAAGATCTCATTCTTTTTTTGGATTTTGGATTGAAAATAGCCTAAATACATAAAAAGAACTAACAAGAGACATTTAAGACCTTTCAGCAGTTATCCAGAAGCAGTAGCATAGAAATTAGACCATAACAGGTCCTAAAGAGTCCTGGAGGGTGCATAAAATCCTTTCTGCTCAGCTTCGCAGAGAAGCTATGTACTGCTATTGAGTTCAATAGCAATTCCAGACCTGTATGTTATTTAGAGGCTCCTCTTTTTATCTCATATTTAAAAGTGGAGATCTGTACAAGGTACAGGTGAGTAGGGGAAGTTAGAGGTAAAGGGTGAACATTGGCAAGCATGTTCCACAATGACCTTGGAAGTCTCTCAGCAGTCACTGACCCCCAGTGACAGGTCCTCCACTGCAAAGCTGGCACAGCCACTGCCTTTGGCACAGGCTGAGATCAGAGACAGCCTGAGGCTGGGCTCCTATCCCACAAGAGCCAGCTAACGATCGGCTGGCAGGCTCCAGGCTGGCATTTATTTGGGATACTGTTAAGAAAAGGGATGGTCACAGAATCATTGGCTATGTCACTTGATAATAGCCAGAGGCAAACAGGACTATGTGGGCTTGCATTCTTCACAAGAGCAATTCATTTGTTCTGCCTCCATGCGGTTTACTATCTGTGAGGCATCTCCCGCTCTCTCTTCTGGCCATCCAATACTCTCCCAAAGATTTCCAATTGCACTTGGACAATGGCCTCAGTGGACTGTAAAGGACCATTGATTTGGGCCTTCCTGCAAATATTCCTCCCAAACACTAAGGAGTATCTTTCAACCCATTTTACATCTTAATGGATATACCATTGAGTGCTGTTTGATTGTTTAACCAAGAAAGTATGCCTTTGAACCACATAGACTTTTTGCACTGAGCCTATCAGGGATGCTGGTCACAAACAGCCAGAGCAAACAAAAGCTTGGATATATGCTCTAATATGTACAGTAACATAATTTAGTAAGTAAAAAAAAAATAANACAGCATCCAGGCCTAATACAATGTCTACTGCAAATAGTTACCATGGTTACCATGCAAAACAAGCACCACCATAAAACCATTAACAAAATAATGGTTATAATGTGATTTTTTTTGCTGTTGTTTTTGGGGGACGATCTGTGTACCAAAACAAGAAGAATCTATAAGAAAGTGCAAAACTACTTTTAATTGCCCAGTTCAACTTCAACTATACCATTAAAGAAACCTACTGGGAAATTATCTCTGAGTGGCCAGCACTATCGTAAGAAGTAGGACATCAAGTAAAGACAGGTGCATCTCTATACAATATGTTTTATTTAAACTAATAGTACAGGCAAGGTTTTAATCGCCGTCTCCAAAGTCTTCGCGTTCATATATATATATATATAATTATAACATACTTTAACACCTCAAGAAAACAAATATAACATCTTACCAAAAGAAAGTAATCCCATTAGATAAATAAGGAGCCAGTTTAAAAACACAGCTGTATAAAAAAGCAGTCTGCCTAAAAATTACTAGCTTGCTTTCCTCACACAGTGAATGTCATATGTGCCATGCATTTGCCAGCATGATGGACATTAGTCTATTAGATTCAGTTTGTTAATGGTATAAGTATCAGATGGCAAACGTTCTGTGATGCTTGTGTGCCGTTACTTACACTGTAGAGATGGCAGTGGACAGTAGTAAGTCATAATGTCTGAATGGAGGTTAAGTCCCAAGAGTCCAGGTTAAATCCCAAAGAGTAACTAAGGACTCCATATTTAGGTTAAAATGGAAATTCTAATTATATATAAAGGTCATTTTATTTATTACTATTATTATTTTTTTCATATTAAATTAAAATTAAAAATAGTAAACAGCAGTTGCAGTTAGACAGTGTATTGGTGTTTCTCAGTGGAGTTGCAATTAAACCTTTAAATGATATCTTTTTCCTTTTCACTTTTGGTGGAAATCAGATATTCAGATTCTTGAACATTACTTATTGTTGAGATACAGTTAAAAATAAAGAAATCATATTTCAGTTTTTTCATTTTTTTCAGTTATTATGTTTCATCCAGAACAGAGGCAAGATTTATATATTTGATCTAAAATGGTCCAGCCTTTTAGAGATTTTTAGATTTCCATACATTAGATTTTCAGCACAAAATTAAATGTTACAGAAAAATGTTTGCATTTAGGCTGCTTCTGCAAGATGCTCAGTAAAACTTACCAGCTAATTTCCTTATAAAACTGCACAAATTGTACCTGAGATTACATTTTTTTCATCACAGGGTTATTTTTGAAGGCATCTTCAATCTTGAATGCCTTCAGCATTTCTTTGCATGTGCCTCAGACTTTTACACAATACTGTATATATACAGGACTGGGTCAGTTTGTTTGCGTTGGTACAGCGCTAGCGTGTTCCCTGCATGTTTGACTTGATTGACCTTTGACTGATTTGATTTGAGTTACTTGGCAGCAGTTACTTCTGAGATTCTATGCCAAGATAGATAACTTGTTTCAAACCAAAGACCAGAACTTAAAGACTGAATTTTGGACCATTTCTCCTGAGGTAAATCAGGTACTCTCTCCCGTAAAGTAGCAAATCTAGAAGCAGCTACAAAATCACAGACGAGTAAAGCTTTCCAATGCTCTTCTGCCGTTCATCTAAGAGTAGATGGAATGAGGCAGCCTGCAAAACGAAGCAGAACAAATGCATGATGTGTCTATGGTGGATTGTCCTCAATCGACTGGTTTCTCTCTCCTTTGGGAATTCTTGAATTTTATCTTATTTTGTCCTCATTCATCTATTTTTCCATAAAACAAAGTGTGACACATCCTTCACTTTTTCAATTTTTTCTCTCCTCCTCCTACATCCAAGCATGGGGCTTAATGCTAGAGGCCCTTCCCACTGTGTTTCTGCACAATTAGCTCCACAGAAACCAGGGGAATCGTAGCAGAGTTGGGGAGCTAAGATGGATGGTTTGAGTTGTGAAGGTGATGGCAAATAGTGAAAAGGAGAAAATCAGCCCAGTGGCATGCAAGCCTAGGCGGAAGCAGTAGTCCTGGGCAACTAGCTTCCTGCTTTTAATGAAATATACCAACTGGCTGAATTGTGGGAGCTGGCATAGGCCACGGTAACTAAAGCATCACAATCTACGCAACTCTCTTCAGGTTAATTACCCAGCAGGCACACACACACACACACACACACACGCAACAGGGCTGATCCATACATGCCTCTGATGCAGTGACAGCTACACCTATCAGCAGAAAAGTAGTTAGATACAAAGGTTCACAAGATATAAAAGTAAGGAACAAATTGTGCTGGTTGGTATACATATTGAGGAGAGTAAAAAAGTTTATAACCTTGTTTAAAATTCCTAAAAAAAAGTCTTTTGGTGTTTTAAAACATATGTAGAGATGTAAAAGGAAAATATCACACATTAACTCTACTATTTCATCTTCATATAGATGTTTCTTTAAGCAAATCTTATTTCCTTCTTTAGATAAAAGGTTCTGTAACTATGTGATATCACTTGGTATGAAAGACATAGCAAAAGAAAAGTAGGTACTTAATTCAAATATTTGATAGCATTCAGAATACCACAGCAATGCTGTCTTCCTGAATCTGATTGCTCAGAAGACTTTCAGTAACAGTATGGCTCTGTTAGTAGCATCAGCTACTCAAATCACAGGTTTACATTAATGAACTCATTCTAACACGTTATCATTTCTATAGTAACAGCTCATTCCCAGGTTGATCACCAATGGCTTTATTATTTACACATTTGTAAGCACAATAGTAACTATACCACTTCCAAATCATCTAACTTCTTTAGAGACCACAGTCAGCTTTATAGCAGCGTACGTTTTCCATCACTGAAAAGTCTTTAGCACAGAGGAGTTTAAAATTTCTGGTTTCTCTGTAACATGACGAGCTGCATGTTATATTTTGTCTTATTAATTTAACTTTATCTGCTTAATGTCTCTCCTACATTATATTATGCTGTATATTCATTAATATATTACAGAAAATGAACAAACAAGCAAAAAAAAACAAACAAAAAAAGGAATTGTTAGTAAATCGCTGTGGTATATGTGGGGGGAAATACTTTGGCTATCATTAGTGAAACGAAACCCGTAGCGTGAGAGAACGCACACTAATGACATGATATTGTTGTACGGGGTAACACATTTGTTCCTTACAGAAAGGCTACATTTTTTAATTCAGTTTTGTCTTAGTACCTTGAACGTTGCCTGTTTCAATCTAATTTCATCCAGTATATTAGTATTAAATAATAACTGAGCACACTATATAGTAATATATATGGCATCAGGGATCATTTGGTTGAGATTTCAGTCTAGATACTTTGTCTCATTGTGTTTTGTGTAAAACAAAAAATACCCCACGTCCCGATTATATCCATTTTGCTCCCTTTTTCTCTTTATACTTATTTCCCAATAGCCTATAACAGAGAGAATCTTTAACAAATGTTAGCAATATCCTTAACAATAAAACCAGTAAAGCTCATTGTGATTCATTTCTTCATTGTGTATGCACTTGCAGTATGTTTTAGATGATGTTCTTAGTAAAATGGCCATCTTCACTGCCCTGTCAGATCCCCACTGAAATCCCCCCCCCTCGTACTCTTCACTCTTACCCTCGGCAATTACAGCCCCAGCACTGTGCTCTGCATGTGTGTGAGTGTGTGCCAACCTGGTTTAATTGCTGTGTCATAATGGAACCTCATTTGATGAAGAACAATTTGAGCTCAGGCACTGCCTAATCAAATTAACAAAGTCTTTTTTGATTTTCAATTATCTCTTGCTTAGTGGAACATTTCTTCCTAGCTCACTGAGCATCAGTGGTGACAGGCCTGAAGAAGGCCTGGTTATAACACATTATAGCCAAAAAAAAAAGAGTATTTAACCCAACAGAAGTAAATAATTTTTTTAATACATATGTATAGATGTGATGGTAAGCACAAGACTATGCCACACCATTACCCGCATGCCCCAGTAAACAAAGAGGCTCCAGTGCAGTTAAAACCATTGAAATAAAATAGCATGATGGTTCACAGATTCTCTAACGCAACTATAACCGCATGTGTCTGCAGGGCAGGTCACAGTTGTGTGAGTGAAGAATCCAGTCTTGTTGAGTAAAGCCTTTCTCAGCCTGTGTGTGTGTATGTGTGTGTGAGGTCATGCTGTGACAGACGAGCGTTTAGTGCATTTAGCCTGGCCCAGAGTTAACACTATGTCATTGAGAGCTGTCATTAGTTCATGCAGAGTACAGCTGAAAGAAAGAGAGAAAGCCTGAGGGTGCAGAATAACACACACACACACACACACACACACACACACACACAGGGTGTAAAAGCCCGCGAAAAGCACAGCATATTAACACTCTTAATCTTCTCCCGCATATCGGTGGGGGACTGTTTCACGGTTATTACTTCTGTTCTTCAGGGGAAGATCTGGGCCATGATGAGATGCAGCAGCTAAGGTGAAACATCAGCCTGTGATGCATGCAGGAGCATGGGGGCAAAAAAAGGAACTGAGAATCCTCAGTCTTGCTGGAAATGAATATCATGATTATGTACAGTAAAGATCATGGTGCAGGGAAGATAATACCAGTGCAGATGACGGCAGATATGCTCCATTTTCTGCAGTGTGCATTATCCTACTGTATAGAAGTCAGCTAAAGACACACGGCTTCCATTACAGAGTTGCTCGGGATGACTGCATGCTATTTTATATTCAAACTAGAAAGTGGACATTATACTTGATGGAATTGATTTTTTTTTAAGAATAGGGAAACTGCAGGTAAGCACTTTAACAGCCCAAGGCATGAGATACACAGGCTTTCAATGCCTTTACATCATTGAGCAATGTTTAGGCATGGTGTGGCAGCATTTTGCTGATGCTGGCTTGTCTGTCTCAGACTAGTTGACACCGTCTGGTTTGGCCCATCAACTTCCTGGCAATGGTAACATTATAAGATGAGTTTTTATTCTTCGGTTTTACTTCAGGACACAAGAAAACACTGTAGGATGTGCTATGAGCTGGAAATTCATGTTTTGCCAAGTCTGCCAGTGGAAGATGATATAGGGTCCAAACCTCTGACCTGTTTGATCACCTATGAATACTACTACAATTTTGTCTAAATTTACAAATGACATTAAATCCTTCTTCACTAATACAAGTAAAAATAAGTCCTTATTTACTAAAAGGAACATACTAAAAGCATTAACACCAATACCATTAATACCAAACTCATTCACAATGATTAACATTGTGTCTAAGAGACATACACATTATGATTTAAGGTTATACATATATAACCTTAAATCATAATGTGTATGTATGTGTGTATATATATATATATGATATCAAATCAAGATTAAATGGCAAATGGCACGCAACCCGATATTTTTCCTTCAAGTCATAAATATTAAATAAAAAAATATTTGTGTCATTTTGAAAGAAATGATTAAATAAACCCAGAATTCTGGACAATCCTAAGTACTAATTAAATAATATTAACTCACAAAAAGTCCAGCATAATTGTGTTAAGATTGATTCTTTTTTTTTCTTCTTTCTAGATCTGTGATCCTATGCAAGAGGCTGATTCTCTCATATAACTCTAGGTTCAAACCAAATAAGATCTGGAACGAAGCACGTGTTTAGGCAGTGATCAGAGGTGATGGCATTTTGGGTGCTACGAAAATGGTCAGTTCACAGTTTCACTTTGCTCGTGACCTGTTATTAAGAAGAAACCGATACGGGCACGCCTACATTGTCACTGTCAATTTACTCTATAAAAAAACAGCTGAGGAAAGCAGAAAGATGATTGCTTCACATTCATATTCTACTCTACAGCCATACAATACAACACAACATCCCACACAAGATGGACTGAACCGAAAGAAAACACAGAGAGAATGAAGAGGAATACGTGATAGGCAGCAGGCGTAATAAAGTATGGTAAGTGCTCGTGGCCAGATTTAGAGAGGTTTTACGCGAACTGAAATGTGTCATTATTTTCCTTCCCCATGAATAGCGTGGCACAGCTAATTCAGGGGCTCATGCAAGAAATGTGCATTGTTTACTTGCATGGAAATGGCTGGGACTGAGGACGATTTTTATTGCCCACTATTCTTATAGAAAGAAAAAGCATGCAGATCACCGTTTGTCACTCTTTTTTTTTTTCATTTCATTGCTGGCAGTATGGCGAGAGCCTGATGCCATTATTTTATAACCCTGTCACGAGGCTGCAGTGTTCACTCATGGTTGTATCAGTCCCTTTCTAAAGGAGCAGTGGCTGTGTTTATAAGCTTTAAAAACAGAGCATGTGCCTTGTTAACAACACATATGTCAACTGCTTCTTATTTATATACGCTTTTTTTGAAAAATTGGCAAAGCACTCCTTTGTCATAAAGCTGAACAAAACGGAGAATGCTGAATAAGGGTAACTCTCTCGGCGTCAGAGCTAGAAAAGGTGAAACAAACTCGGCAATAGAGATGAGTACTACATCACTCCTAGCAGGGCAGGTCCCAGAGAGAAAACCTCAGAAAGGCTCCTTAAAAGTCAGCTTATAGCCCAGTCATTAAAAAGTAAAGGTCATTTTGGCAGTGGAATAGGCTTCTGGAGCTGCCTGATAATCTAAGAATTACAGAAGTTATTAAAGGGAAAATACTGACTAGTGGACCGCCTGGCTATCATCTGATTGAGCGAGATATGGCTAGAACCCTCCACAGACACATTTGGCAGCATCAGCACCATGCTCTTCCCATTTACCAAAGTGAATATTTCCTTCCTCATTTCCATTCTAGCTGTTACGTTCTCCACCGCTATGAATCAACCGCACTGTGAAATTGAAAGCAGAACAACAGCTGTGACTAAAAAGGGAGTTTGCCAGAAAAGTAGACAACAGAGGACGCTAACTGATTCTGGGCATCATCAGTCAAAACACTGGCCCCTCTGCAGTCCAAGCCTCGTATGAAACCCCCCAAAAAATCTCACAAGCAATCCATCAGTCAACACACTAAGACAGACAAGATAATGAATATCTGCCAGCATAATACACTGTAATCCAACAGGGAGCTGTCTCCGTAGTCTAGTCGGTTATTTTACTAAAAGTAGTAAAGAGTGAGAATACTAGTGTTAATCGTGTATCCAGGTCCACATGATTTACAATTCTCCATATATAGGGAGGAAATGAACACTTTTTCATATATATATATATAAAAGTGTTAAAAAGTGTGCAAAATTCTTAGGCACATGCAAATAGATGCTGTAGAGCAAAGATGCTTTCAAAAATAATGAAATTAAATATTTGTACATTAAAAAAATACTATAAAGAACAATGAACAGTAATCAATGAAACAGTCATTTTTGGTGTGACTACCCTTTGATTAAAAAAAAAATAGTCATTTCAGGTACAATGTGTGCAGTTTTATAAGGAAAATTGCTGTAAGTGTTACTGAGCATCTTGCAGAACCAGCCACAGGTCTTTAGGATACTTTGTCACACTTGCTTCTTATTTTTGCAGCAAAACCCAGCAGCTTTCATTATGTTTTTTAGTCTGAAAATTGGTCTCTTAGAAGTCATAAAATAAAACGTATTGAAATCATTCTCATGGCTGGATCGGGAAGCTGTCGCAAGGCTACGATGCACTTTAAACAGGAGACATGGCAAGCACATCCCACGCGACACAGGTGCCGAACTTATTAACTAATTCAAAAAGAGTGGAAGGGCTGCAGGGCCAACCGAGAAGTGGACATCCACAAACATCCACTGACGAAGGCACAGCCGACGGCACAGACAGACTTTTGGGACACCCTGTGTATGTAAATGTAGATGCCCACACAATGTACATGCCAACTCCTGACAGATGTCTGTTCCTTTCACAAAGTGTGTTCAGAACAGAGCCGTTCTTATCAATCTACAGCGTCTTTTAATTTCCACTCTCGTCCTGCTCCTCATTAGGTAGAAACATGATTTGGAGTATATTGTATAATTAAGAAGTAACCCTGAAATGAACTGATCTGCTCCTCCTGTGGTGCTGATGAAAGTTTTAATTAAGTGTCAAACAGTTATTGAGGAACATTTGGGCTCTCACACTGAGTATGTTTATCTGATTCATTTACACTGCTCCTGTTTAGGGGTGGTTATGAAAGTGCAGGCAAATACACATGCACACACACATTTGCCTCACACACACACACACACACACACACACACACACACACACACATACACACATTTGTCTTACTACCCTTGTGTGCACCTTGTACTGAGATAACTATTAATGCAGCTAATTAATGCTATGCCTAAATCTAAAACGAAGCCCAACCTTAACCTGAGAAACAAAAAGAAAACCTTTTGGCTCTTTTAGCTGTTAAAAGTAGCAGTTTTTATTCAAGAACAAAGCCCTCCACCATCAGCCAAACGTCCCCACAAGGTCAAAAATGACAGATATTACTATTCATGTTGGCACATTCGGTCCCCACAAAGACGCCTCCCCCCAACCAATAAATAAATAAATAAATAAATAAATAAAATAAAATAAAATGCACACACACCGAGCAGTTCCATGAAAAAATGCATATACTTATTACACTGTTCAATTTCCTGTAACCTGTAAAAGAAATCTGAAGAATCCTTACACAACATCTCATCAGAATTCTACATTTTCCTCGGCTATATTGTTAAAATGTACAAAATAAATAAAAACATCGACATTTCTGTTACAGCTAGTTTTCCCTTTTTTTTTTTTTTTTTTTTTTTACGCTTCTGTTCTGAACAGCACCAGAGCAAGAAAGCACTGATGGACATAAAAGTACATATTTGCTACGGTTCGAGTGTAACCACAGCTAACATAAGACGGAGAGCGAGGCCTCACATCAGCGCTGATGCAAGAAGAGCAGAGCAGCTGAGGATGTGCAACAGAAAAGGGATTAAGCAACAAGAAAGGCTTCTCCCTCACGCTCTCTGTCTCTCAGCATGAAGACTCAGAGCAAAGCTTTACCAGAGAGACACTAATGAGTTTAATTAATAATGGAAATAAATGCAGCCGACGTGGTAACTCCAGGGAGTTAAGCTGTGAACGCTCGCCTTTCTGCAAGCTCTTTCTGTTCGCCAGCTGCACTACTGTTCGCACTTAGATAGCAGCACACTCTGCATGCAATGCTCCACAGAGATACACACATATGGGCAGCACGCAGACATATAAAGCTAAAATGTGCTGTCTTTCTCTCTGTGATTACTTATAAACAATCACGCACCTCATTAGAGATTAAGCTGGCTATTCTCAGCTCTGAGAATTTTTAAAACAAATCCACGTGTCTTCAAAAGCTTCCTTGTAAAGATGTCAATTTGCTGGAGTTATTTATTTATTTATTTTATTTTTTTTGCTAATTACAGCCTCCTCTGAACAGCACCAGGTGTGCTAATGACAGGGATAACGACTATTCACTTTGGTTCGTCCAGATTTATTCTGTTGTACAACATGTTTAGAATAACAAATAAACAGTTAAGAGACAGAAGCTGCTATTGTTAGCATTTTCATCTTCTCAATACAGTTAAACATTCAGTGCTTCAAGAATTCAATACTTACTGTATAACAATACTTGCATACATATACTCAATAAAATAATACATGATAGACAGCATTGCTGATTAACTCACACAACCTGCACCCAGAGTTACTAATATATAATATATATTTTTGAACATGATCCTGTTTATTACATTATCCTGATATTTCTGTGCCTTGTGACTAATAACAACAACAAGCCCAAAGTGAAATCTCAAAGTGAAATGAATGATAGAATGACAGAAATGTTGACTGTAGAAATGGACACATTATTGGCAGAGCATCTGTGTACAAATCCAAATATCTTTAATGTCACTCGTGATAAAGATTAGAGTTTGGGTCTCGGGACGCAGCAGGGTTAGACTATCTCGTGACGACAACATTTACACGAGAACTCTCTATGCGCCACTTGCTTTCGACATTGTAAAGACGGATACCGCCATCTGCTGGGAATACTCGGACTTTTAAAACGCAGATGCAAATGTTCTTCTTTCAAATCAAAGCAGGTTTCGGAAGAAAATATAAAATAAACATGCCACTAAATAAATAAACGTTTGCATGCATACAATTAATTTTAACATTTGATAAAGACCTAAACTTTTAGGCAACTTTGATGTTTCTAGGGCTGAAGTCATGACCACCATTGTCCAATCCAAGACAAGTCCAAAACCAGAACTAGCAAGACTGAGTCCAAAGAAAAGCGAAACCGAGTCAAGCTCAAGACTGAAAACAATCAAATCCTCTTCAAGCCCAAGCATTTACTTCAACTTGTTGGCTTCATTCTTTCATTGCGACAATGATTAGTTTCTAGAAGAAGGAATTACTTCTTGTCAAACTTTGGGTTACGTTTTTCTTTTCTGTTGTGTTTGTAATAAAAAATTGTTTGAAAGTCAGCTTTGGTTTCTCAGGTTCATGTTTACCCAAGTCCATGACAAGTCCAAGTCAATATAGAAAGTATCCCTACATCCCTAATAGTTTGTGTCAGTTTCTAACATTTATTTAAAAAAACAGAATGGTAATAAGGTAATAGTGCTAATAGAGAAGCATATGGTAATATGTTTTATCCAGTCTACTCTAGCAAAACCTGCTTGAGCACCCCTTCATCTAGAGGGGACAGTATGTCACTGTGAATTAATGAGTATTAATTAGCCATCAAAAATGAACAAGGCCCTGTTCACCTTGCAGTGTCAGGGAAAGTCCAATCCCAAGATAAAGGTATTACGTTGGTGAAGTGCTATCCATCATACATGTCAGAAAATGATCCATATTAAGAAAAAATTCCCTGAGCTCTTAAAGATGTAAACTTCTAGTCTCTCTAACATAAAACAAGAGCATTATCATGATGTGATGGTTCTATATGGACACATACAGTAAAAAAGCAGTCTTACTCTGTGTGTGTGTGTAGAAGCATCACATCAGGATAATGAATAATTTATAAAATAATCATTTTATTCTCTCTTCATTTCCTACTATTTACACATTGTTCAATATCTTACCCTGTCCTTCCTTCAATCCGGTGGCATTTTGGTGTTTCTCGATAATGTCCATAAAGTACCACATAAATATAAACATATCAAATATCCGTTTCTGACAACATGATAGATATCAGTAAATTACTTAACACAGAACTGGGAAGAATTTTGCAGGGTGTGAATTAGTGAGCTCTGTGAACAAAAACAATGCTAAAGCAGTACCTCCAGCATGAAGCTATAGAAGAACATGGACTGACAGCATGTGTGTTTCACAGTCTGTAGGTGCAACACTTAAAGATGTCCACAAGATGTCTCTGTAAGAAAAGCAACAGCCTAGCCGAGCACTGTGCATTCCGCAGAAGCGTCTACCTGATCATGCAGCTGCCGCTCTCCATTGGACTCATTACTCACCTAAAAGAGCAGCCGCAATGTAAAACGAACACGATTGAGCTCAAAGAAAAGGCTCACTTGATTTGAACTGTTGTGTTCTATCAGGCATCGTGTTGTGGAAGATCTGTTTCGTAAACAGTGAGTATTAGGATGAGCCTCCAATCTGTGCATCTTCAGATTTACAGTCACCTTTTATAGCTTGAAGGGGAAAAAAAATGAAACATCTTTACATCAGGACGCATGATATATGAGGTCAAAAGAAACTTTAAACTCACATAGATGATAGCTGCCAGCTGCCATCCTGTTCAGACCGAAAGCAGTTCATCAAAATTTAATAGCGCCGTCTGTAATATAGACTGTAGACTTGCACAGATGATGAAAAAGACAGGAGGCATGTGTCAAAACAGAGTGTTACTTGAAAGTGTGTTCAACCATGCAACAAAGGTGCGGCTAGCTACCACAATTTGCCAATTAGAACGAAAGCGCATGATGACTTTGTCGTATAATCTCTACACCATTCCTCATTCATTTGCCTCTCAATCTCCGAGATATTTTGTCTTCTTGTTTTCTATTCTCCCTCTCTCTCATCCCTATTATTTATACCCTATCTAATATTTCTTTCCCTCCCCTCCCTTCCTCTCTCTGACATCTTGGATGTAGTGCTTAGAAGTAATTTTATGTGTTTAATAACTTCCAGCTCCATAAAACCTCTTGTTAAGGCAGCAATGAGGTCTAGTCAAATGGCAACCATAAAAAGTAGGAGGGAGCACAGCAGAGAAAAGGAAGAGTGTGAGAAAATGATCTTTGCTTTTTATTTATTTATTTATTTATTTTTTTAATGGACCCTCGGCTTTTAAAGAAATATCTATGTAAAAAAGACGAAGAAGTCAGTCTGGATTTGAGCTTGAGCTTCTCATCCACTGTTTATAATGGACAGCTCCAGCTGAGAGTGTGTTACATCTCTGAACTCCCACTATAATACCTTATCCAGCTCAGATTCTTATCCAGGGAGGTTTTTCAAGAAGTAGCCTTTCACTCAGGTTATTATTTCCAATTCTACTCAAGAACAACCACAGGGAGGGGAACACACAGCAGTATGCTGACAATGATGAGAGGAGAGGAGAAAATTCGGAGATATTTAAGTATGGAGGGATCTCAAGCGGCTGGTTGGCTGTGGAGGAATAAGCCCAGAATCTGGAGAAGATGAAATAACAGACTGTATTGTGAATGAGATGAGAGCACACTCAAAGCCAGCCGTGGCGGGAGCAGAACCTCAGGGCCGCAGTGTATAAAGCAGCTTGATTCCATTTGGAAGCAGCAATGATCCAGGGATGTTCTATTCTTACAACAGTGAAACGGTGCAAACTCATATCCTGCTATCGCACATAAGCAGGCTCGCTGACACATGCTCACACAGTGTTACTGTAGACTAACAGCAGAGCCTTCTCTTTAAATAAGTCACCTACATCTGATATGAAGGGAAAATTGCATCATGGATATTTCACAGGTGCTTTCCTCATGTCACTGGTTCATTCCCTTACACTCACATGATATACAGGCACATCTAATGTTACAACACCTATCAGCAGGATTGTGGATGTCTGTTTGCACTCCACCGAGTGAAGAAGCCCTGACTCAGTGGAGGACATTCCTGCACCTCAGGTGGACCCAGCAGCTACTGAGATGTAAATATAACCTGGGCTGAAGAAAAGAGGAAACCTTGGCCCTGCCATGTCCACAGGTCCAGGCTGAGCCCCAGGACCTTCCGGCTTCAGTGCTTTTGGCTTCATGCCCAGATGAGAGAGACAGGAGGAATGGACCAGGCCATCTTTCTCTCTTACTTCATCCCTCTGAACCGACCCACTATAGTGTGCTAGCGCTGGCACGGGTTTCGGAACAGGCCCATATGTCCACTAGTGCGAGATTGGCACCATACATCTGCTCATAGCACAGCCCCCTACTAAGAGCTGACTGACCTGCACGATCTTTGCTCACACCTAATTTTTCCTCTCTCCCACGTTCCATCTCCCTCTCTTTCTCTCTCTCTCCCTGTCTTTCTCTCTTCTTCTACAACTCTCTATTACTTAGATTACCTATAACACAAACCTGCACAAACTTGTATGATGCATAAAATAAATAAGTGGCGCTATATATATAATAGTAGAGAAGCCTTCTATAAGGTGTATGCAAATGTTTGACTGGTAAAGTACACAATGTTTTGGAGTTCTCGTCCTCATTAGAGAAATGATCAGGACCAGTTCTGAAGGCCTCCGAGAGCCCCGTCATTTCTGCAGTTTGTGGATACAAATCAAGGTCTGATTATCTGCCACTGTTACACATTTTTACCCTCCTTATCAGCTGGAATACACACAAGCCTGAATGCCTTAATCCCTCATATCAGCCATCTACAAAGATACAGTGGAAAAAATAATCAAGCCTCTATTGTGATGTTATCATTAACACAAAAGAATAATGATGTCCTTCTCTGCATAAAGATGATGAGAGATCTTAATATAAATGCTTGTTAACAAAGTGAGTTTTAAGGAGAGGGCATAATGGGGAACACTTGAAGCTTATTGGTGTTAATGTCAAGGCAGACTCTATTTGTTTTCAGCAAAATCCATCAAATATGAAGAACAAAGAGATCCTCAGCCTAATTACTGAAAGTGTAAGCTAAGGGCATAAGTGGATTCAAAGACTAGGCCTTTCTGTAAGCTTTGCACAATAACACACACACACACACACACACAAACACATACACACCATATATGGATAATTACTACATCGATACCAGCTCTTTTATTAATCATAAAACACAAAACACCAGCCTCAGGTTGAATGTATATATTGCACCATGTTTGAGACAAAAATATATATATATATATTATAGTAGAGAGAAAATATATAACAAAATTAATGATCATAGAGCTCATTTTTATAATGAAACATCTTATGCCTACACACTCATTTTCTTTCTGTCCAATCAGCTCCATACTACCAGTGTATATGTGTGTGTGTGTGTGTGTGTGTGTGTGTGTGTGTGTGTGTGTGTGTGTGTGTGTGTGGAAGCCCTATAAGAAGCTCTGCTCTAAATCAAAACATTTAGCCCTGGACTCAAGGGTCAGCATTGTATCATCTTCCATTGCACAGGGATACAAAGGTTGTCCAGTGGTTTCTATTTGATATCTATTTGGGGGAGAAAAAAAATATGAGATTTTCCCAGTCAAGCTAAATCTCTCCCCTGGGCTCAGGGATAGGCCAGTAAAGTGGTATAGCTGAACAATTAAAAAGTCACAGAGCTGAAACTTCTTAAGGATATCTTTCTTACAACGTGAATATAGAGAGACGGTGATACAAATGAGTGGGAAGTGGATTATTTTTTTTAACCAAGGTCACCACATGAAGCAAAAGACAATTCAAAAAACGAGCTGGTTTTCCAATAGCACTAATTGACAATTAGCCTGATTTTCAAGACAGCCTTCATTAATAAATGTCAGTATCTTCCTAGTATTTGTCTAGTATAGTCTTTAGTCTTTTGTACACATATAATGAATAGGCTCAATCCATAATTCAGTTTGCCTGCTGACTACGTTATTATTATTATTATTATTATTATTATTATTATTATTATTATTATTAGCATCAGATTAATATGCAGATGTGTAACGGTAATGGTGGCAGGTTCATCATTATTATTAGTGCTTGCCTTGCTTCGGTCAAATATTTCACAGAACACACTATCACAATGATTTGGATAAGGTAATGATTTCAGGGCAAATACTGGCACAGTTGTTTTGCATCAACTATCTAGTGGGAATAAGGATTATTCTGGACCTCTGTCTCCCACGCTTCCTACAGTCTGCTTTGTTTCTTCCTCCTCCTCCTTCTTTATTCAGCAAACTCCTCCTCTCTCCTAACAAAGAAACTGTGTCTAAATGATACCCAACTACTATACTATTAGGAAAACACAAGAACACATCATCCTGATCAGTGGTGTATTAATATTACCAGCAACACCGCTGTAAATCACACAATAAAACACACTGTTATTTTGTATTCTCACAGTACCATGCTCACACTCACACTGTGTAAATGTTCCTCCTTTGTCCTGTATAGTCAATGGCCAAATTTTATACACCACAGAACCATAGATCTACACGCATATGGCATATAGCTTGTCATTAATAATCATGTGTAGTGATAGCTTTTTTTCTCTTGCCACAGAAAAGAAATCAATTTAACAACAGGTGTAAATGAATTCTTCATTGTTTTATTGAATAATTGGTGCAAGCTTGCTGGGGGAACACTGGAGACATAATTAAATCTAAAGGCTAGCTGAATAAATGAAGTAGAGAGTTGGAGTGTGCAAGCTTGACAGATATTAATATCCTCCATTGAAATGTGGCGACGTCGGTAATAACCCATTCATAACGATAAAGTGTTCTTGGTCAGGACTTCAGAGATATGACAGATCATACGATTGGGAGATATGTACCTGTTTTTTTTTTTTCCTCCTCTCCTGTTAGAGCTAAAACTGAGCATTAATTAATAATCTCTGCAGAGTTACTAAACTAACTGCTAGTACTCATTAGAGCAAGAAGAAAAAGAGCATTTTATGGTCATGTCAGGTTTCGATTGCTGTGTCTGGAGACATGAGATGAGTTTTTTGGAGTTCAATTTGGTGTTCAATTGGTGTTTGAAGCAAAACTTAGAGTCTGTTGGAGCGCTATACAAACAGAATTGAACTGAATTGAAATTGTTAGACATCTTACTTATAAGTGTATGATGTGAGACAGACACTCGTGTCTCATGTTAGACATCTGCATGTAGATAAGGCCTGACATCGAACAGCGTGTTCTCTGGGAGCGTGAATGAGGTGTGTCCACCTTTGTGTGAGGCAACATGGGATTGAGGCTTACCCCATGATGCAACTGCACTCCTTAAATTGTCACACATTTCTGAATAACATACATACTCGAATAACACGTTAAAGAGAGAGAGAGAAATCGACCTTTTTGTGAATCCAAGGCTGATACTGATATACATAAATGCAACTTCTGCTCCTTGTCTCCCTGCTCCTGTCCCTCGTTTTGCCTTTGAGGTCAATGCATCTTTATTTTTTATTTGAAAACAAAAATGCAGAGCAGTAGATGAATAATGGAAATGTGGAAGCCACCTTTTAATCTCAGCGGGGCTTCTGTGCCATTCTTCAAAGCCAACTGCAGCCCCCCTTTGACAAAAACACACGCACACACACAGCCATTAGGTGATCTTTGCCAATATGATTGTGTGGACTGTTAATATAGTACATGGTAGGAGGTCAGCTAATGATCATGTTGAACATGCAGTGTATTTATACACACTCACATACTCAGTCACACCCGCACACACACACACACACAAACACATGCATGCACGCACACACACATCCACACATACGCTCAAAAGCATTTCAAATTTTATTTAAGATATATGTATCTAAAAAAACAATAGTGTATATATTTGAAACCAATTATGCGGATGCCCTTTCTTTCTGCTTCCCTCTCACACACACACACACACACACACACACACACACACACACACACACACACACACACACACCCAAAAGGTTCCAAATGCCACACCACCAACTACAATATGTGCTCATTAAAGTGTTATCATTCAGGTAACACTTTTTATTCAATTAATTAAATAATGACACACATATGCACTCAAATGAGAGAAATGTATCCTAAGGCACGTGAAGCTAGAAAGTGCTCAAAATCCAAGGCAAAGCCTGTCCACACACTGAATGAAAACCAGACCACAAAGGCCTATCCAAATGTATATTTATTATTTTAAACTTGCAGAGTGAAAAAAGTGCAAACAGCACAAACAGACCAGTGAGCAAACGTTTTAGCCCATCGCTTTCTTCAGTGCTCACCTAACAAACAACAGAAAACTGAGACCAGCTGAGCTTGATCAAGAGGAAGCTTTACTGTAGTTACAGAGCTTAGTTCCGGAAAATATTATGGAAAATCCTTCTCTTCATTCAAGCCATTAGGGAATAAAGAGTTTAGCTCGAAAATCCAAAATGCCTCTCTTTGCAAGAAGTAGTTTTGTTTGTAACAGTTGTGTTTTTGTGGTGTATTTCTATATTATATTTTCTGGAAGTGAGCGTAATGGCAATGGAAGTAACGGCGCTATGGAAGTTTAAAATAATAAGTACACATTTGCATAGACCTTTGTGCTCTGGTTTTCATTCAGGCATATGTATTGATCACTAAGTAAACAATCAGATGCACTTGTCGTTATAGTAGGGATAGTTATTACATATGAGAAGAAACTAATTATGAAGTTGGTATGAAAATGCCATAAAAATAAACAATAGCTCTCTCTGGATGCTCTGTTCTACTGTGTTTGGCCTAATAAGTGTACTGTTTACTGTTAAATTTCTCAACCTCAATTCAAGTTTCTTTTTTCTTCTTCGTACCTGTTTAGAAGACCTGCAGCAAAATTTAATAAGGCTATAAGAATGTATTTTTGCAAGTTAAATGGACATCATTCTAGTACTCTTGTATTTATAATTTATATAATGAATAAGCTATTTCCCAACTCTAACACTAATTTGATTAATGACATGCAAAATACACTCACGCAGGGATATCAGAACAGCTCCAAATAGAAATGTGATTAATCCAAAATAGAACATCAAAGCTCTACAATCCGTGCAATGGGTTAAATAGAAATTTATAATGTAGGGCACAAGACACAGACAATATGTGAGAGAAATTAAGCCCTTTCATTTCTCTCGCTCTCCCCTTCTCTTTTTCTCTTTCTGCGTCTAAATTGCTTGGGCAGTGCCACCAGAATAACATATGACTTTCATAATAAAACCACGGAAGCCCATGCAAATAAGTGTGAAATTGCAATATAATCATTTATGTAACTGAAACAGTGGTGTGGTGAAGCATCATTATTCTCTCTCCCCTCTTAGTTCTTGTTTTTGCGACAGAGAGGGAGAAAATTATTAAGATGAAAGAAACCGTGGTGGAAAAAAAAAGCGAGTTTCCACTCCACTCTCTCAAAACTCACATATGCAGACATTTTAATGATATGCACATGTGGGATAGGACTGAATACACCCTGGTTAGGAAAAACCTTGCAAACATATGCTTGTCTTCACTCTTGGCCTGACTTCTTGAGTCCAGACCCAGAAACAATTCTGGGCTCATCATCACAGCTTTACTTTCACATAGAAGAATTCCTTCTGAATCATATATCGATTGTGCAATTCTATGCATCAATATTATGCATGCAGACTTGCAAAATGGTAGCTAATAGGTTCATACATTTATTGTTAGTTTTTTTTATATATATATTATTTTTCCTTTGTACCAGTACAAGTGTTCTCCTATAAAAAGCTTTGCAGCTATGCAGAATGGGACAAAATGTGTGTGTGTGTTTTTTTTTAAATGTTCTCAATGAAAGCAATCGAACCACAAACGTGAGCTAATTACAGCGCTCCAGTCCTATGAAATTATGGTTTTACATATCAATAGTGCATTCTGTCGTGTCCATTGACCATAGCAACCTTTTCCCCACCATCATGAAACTTGAAACATGAAGTCACATTTCTTAGTATGCATGTTCTTCCCAATCATAGAATATTAAGGCAACAAACAGTGGGTTTAAACATTCTGTTAATTATAATAAACAATTAACAAAGAATTCAAATAATAATAATAATAGCAAAAAAAAAAGAGTGGAATAATTGGGTCAGAATGGCATGAGTTTGTGTCCTACCAGGAAAGGCACTCATAACAGAAAACATGGAAAGGATTCATGTCAGACGCACTACTGGTGTCCTACAAGGCTCAGTGCTTGGGCCTCTTTCTCTTTCGAGTCTATACCTGCTCTCCTGATAATGTAATATTTTCACATGGCTTCTTCTACACGGTTATTCTGATGACACTCAAAATCGTATTTTCCAAGGTTACAGTTCATTGCTCAGCAAGCTGAGCATCTCAGCAGTTCATCACCTAAATCTGAATCCCAGCAAGAATGAAACGCTATATAATTTCTCAAAATGCACACCTACACCTTGATTTTTATTTCTTCTTTCTAACAAAGGTTTAGTGTTGTTCATGTGTTGTTCAGACCTTACTCAGCCATGCAGCATTTCTCCTTTATGGCATCAGGAGGACAGCAGTGAGGTCACTTGGATAATTGTTGACTCCTGATGCTTGCTCCTGTCTGATCTTCCTGCCATTAGGCCCTTACAACTGATACCAAATGCAGCACCCCAACTTGTCTTCAATCTTCCTAATCTTTTGGCTTCCTGATACAGCCCATGTTACTTTTTGAAGGTGAAAGTGAAGTGACGTGTAGCCACGTATGGTGACCCATACTCAGATTAAGTGGAATAACTGGGTCAGAATGGGAGTTTGTGTCCTACCAGAAAAGGCACTCTCTCTCCCTTTCCAAGTGCACACACAGTAATAAACACACACCCGGAGCAGTGGGCAGCCTTTTTTGCTGCGACGCCCGGGGAGCAGTTGGGTTCAGGCTGTCACCTCAGTAGTGGTATTGAGGGTGGAAGAGAGCACTGGTCATTCACTCCCCCCACCTACAATCCCTGCCGGACCTGAGACTCAAATCCACGACCTTCAGGTTCACCTTTGGGTTATAAGTCCAACTCTCTAACCATTAGGCCACGACTGCCCCATTTTGCTTGCCTTCAAAGCCAAAAAACGGCCAGCTACCACCTATCTGTTTGCAAAAGTCAAATTCCCGACAGTACATAGCGCCTTTTAAACTACAAGTAGGACTGGGTTTAACACTACACAAGGGTGTCAAACATCAAAGCTCTTCTCTCTTGAAGCCCTAACTCTCCAAAAAACACTTGAACTCCAATGAACTCTTAGTGTATACTTAACAATAAAAAGACATTTTACTCTGTGTATTAATCTATCCATGTACCAGCACTTTTGACGTTTGGAAGTGCTTTAGCTTATCAAATACTTGCTTTCTGGAGAAGGGTGCCTGCCAAATAGTGTAAAACTAGATGGAAATGTTCATTAAAACTTAAATTTGTTGCAAATAATGGCAGAAATATGCATAATGGCAGAAATATGCATAAATGCAGAAATAGGCCATTCCAAGTTATTAGAATTGTAAACACAAGTTAAATGAGGCCATATGGACACTAAGGTTTGAATTCTATCCTCATTTACGGCTAAAAATTCTTTCCTCCAAAAATAGTACTGATAATTAGAGAGCTGTTATTGTTTCAAGTCTGGTGTTTTGTATTACTTACAGCCAACTTCTTAAAATAAATTTGTTTCCTCTGAAACACCAGCATTATGCCTCTCACATCTCTCAAATCTTACTAAAACAGTGAAGGTACTTTGGCAAACAAACGCCACTTGGCTAATTTTGTGTCAGTCAAACTCCTTAGCAAGACTAGAGTGAGATACATTGATACTCGTAGAAATAGTTAACCCATGTAAGAATTCCCTCTAGTCTTGGAAGAATGATAATAAAAAAAACTGTGTCCACCTTTAAACGGCATGAAACAATTCAAGTGGGCCCATTTGTAATCTGAAATTAGGATCTGAGTGACTGCAGGAGCTACAATGCGATACACAATGAGACCATCTTGCGGCTCCGCGGGGGCACATAGGGATGCCTGAAAAGCAGCAGATCTACACAAGGGAAACAGCTGGCACAGCTGAGCGCCAAAGACCCAGGCTGCCTGGGCTAAGCACAGTGGAGAGCCCAGATAGTGCCCACCTGCCTGGCCCTGGGCCAGCTCAGCTACACACTACACAGCTAGCCAGCCATCTGTGCATGAAGCCCTCAGTGCCTGGATCCCAAACCACAGCTGGCTCTCATCGGAACTGAACCTGATAAAGCTCCAGTATCTTCTGGTGAGTGATGATACATACATCAGACAAATGTGTCTGGAAACCAAAGCTGCTGGGCAAGTGAGGAAGAGCGATCTGTAATCAGGCACTGGAGTGGAGAGCTGGCTGGAGTGGGGGAAAAAACAATCAGCACACTAAAGCGATCAGATAATGCTTAGTGTTCATGTTGTGCTTCAGACCAGCGTCCACCGGGACAGCCTCTTGTGAATCTTAATCACAGAGTTTATTGCATTCCCAGAGTTTTCCTCCCCTCCACTCGTCTAATTAAAAGTGCTGAAAATGTGCAAATGAACTTAAATGAAATTAGAAAGAATCCCCAGTTATCAGATGTGGGAAGCAGGTAGGGGTTTGAAAGGGAGAGAAAAACAGAGAAAGAAAGGGTGTTAATGATGGTAGAAGCAGTAGGAGTAGTTTTTCCCTATAACCCCCTTTGCCCTGAGAGTATGATAACACGCGTACATATTAACATACACAGAGTTTATTATATCTTCCCTTCTTTGAGTATGTCTCTCTGTTTGTGCTAGTGCTAACAGAAGAAGGCTGTATTTTCAGTTTTTCAGATGTGGTCTGTGAGCAAGCTTCCACCATGGTCCCAAAATCCAGCAGAAGCCATTAGATCACACCTTTGATCGACAGTGTGCATCTGAAGTGGGGATTTCCTGCATGTGGGAAAGCAGTGTGAACTGAGAGAGGGCTGACTCTTTCCTCCTAGCAAGCTTTTAAGCAAATTGCCATGTGCGCAGACCTCCCCTGAATACCAATGCAGTTGTGGCAGTGTTCATTGACTAGACAGTGTCAGGAAACATTTGAGAGTGTTTCTACTATTTTGTTCTCTTTCCAGGAACAACTACCTTACATATTTGAGTGATAAATATCCACACGCATACAAAGATGTTTACCAAGAAGAGTAAAACTCGTAACTTGACCAGAATAACACAAACCACCATGGTATGGACTGGAATTCACTCATATATGTATATTAAGTGAAAGATAAGTACATTTTCATTTCTTTAAGAATTATTTTTGTTAAGAATTATTCTCGTCTCATTACATTCAGTCAAAATACCAGAATTATTAGTTTAAGAAAACATGAGAAAAATGATTGTATAGTTGTATAAAATAAAATAAAAAATTCAATGCAAAATACCTTTCCTCTAACAAAAGTCATTCTCCTAAAAAGTATTTATTTAAAATGTATACAGTTTATTGCTCTCAGTTTACAGAGGCTCTGCTTTTTTAACCAAATATAAGGTTGCACATAATTAAAATCATTTTGTCATCTATAACCAGCTTTTGACACATAAGAGACACAAGTAAAGTAATTCATATAAAAAAATACTTAAGCAGCTATGGATACCATAATAGGTTTCAAAAGTCTGGAACAGTTGAAATTTCACCACAAAGAGA
>CM074956.1:13556815-13586328 GCA_037577455.1 Pangasius macronema | reverse complement strand
AGTTGTATAAAATAAAATAAAAAATTCAATGCAAAATACCTTTCCTCTAACAAAAGTCATTCTCCTAAAAAGTATTTCTTTAAAATGTATACAGTTTATTGCTCTCAGTTTACAGAGGCTCTGCTTTTTTAACCAAATATAAGGTTGCACATATTTAAAATCATTTTGTCATCTATAACCAGCTTTTGACACATAAGAGACACAAGTAAAGTCGTCTTCTTCTTCTTTAGACTTTTCCCTTCAGGGGTCGCCACAGCGAATCATCACTCTCCACCTATCCCTATCTTCTGCATCCTCAACACTTGCNAAAAAATACTTAAGCAGCTATGGATACCATAATAGGTTTCAAAAGTCTGGAACAGTTGAAATTTCACCACAAAGAGAGTGGATGAGTATATTGCCTGAACACTTTTTGGGAATTTTACCCAATTTTCTCCCAATTTGCCAATTACCATCCACTAGCTAGCTCTAGCTAGTAATATAACAGCTACCAACAAGGGAGGGTGAGAGCCAGCATGTGCTATCTCTGAGACACATGAAAGTGCTAACTATCCTCTTCCACATATATGCTCACAGATGCTCACAGTGTCACTCTGATGGACAGGGGATACATTAATACCATTCCACCCAGAGATTCAGCCAATTTTATTCTCTTGGACTCCTGACCAGAGATAGCTGTGGCAAGAAAGGGCAAACATTTTTCTGTTCTGCCAAACAGGAGTCAGGAATCGCACCTATACCTATACTGTAAAACATGAAGATAGCTCACTGACGCTTTGTTAGTGCTTTGAATTCTACTAAATGCCAGGATATTTTAGTCAAAATTTGATTGCTTCTGCCAAGAGGCCAAGACATGGCGATAGTTTATGGGAACTTGAATTAAAAAAAATGAATGAAATGGCCTGGAGGATCTCTACAAGCTTGCTAGATGAAGAGGTGGTGCTGTTGTTCTGTACAGCGAGAGGAGACACTTTACCAAATATTAATTGTAAGGGATGTTAACCAGTGTTTGAACAGTTAAAGGTTCAAAAATATAGCATGTGTTATTCGCTTTATATTTTATATTTTGCTAGTTTTGATGAATGGTGTCAATAATTCTGGAGCTGACTGTAGGACAGCTCTATCTTCAGTGCTGTGGATGTGCTGTGTTCTGTTATTCTTTATCCAGCAAAAAATCAGTAGATACTACAGCATTGCGTTGAAGGGCAATAATCTGCTGCTCCAGCATTCTATAAGTGCAAACTTTCATTTGCTTCTTTTATTTTTACTCAGTTGTTTTATTTACTTCTCTGTCCTTTGCAAAATCAAAGAAGTTTCAGGCACCTCAGGTCTCCATTGATGTCTGTGAAGTGGGGTGATTTGAATCCCCTCACCACCCCCATCTCTCCGGCTGTCCTCCAAGGGATACAGAAAGCAGTGCAGGCAGGCGAGAAGACGAGTTCTGAGGAGCATGTGAACATCAATGGAGAGATGAGGTTTGAAGGGAGGAGGACACATTCCGGAGAGAGGATAGGGGTTGGAAGGAGTGCACAGGGGGTTTATTAGAGCAGCTGCCATGTCCTCCATACAGGACAAACACTTCCGCTCATTCAAATGAGGACCCTACTGTCCTCAGAGATACAGAAAAACTAAAAGACTAAGGATTCTGTCCTGTTTTTGGTAGAATACATTGGGTTTTTTTTCTGAACAGTAATGAATTAGCCCTTCGAAAATGCCTTTATAATGATTTGTTGTCAGCAGCCCTTTTAGAAATGCAGACCACATGGTACATACCACTCAAGTCCAGTACACTCTGTTCCGCTCTACCTCGAAACAACTTTAAAAAGTATCACATAGCATGAGTACAAACAGAACTTTTGAGTGGCTATGGAAGCTTTTTTTTATTTATTTTTTTTGTTTTAAAAAAAGAGCTAATGTCACTACCTGGTTACTTCATTAAGTCTTTTTTCCTGTTTTGTACAGACGAGTTTCTTTAGGGGACACATCCCTATGCTAATGAGCCTAAGTCTAGTGTTGACGCTGCAGGATATGTTAGCAAACACTTAACCCTTCAAGGGAAAACACCACAATCCATCAAAAAATATTTCAAAAGCCAATTGGGGAAAAACAAGTGAGGAAAAAAAAACACTCTCAATATCCTCTCATGACAAATTGGATGTTTAAACTGGTCTCCTATACACTACCATGCACTCGGCTCACAGCTTCTTCTATAAACTATACAACAGAGAGGAATAACGTTTCTTCTTCTAAGCCTACTGGGCAATGCAGTCAGAAGAATCAAAGTACAGTAGACTGCAATTACAGAGAAGTCACATGAACTTCACAGGGAATGATTTCACACATGAAATGTATGTGGCTTTCAGGCACTTCACATGTTTTTCACATGCTTTTTTTTTTCACATGATTAATTTATTTTCACATGTGACTTTTCATTTATGTTGAAAAGTCATTTATATTCATATTTGATTCTTTTTACATGGGATTTTTTCATGATTTATTCATTTATTTTCACATATATTTTTACACAAATTTATTTTCACGTGTGATTTTATGATTTATGATTTTCACATGATTCAGGATTTACTTTCACACGTATTTTTTTTTCCAATAATTTATTAATTTTCATGTATGATTTTTGCCATGTTTCTTTTATTTTTACATGTGAATTTTATTTCAAATGATTCATTTATTTTCACCTGTAGGGCCTGTGGTTTCATTTTCAACATGTCATTTTCTCACACAACCACTGTTCACATGATGTCATGTGTTTACTTGACTTCACATGAGCGATTTCAGGGAATACCATGTTGAAATGCACAACATATCAACATGATCACATGGAGATCACATGTAGAATAGATATGAATTTCCATAATAGGGCGATATCACATGGCATGTTAATGCTTTTAAAGTAAACGTAGACAGCCAGGTGCTAACTTTCACAAAATAAAATTAAGACCTAAACAAATGCAGATGTGATCATCTACACTCTCAGGACTTTGGTCAAAAAAACTATTTCAGCAGAATCAGTGATGCCTCTCTCATGGAGCAATCCAGTGCAGTTCAGGAAGGAGAATTATCCCACAGGGACAGACTGCCTGGATTCCCAGCCTCTGTTCCCACCAAGCCCTGGAAGTATCTCCTGTAATGCTTCTCAATAACAGCAAAAAACTGCTCTAATTTACTTTGAGTTGGTGTGGAGGGAAAATGAGTGCTTATCGCTCCTGGGAGACTCTTTTTAGTCTTCAGCAAACTTCACAAACATGCTAAAATCTGCTCTTTTTAACTAAATTCTGTTTCTTAGGACACTCTTATAGCATGCTGTTGGCAAGAAAATCCCAGAGATGGCAATAAGAGACACCTCAAGAGGATAAAGTGCTGGGGTGATAGAGACTTGCAATGTGTTTCAGTTAACTCAATGCAAGTCCGACTCCACCAGGAAGAGCGACAGCGTGCTCAATTACATGTCAGCAATGAAGGTCACATATCATTGTTTTTGTAACGCATTGTACAAAGATGGATGGGTCTGCTGATAATGTTTAACTATCTAATCTCACAGGGGGAACAGCTAGTGCGAGATTAAGGAGCTCCTCTCCTTGGAAGCCCTTGACGAAGTGAAGCCCCTTATTATTAGCCATTGGCACTGGTGTCTCTCAAGCATTAACTCCCATCTCTTATGCAGTCCGCAGCAAGACATCGGCGAACATCTCCGCAAAAATGAAAGCGCAGTCTTGCAGTGATGAAAAGAGTGAGCGGAGGGGGGTCACTTCTCTGAGTCGTAGTGCCTGCTTAGCTGTGTAGCTCATTTAAAAGCTCCCATCGTGACTGAGACACCCTCTCTCCATGTCAAAAAGGTGTGGGAATGCCAGACAGGAGACTCAGTTGCTTTACAAGTCACTTGCAGCTATGTTTGATTAAATCATGCTGCCTACGACGGCAGCATGAAAGCTATGATATTATAGACACGTGCTTTAATGTGGTAAATAGAGAGCGTGCAAACTGAGTGGTCTACTTGTAATTAGGCCAGTCATACACAGAAAAAAGAGCGCGATGCATGTCTCGTACAAAGTGTTTTACAAAGACTATTTGTTCTCTGTTGCTGTCGAAAGGATTTAGTTTATCTCTCTCTTCTCATATATATATATATATATACACACCTCTGTGATTTGGTTAGATAGCTCTTTGCTGTTAGGTGTCCTCCTTGCCTTCTTTGTCAGTGAATACAAGGCTTTTTTGGGACATTTTTATTCTCACCTGCTCAACTTCAGTGCATTCTTGCGCCTACAGGGGTTAATTATTCAATCCGCTACTTTTCTCTGGTTTTCTATCAATAGGAATAATGAGCGCATCGCATTGTTTTGCTTCTGTTTTTCTCTGTCTGTAACTAGAAAGGAAGGAGTCTGGTCTCAAGACGTTCTCTGTATTGACTTGTCTCGGACTGACTGGCATTTACTCAGACTTTGTCTCAAGCATTGGTGTCATTAAATATGGTCTTAGTCTCAACCAAAAGTTTATGCTTGTGTTGTCTTATTGTTTCGCATGCTCCACATTTGACAAGAAGTAATTCCTTCTGGAATGGCTATCAATAGATTACTAGTTATAGTTTTCAACTTTCATAAAGCAAACTTAATACACCAAGCACACTTGAGCTGATCAATTGTATCTGGGATAAAGGGAGAACATTGTGTAAACTTTTCTGACAACTTGGAAGGGTCTTATGTGTAAATGAATGGATCTCAATTACTCAAATCAAAACCTATGACTACATATTTATGTTTAATTTGCTTCATTGTACGTTGGTCATATTTGGCTTGTGTCTGTTGGTTTAAGTTTTGACAATGGGACAGAAAAGTGTGAAAGGTTTGACATTAGCATCTGCCTGATTTCAGTAGGGTTTTGCTACATATGAGCAAGCTACTTTAACCAACTACTGCACACTTAATAGCTGAATTGTTCAGCTGGAAATAATAAGAACATGTTATTAGAATAGTAGCTTCAAAACTAGTTGTATAGCAAAAAGTGCCTTCGTATTTGTAAACATGCAATGGATTACTCAAAAATTATTAGGAATTGATACTGATAGAGAAATAGAAATCTTCTTAATCAGATATAAATGTGTGATCATGGCTGAGTAAATGTCACACACACACACACACACACACACACACACACACACACACACACACACACTTTATATTCTGATTAATAATTTGTTCCTAATTGTATCATTGTCTTGTTAGGGCTATTTAATTATAACTAAGGTTTTTCTCCCTCTGTTTCTAATCTGTCATTCATTTCCTCTTTCTCTGTCTCTCTCTGGTCAGAGCGTACTTGCTGTTTTGTTATAGTAGCTACTAGCTACTGTTTTTTGTTATAGCAGCCTTGCTTTTTTTGTCATTGGAGCAGCTGTAAATTCATATAATGGTGTATGTATAGGGCCCTAATAATGGTTCAAAGCCCAGGTGCTCCCAATACCCTAAATCCTCTAGTTTTTGGTCTCAGGTTTGACCCAAACTCACTTTCATTTGGACTCGGCTGTGACTAGGTCTCAACCCCCTTAAGACTCAAGGTCTTGACTCGATCCTGGTCTTGGACTTGCCTTGGATTCGACAGTGGCAGTCTTGATTACAACCCTAGTAACTAGAAGTATGCTGCTTGTTTTCCCTTTGTTACACATTATTATACCTGTTGCTATTTTATACTATATATTAGTATTTATTATTATTTGACCCTAGTCTATTTGTACTAGCATGAGGCTATGTTTATTATTATTATTATTATTATTATTATTATTATTACTAAAACATACTTAAACATTGCGTCCAACCAATTTTAGCTTATCCCTCCACTGGCACAGGCACATATCCGCCTTCATCCACCTATCATTCTGTGTGTGTAATTAAATATAAAGATGTTTTGTTGGGGTGTGTTTTATTGCAAACTATGCAAAGTCTTTTACACTTTAATGGATTATAATCAACACTAACTTTCAACACAGTGTTATATATAAAAAGAAAATGTAAGGGATACATTGCTCAATGATAATTGTTTGTTTACACCTAAGCACATCGAACACTTATTTTTCATTCCAGCAACCACACCGTTCATTTGACCATTTTACCAGCTGGAACATTTCAATAGATTCTAACATCAAAAAAACCCTCCCAGAGTGTGACTGGGAAATGTCCAGGTATATCAAAGAGAACTGATGCCAATATATGGTTTAGTTAAAAATGACCTGAGAAGACTGTTTCACATCAAAGCTTTCTATGATCTATATCTTTACATCATCCATATCAAAATGAATATATTGTGAGATCAATATAAACAAAACATAATATATGCAATACAATGTGGCAAACTATATGCCAAAATATTCACATTTCTGACAGCCATTTTGGAAACAAATGGCCGCTAATTTTAAATGCAGTTTAGTGTGGGGAATATCTGCGTTTCCGCTTAGATTTGTCATATAGGCAATTTGCTTTTTATATTTAAAACACTGAAAACTAATACAAATACTAAAGTTGTGTATGAGCATGTTTTAATTTATCTTATATTATATCTTATCTTATATTATATCTTATATTACGGTGCTGCCACAGATGATGCTCAAAACGATGCCCAAAGCTTGCTTCGGCACAACAGATTTTAGTTTCGAGCAATCCAATGTAGTTACTGCACAGTTCATGCACAACTCAATGACTGAAATATTTTCACGAAATAAAACCATCCTCCATTTGTAACCTCCTTTTCCAGACTACTATAACCCCTTGTTTCCCTGTGACGTATGCAATTTCGAGTGGATTTCTCTACAACTGAAAAAGCCTTACATTTATTCTTCTTCTTTATGCGGCAGTGTGGTTGAATGCCTGAATGCCAATCAAACCTGATTGGTCAGAAAGTGTGCATTATTTTTGTACAACAGCATGGCTCTAAAAGTAGTTCCGACTGTGTACATGAACGATAGATTAATATTAATGCACTCGTTCTAATGTTTTTGTTTCTGTAGTAACAGCTCATACACAGGGACTTGTAGAGTGGCCACACTACATAATCTAATACTAATAATAAATGGATTTAAAAACCATGCTGTTATTTCACAAAGTAAGACTTGTAATTTATGTTGTTATGAGTTTCCCTGCTCAGAAAAGGCTTCAGGACAGAGGGGTTTACAGTTTCTTGGTCCACAACATTAAATCAAACAAATGTAACACTTCGTACATGAATGAATTAAACATTGCAATCATTGGCAAATTGGTGTGGTAGAAGTGGTACACACTCCTGGCCATGCTGTTATACAAACTAATTATGCACTTTGGTGGGGTAGCAGCACCATACCAGTCCCCTGGCTACTAAGTTTAATTATAATGTGTGTCTTATGCTTTCGAATGGTGTTGTCATGATATCGCACGTTCAAATCATGACGATGACTCGGCTGTCTGTGGCTGGGAGACCAAGAATGGGTGGGACGGCACTACTCTCTCCCCCCTGTTAATCAGAACAACACTAGCCAATTGCAAATGTCTGCGAGCTCTTGTATGCAGAAGAGGGCAGTTAACGCTTTTCACCGAGTGTGTTCAGCTATGTGCCTGTGAAGTAGCCTGAGCAACAGTTGGAGAAGATGCAGTGGCTAGCTTCACATGTCATGAAGGAAGCACATTAGCCTTTACCCTTTACACTTGGTATCTGTCATGTGCTAGGGGAGAGATATAATGGCCAGAAACTAGCAACGACTCAAAATGAGAGAAAAAATGTTCTCCTTGCTGAATTTAGCACAGGGTGTATCCGGGGTGTATTGCTGCCTGTCTTCCCAAGATAGGCGCTGGATACACCAGGACCCTGACTAGCGTAAACCGGCTACTTTAGATGAATGAATGAATGAATTGCTAATCAACTACTGTACATTATCTTCCATAAACAGAAACAAAATGTTTATAAATGCTAAATGAGGACACATACCCGTAGAGCATTTAATATTTTTCAGTAGTCAGTATTCAGTGTTAAAAAAAAAAAAAAAAGGTGTAGCTTTGTACAGCGAAGGTCAGAAGAGCTGTGACTTATTTCACAGTTATTTCACAGACAAGAGTGACTCATATAATAGAGATAGTGTTATTCTCTGGTGTGGCTGAACGTTTCCAAATGTAAATGACCTTTAAAAATTGGCCCATCTGGAATGTATTCACTGCCAGTCAGGGGTCAGGCTATTACAATAATCCACTGTATAGTATTTACTAGATCTGTCTGACAGGGTGCAGAAGTACGACAGAGGTGACGGACAGAGGAAATGAAGTCGTTTCGACAAATTGTTTCCTATACTGTTTAAAGTTATATAATTCATATAATGGAAGCATGCCAACTTTAATATTATCTTTAAGCCTGGGTCTTCAACGCACTGCTTTTATTTCTAAATGATGTGCCTCTGGAAATACCTTGTTGCTTCAGACTGACTTGGAATAAGTACACTGCAAATGTTCAGTCCATTTTATCCAGCTTAAAAAAAAATAGTACACAAAACAAACTAAGACTGTGCAAAGTCATTTTACTGACCTTCATATCTAAGTTACCTCATTTTAAAGTCTGGTAATAAGCTTCAACAAGATGTAACCATGTTACATTGACCTGTGTTTCAAAGGCACAATGTCAAAGGGATAAAAAGAAAAGAGGGGAAAAAAGCAATTTCACATTTAATATTTACCCTCTTTTGCTAGGAAATTTGGCAACATATGTACGTGTGATTATGAGTGTGTGTGGGTACGCATGTGCAAGTGAGCAGTGTGCAGAAGCACATGGCAGCCCCTTTCACAGCAGGGAGCCCTGCGGGTCCCGAGGCAGAGCGTGAGGGTTGAGATAAAAGAGTCGAGGTGGAGGAAATTTCAAAGCCTCCCCTGCAGACATGCTCCAGCTTTGTGCATTTTAATGCTAAGATATTCAAATCTCATATTCTTCCATTCTTAACCTTCCTTTCTTCATCAGTCCTTGCAGGGCATTTCTGTCTGCAGCTAATGCTGTGCCATGTCCACAAAGAGAAGACTAATTTAGGAAAGTACCAGTCACCGTCATGGTAAAAGACCTGGATGTTCTTTTTGTTTATCAATAGATCTGAAGAGACATTAAACCTATTAAAATACAAGACAGATTGAGGTTAGGAGGTGAAATGGAGGTGCTGTGGTAGTTCTGTGGTTGAGGCTTTGGGCTACTGATTGGAAGATTGTGAATTCAAATTCCAGCACTACCAAGCTACTACTGATGGATTCTTGAGCAAGGCCATTAACCCGCAACCGTAAGCTGCTTTGGATAAACGCATCAGCCAAATGAACCGATGTAATATTGCCGTATGACCAATCAGGCTGGCCCAGAACTAGATTCAGTGTTGAGTTCTTAGTCTTTAAGAGACATTAATATAAAAGAAAAAGTCAATGAAACACAAGCATTTTAATCCATGAGCAATGTAATCTTTGACTGAAGTGGAAATTCATGCTAGATAATTCACAGATTATGCAACTACCTAAATGAAAGATGATTGGGCCAGTAATTAAACAGTATCTAGTGTGATCTATGCTGACTTTTGTTCTGTTCAAGCTGCGAACAGCTCATTAAGTTGTGGCTTCGCACTCTGTCTAAGCTTTTGGTTCAAATGACAAAGTAAGGGCTTCAAACCCTCTCGCGATATAATTAGGGTTCATTTCAAATCGGGTGCTTGAGTTATGCTTTTCTAGTGAAAAACAGATGATACAACCTTATATTTGTAAATTGCTGATGCATATATTATAGTTAATACTGTTAGTTTTTGGCCGCAGATTCTCTTATGTTGAGAGCCAGGCTGGGAGCCGGATTAGCGTTCAGTGGACAGGCAGAGTTCGTGTGGCGCATGGCACTGTATCTCTTTGATCAAAGCTTTCAGAGCAACGATTTGACATGATTCATAAGCAGAGCGACATCAGGGTGCAGTGGACAAGCGCTTTCAACTGAACCTTTGAGCCATGGCGTTCACGGGGATGGGGGGAGGGGTGGTTACCATTCGTCATACTGCCTTGATGTAAAACTATCCATATACATTTAAAGGCAAACCATGAGCACAGTAACCAACACAAACCCCTTACTTCTAACAGCAAGCTGACATTTGACCTAACACTGACTCACACATCTCTCAGGCATGCAGAGTTTCAGAGACAGGTAAATCCCCTCATGCATGGATATAAGTTCCCAAAACTGAACTGGCTTTAAAGTAAATCTGACAGGCCTTTCACATTTTTAAAGACCAATGGTTGAATATAGCTGTCATTCTCAAGTGATTAATCATTTAGCTGTTTCAGACAGAGGAACAGTACATCAACTCTTGCTCGACCTTGTTACTGTGTCTGCTGTGACCTCCATAAATGTATGGCAAAGATGATATCACACAAGAGGAATACTCGCAAATGGATTCTGCGGCACGAAATTCACTACATTCTCAAGGAACAAGGGAGTGGGAGGTGCATTTTTATTATTCTTTTTTTTTTATCTCTCCTGCAGGTTGGAGCAGAGATGTGATCTTTATCATTATGAAATAGCAGTCTGCATATGCTGCCAGAGCTCTGCACTAGCACTAGATTGTTAGAGGGACAAGTAAGCTGTTGAGTACAGCTGGAGGTCTTTAACACATCCCCTCTGCTGGTGCACTGACAGCACGTTCAGCAGTCTACAGTAATGGGCCAAAGGGAGCAGGAGCTACCATGGCGACACTGCTGAGAGTGGGTCTGCAGCTCTGTGTGGCTTCCCCTGCTTTGTCCCAATGGCATCATGAGATGCATAGCCAGCAGACAAGATGGTTATCCCTGCACTGTCCAAAATCTGCTGCTGTCCAATAAATCCCCTAAATTGAATTTAAAAGGCTTTCGAATTTCATTAGAAACTTGGTAGATGTCCTTGCAATGAACCAGGGACCAGTGGCCTGTCTAATTAAAATTCAAGCAGAAAAAAAAAAAAAAAGAGTGTGCTTCGATCAAATCAAACTTTAATTACCAAAGATAACCCCAAGCTACTTCTAAAACCACTGCAAAATGAAGGACTCGGAAAATAACTCCTGCTATAAATTCATCTTTCCCTAAATAGGTTCCCTATGGAAAAAAAAAAAAGGGGGGGTTCAGTCACTGCTGGCTTCAAACAGTTTAAACACAGTGAAGAAGAAACAATCCAAAACATGAAGAACAAATAATCCAAAAATCGTCAATTATATGGATTTTAGATACAGAAACTTTGATGGAGAGCAAAGGACACAACACCACAGGAAAATACCACATCACTACTGCTTAATGTGGCTTTGCACAAGCTAGTGCAAAAGGTCTGACTTGCCAGAGGTGCCTGAAAAATCAAATTCCCTCAGCCTTTTGGTTCACTCGAGCTGGGGCTAAATAATTGATGGGGCCAGTGAGTGGTGGCAGTGGCAGCGACAGTGATTTGATTTGGAAGCCAGTCTGAATGGGTTCAGGATCCTTACAGACACCCTGCGGAGGGCCAGAGAGAAATGTCAATCGCACCTCATCTACAGACAGAGGCTTCACTGCTACACTGCGAGAGTAGCAATCACCAGGCAATCTGCAGCTAGTTCACCATCCACATTTAATGAGACACACACACAACAGATACAAAGAAAGACTGAAAAAGCACCCAGCTGCTGCGCTCACAAGTGTCAACTCCACCCCCCACTGTGGTCCATGAGAACACATAGGAAGAAAAAAAAAAAACTCTGGATACCACCAGAATTGTATGATCTATTAAGAAGTAGACTAATTTGTTTTGTCTATGTAGAGAGGGGCCTGTGAGCTCTTTCAGAAAAACAGGCACTCAACAATTTCATCAGCATTATGCACCAGTTTTCAATACACAGATTAAACCCACACATCTTTTTGTGAGCGGTATTCATCTAATTGAAAGAGAAACATAGTGTTATAACATTGATCAAATTTTCCAGGAACAAAAAGATTATCATTGAAATCAAACAGGAAAATAGAGACACAAGATGAAGTCCTTGTGATCCAGAGCATGCACCGTATCTCCACACTGACCCTATCAGTGTGACTTTGACCTGCACTCAGATAACTGTTTCACCCCGTTCACACATCAACTTGCTAATTTCTGCAGAAAACAAGGCAAAGGAAGAGTACATCTCCGAGACTTTACAGCAAAGCTACATCAGTTCCCCCACTTTCCCCACATCCACAGGGCTCTGAGGAGACTCACAACAACAGAAAGGAATAATGATGTCGGCAACAGGGAGCTGCTAGGAGTACAAATTAGCACTGGAGAAATGGAAACATTGGCTGGAGGGAGTGGAACATTTCTTGTAGTGTAAACGGACCATACAAATCTTAACACAGCAAAGCAACTCACCAGAATGTTTCCGTTTCAACAATTGTTACAATACTTCAGGACCTTCTGTAAGGACATTGTTCCAGAAAGGGACACTTAGCGCTCCCCAGTGGCGCAGCAGAAAGGTTTTCACCCTATCGTGCGGAGATTATGAGTTCAAATCCCCACAATTACATAGTGATCTGTGAGTGGTAGTCAAAGAGCAAAACTGGTCATGCTCTCTGAGTGTAAGGGATGTCTCTCCTCTGCTGTTTTATTACAATTCTACTTTATAGAAGGACAATTAACTTCAGTGAAAAAGTCAATTACTGTAACATTATTGTCTGCTTTCATAAAAAGTTTATTACTGCCATATTTTTACATTTATCTATGCCAGTTTACCAATTGGTAAAATTACTATAAATAATACTGTAGAGCAGTCTGCACTCAAACACAGAGATTTTGGCATGCTGATTGGCTAAGACTAACCTAATCTTATCAATCTGTAGAGTTGTCCTCATCTAACTGACATCGATCTTTCTCAATAAATGAGGGCAGATAGCCACAGAAACTACTGCAGTAAGTTCTAAAAAAAAAACAAAAAAAACAAAATGAAACAAAACAATCAAGTGCAAGACATTGACGTGCATGGTATTACTTTTAAGATATTGTGTCACAGGAGCATTTGATCCAATTACAGTATCAAAACCACATTAGACTGAGTAAAACTGTCACAGAATGACAAGAATAACCATCAAATGCAACATAAATAAAGCAGAACTGGAAAGCTGATAGTACTCTCACTTAAGAACTATAAAAAAAGAACTTGAAATAAATAAGGACAAGTATATTGATCCTTTACTAAGCCAAGTTAGTGTACTTGGCTTTCATGTCCAGAGAGATACAATGCATTTAGGGTAATTCAGAGGGCCAATGAACAGGGCTTAAAGCAAAATACACAACCAGTGTAGCTGCTGGCATTTTTCATGATGAAACCTCTGCCATGTGATTGCTAAACCATTGGGATCCTTTAGTGAGAGAATGCTTCAGGTTTTGGCTGTACGATTTAACCAGGGCCTCGCATTCAATTGTCTGCAGCAGCAATGTGACCCACAGTCCAGAGAGAATTCCAGCAGTCCAACACTGCTTCCCATCATGAGTGTCACTAGGTCAGAGCTCTGGGCTTAAGAACCCACCTGCTCAGTTTTCCTTTCTCTAGAGAAGACATTTATTCCTTTCTCTAGAGAAGACATTTATTCCTTTCTCTAGAGAAGACATTTATATTCTCAACGGCCATGCGAGTCATTCCCATGGCTAAATGCGGAGTAATGACTAGCTCATTCGAGGAAGGATGTTTGGCTTGCTGGCATGATCAAAATAATAACAACAAAAGCAAAACTAGCCTCTGCAGATGTATTTCTACATCCTACAGAAGCATACGTCCCAACAGCATACAGGAGAATATCAGTGTTCCAGTTGAGAGATTGTTACACTGTACATTATAGTTTCTCAAGTTTCAAAATAAAGCTTAACTGCAATTAATTCACCTCCACGTGTGTTTATCACCTGCAGGCTTAAGCTCAAATGTGCAATTCTTAGTAGCCTTCCAAGAGATAAAGGTGATTTGTCAGTGGGGCAGGATTTGTAATTTCAAGGTGAACTAATTTAATAAAATATTAAGATATGCAAAATTCCCAGTTAATTACCTGTCTTGCCTGGGAGCTTCAGTTTTATAATAGAATTTTGGACTTTTACAGACATTTTGAAGGAAAATTTCCAAATGAGCTGAGAGGTCACAGCACTGCTTTGGCAAAATTCTTAATATTTAATATTCTTAAATCCAATCCAAATGCAAAATACTCAATATTGCTGTAATAAAATACTTACTCAATATTGGTGTAATATAATGGTGGCACACAGGTAAGCTACACAGCATGCCATATGTATGTGGCTCAGCTTGGTGTCTTCATAAGAAACGTGTTATTTGGACTTAAACGAATGTAAACAATGCAATTAAACTAACAGTTTTTACATGTATTTACAGTACACACTGTATATAATACAGCGTTAAATTTGTGTATTGGAAGTAAATTATATAGAGTGTGTGTACAAAGTATTAAGATACAGTAAATGTCTGAGTGCACCAAAGCGACTTGTATGAAATACTGTACATTACTTAGCTTTGTTTTCAGGAAACAAAGTCATTACTGTAAAAAAAAATAAAAAATCTTAGGAAGTTGTAGCAAACATATCACAATTCTTCTTTACTGTAAGGCCAAGAAAATACAACATTGAAAGGTCTGATAACCAACAACAAGTCCACACTGCTCTAGTGCTGTGACTCTCCTTTCACACACATATTCCACAACTTCACACAAGGCAGTGAAGGAATTTCTCTCTCTCTCTCTCTCTCTCTCTCGACCGCTCATGCATCATACTCATCAACATCCTTCTGTGGAACTAAGGACATGTAAACCTCTTCAAGACAAGCTCAGCTATGGAAATTTTCACACCTAACCAGTAAAATTAGCATAAAAATACTCACTGAGGAGAGAAGGCCCACTCTGAATGTAGCAAGTAACTGTCTGATCAACCTGTTTCAGAGAGAGAGAGAGAGAGAGAGAGAGAGAAGGAAGAGAGAGAGAGCCAGCTGTGAAACCACAGCCAAATGATGGGAGGAGGAAAGGCATTACAACAAATGTACAGAGGCAGCTGCTATCAGTGGCTAAAGTCGGAGGTAAAATGTGGAATACAGGACTGAGGAGAGAGGATACAGATAAACAGTGGACACAAGGTTAGTTCAGACAGTTACAGTAAGATAAATGTTATTTTAGACTTTTATTACTATTTCTTATAGCACTCTAATTACTGTACTTGCTATGATTATTGACGGTATTTACTGCAGATCAAGCATTTTTCAGATAATCAGCCATGCTCAAATATACCCACATACAATTTTACACACATTACAAACACAAGTTTTATAGTACCAATCCATCAAACATGAAAGTGATGAATAGCAATGAAACAGCTGTATCTCTATCTGCAGTTAAACCCAAAGTGAGCGTGACTCAACTCAGGAGGGTTTTTTTTTGTATTCCTCTGCTTTTTTTAAGCTGAACACTACCACTATGCCCCTGGAAACAGTTTAAAACCACAGACGTAGAATTGCAGTGGAGCCTAAAGTAAACCACTGTGACCCTGACCAGGCAGTTACTAAGTATGAGTGAATGAATGAATGCTAAATACATGATGCAGCAGTGTCTTATGTTAATGATTGCGGTGTTTCTTTGTCCCACAAGTTTCATATCTGACTGCTCATCCAGATTAAAAAAATAAATAAATAAAACCTCACAAGACTTTTTTCCCCATGATGTACGTTCCTGGTCTCAATCAGATGCCGAACATGTGACGAACAAAACACCTCCAATTTGTCTTCATTGTATCCATACAGTGTATGCTTGTTTTATCAACAGATTTGACCATAAGCAACTGTGATTAATAAGGGCCTATACTATAACACTATAATACATTTAATTGTCCACTGAAGTAATGAAGTGCATTGCTGTTATCATGACAGGCTAGGCAGCAAGTACATTAACAATAGTCTATTGCTTTACAGTCCTCGCTTTTTCTAAAGCAGTCCTAAAATGTCTTCAGTAGCTGGGTTAGTGACTCATGGGAATAGTTGTTGCTGGCAGTGCCTGCGACTGAATGTAGTCTCTTCTGTTTGTTGTTATTTGGTTCTTAATGTGTGTGAGTTGTGTTCCAGGCATATGCCTCTGTTAATGTGACTTCTGTCACATCAGCTGCTTTACCAGATCACTCCATCTCCGATCTCCCACTCCATGTCACAATCGAGAGCTGCAGCTCTACATCACCGACAGGAGCAATCTGGAGATCAGCATGCCGTGTGTGAATCACCTTTCTTTCTGCATGCTCTCACACTCTATTTCACTCTGCTTCTCCCTCTCTTCACCTGCCAGTGACAAAAGCGAAAGCTTGCACTAAAATCCCTTCCCCAAAAAAAAAAAAAAAAAAAAAAAAAAAGCGCCAAAATCCTCCTGGCGGCCTTATCATCCTCTGGCTGGCCTCTTTGTTATCTCTCTCTCTCTCTCTCTCTCTCACACACACACACACACACACATTCTCCTGCTGTAGCCTTTCTTTCTGTCTATCTTTTAATGTTACTTTTCATTGCAGTGCCCTTCTCCGCTGTCTCTCTCTCTCAGTAAAGAAACGACTTTCCTCCAAGTGGAGATTACCTCAACCAGCCTCTTCAGAGTAGCTCCAAATGACCCACAGTGTGCTACCAGCCTGGATTACACCCCTCCTCAATACACACTAATGTCTCCTCAGAGAAACAGGGAAAAAGAAGGAGACACGTGGTGCTGGGAGTAAAACACATATGGGGGTAGTGTAATACCCACTATAAATGGCAAGATGTGCCTCAGTGGGCTTTCCTGCCGGTGTCCATGTTTCTTCAGAAATAATCTACACTTAAGTGGCGCCATTTAAAAAAAACACACAACAAATGGCTGAAATGTGACAGCACAATTTGTGCTTTCAGTCATTTTCCTATAATAACGTATGTACACACCATTATTTAAAATGAACATTTTAATCTATTACATAACTGTAATATAGACTATTACAAAGTTAAAGATGGTACAAGTCTCAGTGTGCGATGTTAACCAATGTGTGTGATGTTAACGGTTCACACTTTTGTCAGAAAACTGATTTAATGAGAAAGTATTACAAATTTAAACAAATAAAGGCCTATATAGTTGGAATTGTTTACATTTCATGCAGATGATATAAGAAAAGGTGACATGGCAGGGACAGTGGGTTCAAGCTTGGGCTACTGTCTGCTTTCTCAGAGTTTGTGTATATTCTAGTTTCCCTAGATCTCCAAAATACATGTCTGTAGGTGGACAAGCTACTTTAAAGTTCCCCTGAATGAGCATGCAAATGTGTGCATGCATGTAATGCACTGTAATAGACTAATGTTCTTTATGCACTGTAATAGACTAATGTTCTTTTTTATGGCCCGTGTACCTTCTATAGGCTCCGGATTCACCCCAACCCTGAGCAGGATAAAACAATTCCTGAAGGTGAATGAATGAAATCAGAACCTACAGGTTTCGTTGTGTGAATTTGTATGAATTTGCCAATGTGAGACCATGTTGGTCTGTCCATTAAGCTGCATTACTATTTACTATATTTGTTTTATTCCTTTTATGTTCCTCGCTTAAACTCTTGAGGTTGAGACCTCTTCATCGTTTTGTGCTTCTGTCCATGTCCCCGGGGGTATAACTTGTGTGGCTGTGGGTTGCGCGTGCATGACGTACGACCACCCCTCCAACCCACACATACACACTTTCTCCCTTTCCCTCTGCTCCCTGAGTATGTCCAATTAGAGGAAGGTTGGATCCGGAAGCAGTGTGCACAGCAGCCACTTATTCTGTTACCGTTGGATGATCTGTCACGCTCAGCTCTGGCTTTCTTTATGTTAGTCTTCCTCCCAAAGGGCAGTGGCTAACTCCATCACCGGGACAAATGACCCATCAGTGCCACCATTCATCAGCCACCAAGGAATCACTCGCCTCGGCCAGCCCAAGCCTCCTCCCACTGTGTCTGTCCCAAACACCAGGGCTGCACCTCCCATACACACTATACTTAAACCCATACTAAAAGCCNTGTGTGGCAGCAAGGACTCCACTGCGAAAGTACATTACAAATCTCCCACACATGACACATCTAACATATACATACACAAACACATATATGACACAAATTCACAAACCACACACACTACCCAGAATAGAACCACCTCGTTGAGACACAAGCAGTAGATAATGTTAAGGTTTCGACTTGGTTGTCAGTGTTTTCTTTTTTTTTTTGCCTGTTCTGAAACCCACACCATTCCCACACCTCCGCCAGGAGCGATGAGGATCTTTATGTAAGTGATGAAGCAGGGAGCAAATGAAATCACTGTAATTTGGGTAGAAGAGTAATGCATGTCCTGCATAATGAAGAGGATCAGCTTTTTATTGCTCACTGATGAGCTAAGTGGGAGTGTTCTTATTAATTAAGACAGTCTAATTTCCATAAGTCAAAACACCCAATGTGTGAAGAAAATTGTTGTTAAAAAAGACCAGAAAACTGGGAAGGAAAGCAAGAGAGTAAGCCTTGACAGATGGTCTTTCATCATGCACAGCTTTAAGGGGAAAAACACGCTTATAGAGAATGCAGCTAGCAGTTAGTCTTCTCCTTTCCTTAATTCTAAGCAATTAAATTTTTTTCTTTAATACCATGAAAAAAGCATATGGGGGCATTACTCATTTGGTGCTGTTTTGCCAATGTAGTTTCCATAGCAACAGAACAACATGGACTCGGGAGCATGATAATTTCTCTCCTAGATACAGAAACGCCAGCGTAAACTCAGAATCCTGGGACTTGAACTTTGACTTCTCTCATCCAAATGCGGCAGGGGTTAAAGTACAGTTTCTATTTAGTGAAGATTCTTAAAGCATACTTGATGGCTGCATATTTTTCCAACAAACTGCAACTCCTAGATAAAAATACATTGGCCAAAAAAAGCCACAGCAACAATGCACAATGTTGAGCAACAGAAGGCAGAAACAAGTTTCAAATACCTTCTGTGAACTGTTATCAGATAGAACATAAGTCCCTGGATATTTAAATTACATTTCTGAGAAGAAGTCTTTTACTTCATGTTGCTTGTGAACAGCAAACAATCCAAGCAGCAAACCAATTCATAAGGTTTCCACAAAAAAAAGGACCTATGATGAATGAATGAATGAATATGACTGGACCTTTGGTCTTTACTGGAGAGCGCAACTAAAATCTCCCACATGCTGCTGTCAAGGTGAAACATCAATCCAGAGGAATATGCTGAAGCATTTAGCTTTTTTTTCCTCCATGAGAATAATTTATGAAGGAGTGGTGGAATGCATTCAAACCCATGCTAATTCTGCCCAAGTCGAACAGTTCTTCCTAGCTTAGTCTATCAGGCAAAGGGTGAGCAGTGAGAAGCAGAGATATCGGGGTGATTCTATGATTGAGGTGCCTTGTAGGTCCTCCTGATATTACATTTACAAATATTTATATATTTAAAGTTAAAAGACATTTTAAACTTAGGCAAAGTGTTCTTCCCAACAAGCTAGGTGCATGATTTGGAAAAATACCCTTAAAGCATCAATAAAACATACCTACAGCACCTAGGGGGGGAAAAGCATATTTGCCTACCCCAGCTTACTACAACTACACTTGAAATATAATTACTAAAATGCTTCAAAAATCATATGTTTGCATTTATGTGTGAATCCATTTAACATCTCATGCTTGAACCATGATTTTCTGTGAGTTTATTATAGGTTGAAAAATGTGCTGAAAAATGAAAAATGTACATTGACTCAAGCATGTTACCTGAATGCATTTATCCCTATGAAATATTTGGAGTATTCCACAAGTCATATGTACAACAGGAAGTTGCATCATCGTTATTTTCAATGATATTGTGATATTGATTGAACATTTGAACATACAACTCTTTCACAAATTATAGATTTAAAATAAATTATTCTTAAAATTCTAATATTTCTAATTCTAATTTCTTATCATTAGAATGTCACCATTAGAATACAATAGAATGTAACCATTAGCATGGATGCTAGGTAACCACATTTTGGTATTTGTAACTTTTAGCCATGTTACTTATTTAAAAGCAAGGTATAGAGATTGTCAGAAAAATAACCTTGTTAGAAATGTGATTGAACCAATTTAATGCTTGGTTTCTTAGATTTTATGTTCCCACGATCATGGGATCTGGAGAAATTAGTAGTATTCTATGCCTTAAATCATTATGAGACAGTTATGACATTATCAGTAAGTTTTTCAAGTTGTAGCTGATGGGTTGTGCTGATAATATCTGACATATGATCATGATGAACATGATACGCACTATCAAAATCTCAGTAGGACATATTTGGATTCCAAGAAAGCTTACTGTCTTTTACCAGACGGGCCTACCAAAGGTAGCCCAAATCATATGAATCAGCTTGCTAGCTTGGACAAGCTGTGCCTTAAAAAGTGATATGCCAATTTCAGGACTGTCAGATATGATTTATTAAAATCTCACCATGACAGAATTAACAAAAGGGGCGGCACTGCACTGCCAGTTGCACTTGGTAAATAACATATGCACAGAGTAACCCATGCAAAGCCAGGAGATTGCAAAACTCTTATAGATATTAATATTTTCTTCCCTTGTCATTGGTTATTTATTTGCTGCTGTTCCATCTGACCTGGCTTTGAATATTGAGGTGATCCATCCTTCTGGCTGTGTTTTAAGGATATGAGTGATACAGAAAAGCTAGCATTTATATTGACTATACTGAGAAGTACTTGATCCAGCAATGGCAAATTCTCACCAGCCAACTTGTTTAAAAAAAATAATAAAATGAACAATTAAGGTTAGGGCATGGGGCAAGGTGGGCAGTCAGAGGTGTTCTTACTACTTAATTCTTAAATCCAATAAATCACTCATTAAAAAGTCTATGAATTTTGTATGAGGTCCAGTTGGTTAAGCAGGCCTGAACAGTCAGGATTAGAAGTGAGGTTTTCAGTGCACGAGGTTAGGGGATACTGTGGGTTGGCATGCACATTAAGGGGGAAAAGAGAGAACTGACTAGTCATGCAACCTGACACTTTCTCATTCCCTCTCACACATTATTCATATCTATTTAACATAGGGCTTTGCATTTTAAAAGCACACAGAACTTGACCTTGAAAGCAAGAAGAATGGCAAACCTGAAAGAAGTCAATACGGTATATTGCCAACTGGTCTTCCATACTAAGGTGGTAGTTCATTTTCGCAAAAATGGTGCATACAAGTCATGGTGTGCTGCTTTTAATAATACATTCAATACATTTTTCCTCTCTGGTCAGTGGGGTTATCATCAATCAAATTTACATTCTGAAACGATTTCAGGTGCAGCGAAATGCCATTTCTCTGGTGCAAGGGAATGAAAATTCAGAACTAACCACCACTTCCAAATTCAGACACTAACGTGTAATACTAAGTGTATTCGTAGCGACCCAGAGAGGTCAATCGAATAAACTAAATCCCCATCAGTTGTAATTTCATTAGAATCACAAGGTCACACCATTTGTCAAACAAATTCCTATTCATGGCTTCACAAAGCTAGAGAAAAATAATGCTCTTCACTAAATTTCAGAAATCCAATCCAATTGCAATTGTGTTTGGTAAATAAGGACGGATTGCTGTCTGTTAGCAGGGTGTGCAGTGAAGATCCTCTACTTAAATGTAAAGTGACAGATGTCCCATTCTCAGTGGCAGAGGACTCTGTCTTGCCTTAATGAGCCTGTGGAGAAAAGTCACCTGAATAAAGAGCAGATTACAAAGGTTGGTCTGAAGGACAAGTATTTGCACAACAAGAGTTGGAGAAATAACACCATATCACTAAAATTAGGAGAAATATGGGGGGAGGGGATTGGAATATACAGATCTCTACAAGTATATTATTCTGAGTTTGCCCAACCAATAACTTTCTTATAGCCATATTTATTGTCACGCATATCTATTTTAATTGTATCATACTACACTATATGGCTTTCATATAGTAATCATCTTTTACAGGAAAAATGAAAAGAGGGCCAACAGACTTAAGCATATGGAGAGGTATGGAGGGGTTGCAATAAAAATTCTAAAGAACAATCAGATCTGATATTCTTCTTCTCGCATCATTGTCAATATTTTCACAGGACTAGACATACAGTGGAGAGAAAAAAAGATTTGTCTAATCATTATTAAATGTCTCCCAGTTACTGCACCAGTATTGCACATCTGCCAAACCCATCAATAGCAAGACATTTTTTGCCTCCTCAAAATCAATGGATTTTATTTTGATGCTTTTTTTTCTGACCAAAATATTTGATGTTCCCACAGTACCTAGTATCTTATGTCAAACCAAGTAATGAGTGAAAGGTCTATTTTCCTTATCAGGAAATAGTGAGTGACCAGTTTAATAGTATTCTCTTTGCCTATTAAGCACAATAGTGGAGACGTCTGGCACCTGAACATGAGACCTGCATCTTAAATGAAACATGGTACAGATGGATGAATGCATAATGATGGAACAGAGCTAATGATCTGTCTCTCATGTCAATATCTTTAGGTGCCAACCTGCCTCCCCTCGGGTATGAGCCTAGACATCAAACCTGCAACCGATGAACCACTTTTGCTGGGACGACTCGTCTATTTAAACTTTTCAACCAGCTCTGGGTTACTGATAAAGTTGCACATTAGTCTAGACACCACACTTTATTTTACACATGGAACCATATATATATTTTTTTCAACTTTTACCCACAAGACCACAAAAAGCTAAACTGAAAGGAAAGCAGAAACCCAAACAACAAATCCAGAATACTGATCAACGAGTACAGACTCAATGCCAACTGCATCTATATTACATTTAGTACAAAATCATGGGTTCTGACTAGAGACTAGAGACAAGTTAGACCATTTTAACACCTTTTCCCTGGACCATCGCTCATCACAACAGGCAATAGATAAAATGAAATAAAAAAAATCTATGAATGTCTGTGAAAAATTGTCCCTTTCTCAATGAGCTGTGTTCAGTTAAGTAGTTTACATAATTGCATGTGATTGGTGGCAACAGAGATCTAAAACTAAAGAAGCCATGATGGTTCATGGTTAAAACCTGGAGTCACTGAACTTCAGACACTTATCTTTTGGATTGCAAGTTGATCGCATCTGTTAAAGTATTTTTCCGAGCGCTATCTGCTGAAATACTTTGCTGGCCTGCATCTAGACTGCAGTCCACCAGTTTATGACCCCTACTATACATTTGTAGACTCCCTGCATTGCACTAAATAATGTGTAACACTATTTAATTTCTTCCATGAAGAATTGCCTGTGATGCTTTTCCAACAGTCTCAAATAAGTCCTCATTTATGCTAAATGCTTATTCGCAGCTTTTCCTACTTTCTTGCCTTTGTTGTGCAAAATTATATTTAGTCCATATAATAAATTAAATAATAAGCATAGATCATTTGTATAAGTTGTTTTTTTCTATACGCTTCCTATAGAAAAGTAGAATCCATTTCAGTGGTTTTCAGGACGCTGAAGTTCATTTTAAACTGTAGGTGTCAAGCAGCAAACAATTATTTATGCTGACCCCATTTTGCCGGTAGCACATGGCCACTAGAAGTCCCTCAGGGATAAGAGCAGTTCCTGAATACATCTGGTTAACTAAGCTATAGAATGATATATATATATATATATATATATATGTTTGTGTGTGTGTGTGTGTGTGTGTGTGTGTGTATGTGTGTGTGTGCCTGGTCTAGCAGCATATCTGGCTAGGAGCAGCAGTTGAGAATCAGACTGCTGTGCCCACAGGGTGTGTGAGGGCCATCGATCCTGCTCTGCCATTAGATACAAAGATGTCGAGGTAGATTACTCTCATAGTGCTGTCGTTTGCAGGTCAAGTGTTCTGCTCGTCAACAATAATCAGAGAGAGTGCGGGCTGTAGCATGATGCGACTGTGTGTGTCTGATAAATAGCAGCAGCTCTGCAGCTCGGGCCACAGAGCCAGGCAGTGAATTAGACTGGAGCGCTTGCCGGGTCTCACCACAGGTTAATGACACACGTGCTGCCAAACCACTAAATGATTCTGTGTTGAAAATGGGATAATGCCTCAGACAGGTCAAAATGGATGAGAGAACTGGCAAAATGTTCCAGTGTAATGGGAGCATCTCAACTCTAACCAGGCAACCTCTCCCTCTACCATTCCTTCTTAAAACAGGAATGACTCACTTATATTTTACTTCCAGCTCTCTGTGTCACAGCCTCCTTCATCACCCTGTCCAAATAACACAACAGTAACAGAGCACATTCATCTTCTAAACTGAGAACATGTCACAGCTCAGGATGAAATCAGATTTCCCCCACTCTTCTATTTAATTTGGGTGCCTAAACTAATGTAGGAAACATAAACAAGATGTTAGAGTTTAGTCCAATATTTATATCTTTGACACCAATCATGTTTAACATTTTATTTCTATATGAAATCTGAGCACTGCATTGGCTACTCCGAACGCTCTGATGCTGAACTACAGAGTAAAGCAGTTATCATTCAAGACCATCTTTGTTATATATATATCTGTACATTAGGCACCGTGTCTAAGGAAGTCACTTAGTGTTCCTCCTAGGATTTGCTGGGCTTTAACACTCATCATCTGATATAGAAAGAAGTGGCCAAAGTTGGCACAGTGGAAGGAAAAGTGATAAAATATGGAAAATGGCACGCTGAGAGCATAAACTGTGGACAGAGCTGAATGCGGCTGGCCATAACTCTTCATGCTCTGACAGAAGTTGGGATGAGTTTTTTTATTTGGTGACAGAAGTTTCAGTAACAAGAACAGATGCGTAAGAGGATGACAGCAGTAGAGGTGGAGAAGAGGACAGATAACGCCAACAGACCAACATATTGAATGCTGCTAAAAGCATTTAAACATGTTTACACTCAAGTGTTTGCATGAAACTATAAGAACAGTCTTCCACTATAAAGATTTTTTTCAGGTTACACTGGTTTTAACTGGCATTGTGCTATAAAACTAAGACCTAACCAGAATCCACTTTTCATTAATTGGTCATATACCTTATCACTCATGTTTTGATTATATTTCTGCATCATATAATACTAGAACCCCTAGGACAGAGCAGTGGTTCTCAAGCCTCGTCCTATAAATCCTTTGCTATTTGCATTTTAACATTTTCCCTACTCTAACACATCCACATTCAACTTGGAAAGGGCTTGTTAATTAGCAAATTAGTTAGGTTGGGTGTGTTAGAGCAGGTAAATCTTGCTGTGCAGTGTTGGGAACTGCTGTACGATCTAGATCTGGATGGTGACAGCAGTAAAAATAGTAATACATCAATACTTACTTATTAGTACTCATAAAAAATACTGTGATACTACGTGATACTACATGATGGAAACCCAGCGTATGTTTTCATGCAAATGAACAGATGACCCAAAATGACAGTGATCTACCTGTATTTCATGATTAATGATGGCAAACAAAGCAAAACAGACTGCAAACTGTGCTCTGCGAAAATATCAAGAAGAGCTACTACATGATCTTCATACAATATAAGTAACTGATAAAATGTTATAATGGTTAAACTGTATGTTTAATAGGAAGCATGAGGTGGGAGCTGAGTGCGCAGAGCAGTATCAGTGAGTGTGGTCATTAAAAATGAGTGCAATGTACTGTGAATCGTTTGCACACACAGGTATTTGTGAGTGTGGTGCATTGAAATGACCTTGCAGAGAGACATGTCGCACCTGAGAGCACTTCAGTTCTGCGAGCACTGAGCACTGAGGCACGCACTTTCTGCTTGGTAGTGTCAACTCTTTGCTCATGAGTCAACGTGCAATGCATGGCACATTGCACTCATTTTTTATGACCACAGCACTATGATCTATGATGTCCCTGATTTCTAAATACTAAGTAGGTTACTTATTTGAATATCAGTACCACCACACCTAAATAAAGTGCAATTCAAACAAAACGATATTCAACTACAGATGAGTACAAAACCTAAAGTGTTAGTAAGGTGTTGGGCTATCTCAAGCCACCAGAGCAGTTCCAGCATGCCTTGGCATAGATTCTACACATCTCTGAAATTGTACTGGAGGTATGAGGACCATTCTTCCAAAAGACATTCCCTCAGTTTTAATGCTGGTGGCGGAGATCAGTGTCTAACATGTCAGCCCAGACATCACTGTCAATCTCTCAAAGATGTTCTGATGACTGAAGATCATGTGACCAAAGATCTGTTGACTGTGACATCCCCGTCAAACCACCCGGTAAGCATTCGTGCCCTCTGTAAGGGACGTAGTCATCCAGAATCAGACCACTCCCATCAGGATAGAAACGTTTCATAAAAGGATAAAGATGGTTAGTCGGAAATACTTTGCAGTGACTCTTAACTCTAAGGGAACAAGGGAACCAAAGTCATGCCAGAAAAAAATGCCTCCACATGCTAATCAGTATGGTAAAGTCTGCCTTTTCCACACTTCTCAGTTAATATTCAACAGATGATTGATAATAATAGCGCCTCTCTCATGCCTGACAGATCCTTTTCTCCAGAGAAGGAGTAAATTCTAGCAAGCAGATTTGAAAGGACTTGGTTATGTTCCTACTACAAGAAAATATCCTTCTCAATGCACACTGGACATATCGTTATAGTTATAGAATAGATCTGTATAATGGATAATCTATATAATGGACATTTCTATAATAGTTTATAGTTAATTTATTATGTGACAGAATTATTATTATTATTATTATTATTATTATTATTATTAAGGACATAACTAAGAAAAGAGAAAAAAAAAAGAGGTCCAGGCATGTAAATATGTATTTAAGAAACAGTCATATAAAAATCCAGTAACTGAACAGGAACTACATTTGCATTTAGCTAATAAAAATAAAGAAACTAATATGATTAAGGTTACTGGAATGAATTCAGACCATCATCTGAATGAGATTCAGAATTTCACACATAAACCCAGAAAACTAAAACAGTGAGGGGAGAAGTGACAATGGATGAAAAGAAAGAGAACAGATCACATAGTGCAAGAAGCCCAGCAAGGACTTATTTTGATATCTATAGCTGCAGACATATTTAATGTCACAAAGTTATCAGTTTAATTATTTTATAAATGTTCCATTTATTTTCCATCCTTTTTCTTTTGCTCTTTTTTTTTTTTTTAAAGCAACTATAATCAGTGTTGGTGATTTTGCTTCTACTGTCAGGTATAGCCACCAAAGACCTCCATCCCCTCACTTCAGTTCCACACTTTCCACCCAAGAAACTCTTCAAACCAAACCACCCAAAGACATGAACACGTACTGATGATGATGTTCTATCATAATCCAGAAAGTGCCAGTACAGGCTTTTTATTTACAGTAGCAGTAGCATTCATGGTCTCAGATCAAGAAATAGCATCTATGCACACTTTCTTTTTGTCAATGGTGCAACCAAAATTTCTGGTTATTTCTGGAAATCTATTATTTCCATTACCAGTATCACTTGCCTTATAGTTCAATAACTCCACTGTAATCTAGGCTAATTTCATACTTCGCCAAGATAGCACTTTGGTTACTGTTCATGTAATGCAAAGTGAAGAGTTCATAATCAATTAAAATATATGCCAATCATTTTATTTTCCCTGCAGTGCAAGTCTTCACATCAAACCCAATGCTAACACAATTAATAATAATAATAAAAAAACAAAGATGATTAATCCTGAGAATTGTTTCAATGTATGATTTCTGAAATTATGTGAACCCATAATCTTGGCTTCTTGTCCTTTGACATTTACAGAATTTAGCCGATGTCCTTACAGAAGTACTTTGTAGTCTGTATCAAAAACATATCCTCATTCAAGTTCCCTAGATCAGAGAGTATGCTTAGAAATTATCCTGGGAATCATAGCCATAGTTGTATATACATACTTTTCTTTAGGTCTCAATTTCTGCAGCTCTGACAAACAGTTATGTTATTGGTTGGAAAGCAGGAAACCAGGAAAGCAGGAAACCGGTCAAGTCTCAGTGTGAGCAGTTGATAGAAATGTGTGTGTTCTTTTTGGAGTTCCATTGTGGGCTTTTTTCATTTAAAAAAAAAAAAACTGGTGTGAATAGACCTTAAATAGAAAATAATTAGCAGGCAGCAGTACTGTGTCCTTGCATAGAAGTTTCCTAATTGGCTACTACAGCCAGACCTATTGAAATTTTTACCTGCTGATTACAGAGCTCAGAAAATTCATATAATCTTTTTTTTTCTTCAGAACATCCATTTTAGTGAGAGAAATAAGGATATAAAGCATGTTTAACTGATTACAGTACCTGGGAATTGCTTTTTTGTTAACAGCACTCTTAAGAATAAAACATGTTTTTCTTGTGGAGGGGGAGAAAAATCCATTCTGTGGTTTGGTGTCATTGTGGCCATTACTGTGCAAAATGAATTATTTACAAGTGAGCAGCCAAAAGCTCACACTGTGGAAAAAAAGAGCAAACATCCCAGTGCTAGCAGTCACAGAAAAACAATCACCCGAAGTTTTGATTCGCTTTTCCTGACAGCTGCAATACTGAGGGCTTGAAATAAGACCAGCTAACTTGTTTTATGTTCATAAAGTCTAGGGCAGTCCTTTTGTTTCATTATTTAACAGGCATAGGACAGAGAAGGAGACTGTGTGTCTACGGGTAAATAACAGCTCTATAGCAGGGAGATTGCTCAATGATGTACCACTTATTGAATCTCTGAGACAATCACTTTAACCCACAGTATTTCCAAGCCGACTCTATCCCTACAGGTCTAGAACACTTTTGTGTTAGATCAAGGTTTTCAGACAGTGATATTATGCCTGAATTGCCTCAAAGAGGAAAGAGAAGATGAACCAGGGAAGCAAGTTAATAAGATGTCATGTCAAAATGTCAGGGCAGTAAAACCCATAGGGAAAAATTACATACGTTCTGACATCATTATATGCGTACTCTGTAATCACACGTGAGAAACATGTGAAGGTGCATCTCACCAGGTTATTTCCATGAATTCAAGTTAATACGCGTGACATGGCATGAACAATGTGATCACGTGAAAAATAAAACCACGTGCCATATTTGTGAATAATTGACATCATCAATCAGAACCATAACTGTGCTGTGTAAAAAAAAATCATGTGAAAATAAATGAATCATATGAAACCCATCACACGGACTACAAGTCAAAGCAATGCTTTCCTTGCTAAGGTTTGTTCGTAAACATAAAATTAGCTGCAGTTGTATTTGTTTGGTCGCATGGTAGCACCTATACTTTATTATGGATCTGAGATGTGGGGGTTTGAACCAGTGGAGTGTATAGAAAATGTTCAGGTATCTTTTTGTGTATCAGTACGAGTGTGAGCAATGTAGCTGTCTTGGGTGATTTGGGTAGATTTGTATTGTCCACTTTTTATATGGAAAGATGCATCATGTATTGGATAAAATTAGTGTCTATGTCTAAACATCGTTATCCAAGAAAATGTTATAATATGCTT
>CM074956.1:13541635-13556715 GCA_037577455.1 Pangasius macronema | reverse complement strand
GTAGAAACAGGCAGATGGAGTAATACACCAATGGCAGAGAGAATTTGTAGTTATTGTAAGTTAAGAGGATGAGAAGCATTTTTTTTTGTATGATTGCTCTTTGTATGAGGATTTGCGTAAGAAAGGTGATCTTAGGTGATCTTGTTCTTGTTGGTGATGTTTGTATTGATATGTCAAGTATTTGTGATTCGGGGTATGCATGGAGATTGGCATTGTATATGGAATAATGGAATGAAGAAAATTCATTATGCCATGTCATTATGATTTTGTGGAACAATGGGCCGAGAGGCCATGTATTCCTGGAATAAATTTGAAATTGAAATTGACCACATATGCAACGTGTGAAAAATAACACATGCAGTGTAAAATACACATGTGACTCATGTGATTGTTCACATGTGAAGTTCATGTGACTTTTTTATAAGACTTTTTTAAATAGCATGGTCCATAAAAAAGTTACATGATCTGGCTGTAACTGCTACATTTTGAAGTGTGCTCATATCTTTACATACCTCTGAAGAAAGAACTGGCTAGTGCTGCAATGGTAATGTAAACATGAACCAGTATAGGGACGGCTGCAGTAGTGTGAGATCAGAAGAGATGTGGAGGCAGCACTGACATTGGCATTGTTGTGTTCCTCACACTGGTGATTAGTCATGGAGCAGCTTGTGTCAGTGCTAATGATCCTCACCATGCAGGCTGGGGTGGGAGTGGAGTGCTGGGGTGCTCACCAGCAGGGGGTCGGTGGGAACCTGATCTAAAGCAAAATGCGTAGGAATTCTAATGATCAAATCTATTTTACCGCTGAGAGAAAAGCTACAGACACTAAACTTATTCTTAATAATAACTATAACCATTTGCATTGTTCCATACAGGTCGGCTCAGAGAAAGTTTTCTGAATTTGAAACTGTGAGATCATGCTGCTCAAACAGAGAGCTAGCTTGGCTACTGGAGTTCTTGTTGCCTAAATTTTTCGTCTAGTTGGTAGAAAAGGAAGCTGCTTTATTCCATTTCCTTCTATGTTTGCTTACATGGCCACAGTGATGTGTAAGTGGTGGAGGTTTAAGGTATTTCAAGGTAGGAGGGTGTTTGTGTGTGAACAGATAGCAGTGGATGCGGTTGAGAGTGGGCAGGCTGGTACAAAGACATGAAAAAAACTGTAGGTAGAGAGATAGAGAGGGAGGAGAGTGCGATTCGCAGCAAGCCCAGGATATTGGCAGCAAATTGGGTCGGTTGGCTTAGTTTGATTACTGCAGTGGATAGCTGGAGGCAGCTTTCCAAAAGCTACTCCATCACATACATGTCCCCCCTTCCCCCCCTGCTGAGGTGTTGCTAAAGAATCCTGTTATGTGGGGTGCTTCAAAGGCGTGCATGATGCCTAACATTCACCAATGGAGCCTGTCAAAAAGAAACAGAATACAGTGGCCTGAATGTTGCTTAGCCACTTAGATTTTACAGTAGACAAGCTTTGTTTGTGAAATTTGAACACAATTTTCATATATGGGCACACTTTGTCTGCACAGTACTGCATAAGAGCTAAAAATAAACAATAATAAACTAAATTAATTAACGAATGCATTTGCATAACAGCAGTTTCTTACTCTGCAGCAGGAAGTGAGATGAAAACCTCTTAAAGGTAATACTGAGGCAGGTATCAAAGTCTAATTTGATTAGTGGGTTGCTGAGAGCACTGTAGTGTGATACTCTGCTGACATGAGAAGATAGACAAGATGCATACAGACATAGCATGGATCACGTTCTTAAATTTAGCAGAAGTGTTAGAGATGGCTGACCCGGTTTATTCCAGGATTGTAATCTTCTTTGCTTTGATTAGTGAGCAATCTGATTAGTAATAGCCACCAAACCTAACTAATAGAGCTGAAAAAAAAATGCTGAAGCTTTTCATTACATTCCAAAATTTTGCCTTAAGAGAGAAACCAAATTCTCTCACACTTGATCATACTAGTATAAAAACATATGCTTTAAATGAGGTATATATCATTACCAGGACACAGCCATGTATGCGACATGGTTGAAGATAGATTACCCAAATCATTTTAAATGACCTCACTTTATTCAGAAGGAGGAAGCACATGAAGAAGTGGAGATGCAATTCTAGAGGCTGGAGGTTCCCAGCTTCTTACTGAATGATTGGAGTGATTAGTACTGTGGACAAGGTGGGTTGGTTGCATTTTGAAGAATGACCATCTACCTCGCCTATCGATGTGTCACAGTGATTGAGTGCTGGAGCGGGAGTGCTGTAATGGCTTCATCAGCTGGGCCTGGTGCATGCTACAATCTCATTCCCCTCGTAGCAGCACTTCCTGCCCAATCACTTGACAAAAAAAAAAAAAAAAAACACTCAAATTAAACAAAGTTGTCGGTCAACTTAACTTCAAGGTTTTTTTTTTCACTCTCTCGTCTCTATTCTTCCATTATTTCACTAACCCTGCCTCATCCTTTTCCTACACAGCCACCCTACTCACTCGGCTCTTTCCTGACTTAACAAGCCAATTAAGGGGGTTGATTTGGTCCATTTTCTGTCTTTCTCTCCTTTCTGTTTTTCTGGTGCTTGGCCCATTTTCAGCTCAGCTCCACAAATTTCATGTGTTAATATGTATTTGACTTGTTAAATTCATCAAGCTCACTCATAGTTCAGTGACTGAAAATAGCCACATGAAGCAATGATCTGACTTTATCCAACTTTACATCTGGATGCAATGCAAGTAAAAAAGAACTGTGTCCATTGATATTCCATGCTTGGATGTATTGCAATTTAAGAGGGCAAAGGCATGATAACGAGCTCAAGCTACAGCTCAAACACTAGATGAATGGCAATGAGGCCAACAATTTGGCCCAAGCTGGTGGAACAGGACAGCACAACCCCAGACTGAAAAAAATGTCATCAAGAAATGCATTCCTTTCACATATCTTTCAACATGGCCTACATATAATTTGTGTTAAGTACCCTAAAGTCACTCTCCTCTTTAAAGTGAATGTTGGAGGTCTGATTAAAACCAGACTTAGTGTTTCTGGTTGTAGTAGCTCTAGTTTCTAGTAGTTTCAGCTGTAACATAAGCAATTGGTTTAAATTCATATAGTAACAGCTCATACACTGAGACTTATATGGGAGATGCTCTGCATAAGCTAAGGCTAAGTAAATATAATTTAAAATTGTGCTGTTTAACAAAGAAAACCATAAAATTATTGATGTGGCGAAGGTTTCTGTTAGGAAATGTTTATGTAACAATAATGGCAGGAATCCCTGGTGTCAGAGCTTTGTGACAGTCAGCACGCTTCCCAACATGGGAGAGTCTTCAGGACAGAGGAGTTTGTGCTTTCCAGTTTCTCAGTAACATGTCAGGCTATGTGGGTTTTTGTCTCATTAACTTCAAGAGAAAGAAAAAAGAGATAGACCATACGCAAGTGGTAACAGATACAAGCTTGTCTCATAAACACTCCCTAACATGAAATGTAACAATAAACAGTTAAAAGTTAAATGTGTCATTCATTAATAAATTAAAAATTCTAAATCGTTAGCAAAACGCTGTGGTATGAGAGGAATAACACACCTCCGGCCGTGCTATTATATGAAAATTATACACTTTAGAGTGGCATCACACCATTCCAGCGTGGATTATTTTTTCGTACGTGTATAACAGCACGGTCCGTCATGTATTATTGATTCCAGTTTTGTCAGTGAAAACACAATCTGCAGTCAAACTTTATTAATGCAGTAGAGGTGTTATCATATTTTCTACCACAGTGCTGTTGAATGTTTGATTCGTATTTGTCAGAAGGAGTTTTATTTATTTATTTATTTATTTTTATATAACAGCAGCTCTGACAATAGTTCCAGCAAGGTTTATATTAATGCGCTTATTCTGATGCATTAGTGTTTCCATAGTCATAACATTCATAGAAACTTTTGTGGCATATGATCCACATGAACAGATTAAAACATGTGGAATTGTTGATATGGTAAAGTTTTCTGTGAGGAGATATTTATTTACCATTTTTGGAAGGAGTTTCCATTGTCAGGTCTTTGCAACAATCAAATGTAAATCTGTTCTTTTATGTTTTCCAACACTGGGAAAATTATGAAGAATAGAGGCCTTGTGGTTTCTCTGTACCATGACAGGCTGGTGAGGATAGACATAAAAAAATTATGACCTTCTTTAATGAATAAAAAAAGATACTGCTGGAAATTTGCTGTGTTAGAAGAATAAAACATTTTGGGGCATGCTGTTATTGGAATATAATCAACTTTAGCATGGCATCACACAACCAGGTAATTGATTATTTCCCTATAACAGCATGCCCCAGTGATTTGTTTCTTAAACAGTGGGCAACTTTGGGTGTTCTAGTGGAATTTCTGGTTTGGTGTGTAAGGCTAGTAAAAAGTATAAATAATAATAAGAATCTTAAGAAATGCTGAAGAATCAAATAAATTATCAATATACACAAATGACATGACAGTAGTAAGAAAAACCATTCATATCATTTAATAAAAAGCATAAATGGCAGTGTAGCCAACTTTGAGTATTCTGTGGTACATGGATATGGGATTTTAAAGGCACTCAGTGGACAACGAAGTAGATTTTAGAAATAAAATAAATAAATAAAAAAGTACATCCTAAGCACAATTGATTCTAAAAACTTATTCTGATGCAAATTCCAAAATCATTAGCTTAGCCTTGACTTCGCTCTTCTTTAGATGACCTTCTATTCAGTACTGCAGCTTATTTTTCCCTATTAAATTCACTTCATTACAAACATGTTAACAATGCTGTTGGGAATTTCTCATTCCCCTATATTAATTTTCCGCATGGCATATATTAGCTCAGATGTGCCTGGAGCTTTGCAGTGTATGGTTGAGCAAGTAGATTGAAACAATCTACAATGATTTATGATTTTCCAAAGCATAAATTCATAATGATGAGTTTCATTAGCACACTTCAAGCACATTTATTGGCTGTGCTGTTGCTCTCATTGGAAGCAGCAGGATTTGGTGCTGAGTAACATGCTCCGAGCCATAATGACCAATCACAGATGTACATATGGCCCGGGTAAGCCATATCAATATTAATTACCCCTCTGACACAAAGTACAATTAGCTAAAACATGACTCAGAATCAGCCTTAGATCTGCTTGCCCCTGTGAGCAGCAAGCTTAAACAATAAGTGAACTTGCAAGCTATAATGAACAAGATTATGCAAGATTAAGGGGTTGATCTTCTTATCAATGCCTTTCTCAAGTGTTTGAGGTGAGAGAAAGGTAACACTGGCAAGTTCATTAATTTAACACAATGTAATTTATTTTCAAGAAGCTGTGATGAAGCTTCAGTAATTGTAGTTGACTTCAGACCACCACAGATATATCTTTTAAACATTGGATGATGTGTGTGTGTGTGTGTGTGTGTGTGTGTGTGTGTGTGTGTGTGTGTGAGAGAGAGAATAACTGCTTCAACCTTCAACTCATTATCTTAGAATACACAATTACAGAATGAAGCCATAACTTAATTAATCTAATTTGAAGTGTGAAGTGTAAGCTATAACGTATAGGTGCAAGACTCATCTGTGACATATTTCTTTCCATTTATGTAACATAAGAACCTGTGCTAAATGTACATTCGCACTTTTCTGGTCAAAGCTTTCCTGTCACCAATTAAAAGAACTTTTTCAATGGCCTGTGCAGTGATATATGGCACTAACCTTTTCTTGGTGCATTGCTAATTAAGGACAATTTCATTTTCAGCACTGACTTGTGCAAAACATTGAGGGAGTTGACACTTACCCATATGCTAGTCTTTATCGCCTGTCCAGTCACATTCACTGTGTATCTCTTTATGTGTTACACTACAGCATGAAAGTGCTAGCAATAACCACTGAATCATATCCTGATAGTAACATCCAAAACACTTAACTCTTATAGGTAAAACACTTCACTGAGCAGAAGTCCAAGCCCCTTCCTTGCTCTGCTGCATACCTCAGATTTTTGTTTCTTGACTAATTAGACCCCTTTCAGCACCCGGTATTGGGGGGAAAAACATTCTGACGATGAAGAAATTCTGACATCATTAAGTGTGGAGAGGACATGCTGGTAATGATGTCCTCACCCAGTGATAGACCCCTGAGAAAGAGATTTTAAAAAGCTCATGCAAATGGCCTATCTAACTGAAATGCACCACTGACTTCTGAAATGCAGCTTTGTACAGAGTTATAGTCTGCTCCAGAATAAATGGACAATCCCAAAAAGCACAACCTTCTTATGATCAAAACATAGTAACTAGCTAGGATAGCATAATGAAAGTATGGGTCCAACAATGGCTAATGCTGACAAAATTGCTCTTAGCATAGACAAATGTAAACAGCATACTGCCTCCATGTTGCAATGCTGCTTTTAACACGTTCTCACTGACTTGCCCTTCAATTTCCCTTTTGATGGAATCTCCAACACCATCTTAATAACCTTATTAAGATTACTATATTAGCTGAAGTGAAGCTTGTTGGAGGTCATTTTGGAGGGTTAAAAGATCGAGTCAACATAAAAAATAGACTTTAGGTGCAGAATCTTTCCAGAAAGCATTTTGATATTACACAATTAGATTTTTTTTAATTAAAAAAACGCTTAGAAGCATATACAAGAGCAACAAGATACTTTGAAATAGTTCATATTTGACAAACATAAAATTTGCTTCGTTCACACATACTACCAAAGGCAAGTGCATTCCTATTCCTATGGCTCCTCGTTCTCCACTCCTTCCCTTGTTCAGCAAGTGGAAATTTGCATGATGTAGGTGTTACACAATTCCGAGTCAGAAGGGAAAGTCAATGAGGGCATCTTAAGACAGCAATGAAGCAGGAAGTGTGGCCTTCTGTTTCAATGTGGCCAAAGTTTGTCACCAATTATAGTCTACTGATGAACTATTGCGGGATCTAAGTTTTTCTATCTACTGTGAGCAATCTTCCATAACGCTATGCCTTCTGAAACTCTTTTCTAAACCTTGTTGATGCTGTTCCTCTCGAGCGGCAAATGCAAATGTCAAATCAGATTAGTGAGAACACCTCACCTGCATGCAAACCATGCCCCTGCCCAATGCCATCACTTATGTTGGTTTACAGTGTGACAGGTATTTCATCATGTTGTTTCTATGATAGAGAGGGAATTGTTTTAACCTCATGGTCAGCGTGACATCAATTACTGTCACCAGCCACGATCTTGTCATAACTCTGAAAGTTACATTTCTTTTGAGGTCAAAGTCCAGATGATGTCCGGATAAAGCTAGCACCTGTAAGAAAATGCAAATAGAGCTTGTCTTTTTTGCTGTAATTCAATAGTACTGACTTCATTACATTCTAGTGCTGCTTTATATGTGAGTTGGCTTCACCCTGTAGCAATTTTACCCGAGCCAGGCAATACACACTCAATCTTATGTAAAAGGTCCATAAAAGTTGAGAAACAAGATCTGAATCCAAATTTGAAATGTAATCATCCACCATGAACCATAACAGAATTCAGAAGTTGAGACTCTCCACAGGCTCCCTTCAGGCAAAGTAAGGTAAAAGTACTCATACAGAAACAGAGCTTCCACAGTTCTGGCAATGACATGATTATAATACCAGCAACTTTTGGAGTAAAACTTGCTTGCACATCATAAGCCTGCTCGTCGCTGAGGTGAAATTCATGAAAAACATCCATCAAATTGCAGGCTCTCAGTAACAGTTGCTTGTTGTTTAGGGTCAATCTGATGAATATCTGAATGAAATATTACAAAGGGCATTTAACTCTGTCAGAGCCATAGCAAAAGGATGAAGATTAATGGACCCCAATGATGCTCATGAAGAGCATTTCATTAATTTAAACAGATACGCAATCTGCTTTCTGTGACTACCAAGTGCACTCAGCAGGAGGAATCCATCGACAATAACTATGAACAAGGACACTTAACTACAGTAGTAGAGAGTTATGGAAAAGAAGCATGGAGCAGGACGTTAATTACTTGCAGTGCAGGCATCACAGATCAGGGAAATTACAGGTCAAGAACAACCACCAGCTCCTGATTATTACCACCCAGCAAGCCCAGAGCAAGAGCTGCTGCTGCTATATAGTGGCTTGCCTGTGTCTCTCTTTTTTTTCCCCTCATACACACATACATACACAGACACACACACATATGCAACTATGCACCTATACACAGAAGGTATTTGAGTCGTTGGCGTTTGTGGTCAAAATTGGACTGTCTGCAATTGCTTCCTATTGTTGTGCTGCACTTTTTAAGAAACCAAATTAGTTCTCATTATCATAATGTTTATGGTGTATAAACCTTACTTACCAAATGATACCACTAATTGTTGAGTAAAATTACCACAATTTATATTTTATCCATAGCACTGTAGATCACAGACCACAGAAAAAAAAATGCTGAGTGATTTTCAGTGCAGTGAGGGTAAACATGGTGAGAGAGAACATGGTGAGGGAGAACATAGTGTGAACACTGTGAAGGCATGAATGTGTGTGGGGGAAGGAGAGAGAGAGTGAGAGAGAGAGAGAGAGTGAGAGAGAGAGAGAGAGAGAGAGAGAAGTGGAGAGACAGAGAATTCTTATTCTGCATCTTCACAGTCCTGACCATTCATTTTCCATAGCAGGTCAGATCACTTTCACTTCCATGAGTCCATTTCACCTTTGAACCTTTTATTGCAGATGGTGTACTTTTGCTATCTGATATAAATTCAAGGCAAAAACCCCTGTGCATTCTAAGAGATACCAGAGCAGCACAGTCATTTATTTTGGAACGTGTATTTTGGAAGCTATGGCACAGATATTTTAGTTCAAGAATTAAATGTTGCCCATACCATGAACTGTCTGATCATCTTGGTGTCAAGAAAACATATTTCAAGCATTTCTTTTATACTTTCTATGAAATCAGCTGTATCCAAACAATAATTGCCACTTATGTTATGTCTGACAAGTTGTAAGGAAGCCTAACTATCATCCCCCTGTGCTCATATAGCCTTCTTCAGTTCTGGGTGAACCTTTTGAGAATTTAAATAGATTATGTGGTTTCCCAACCTTGAACTATGATGCATTCTGCCACTCCGTATCCTGAAGCCATACCCCTGCACACCATCAAGTCCCGTGCTATCATAAAGGCTCTTGTTAAATTCTGTATTACTTTAAATCATTTATCTTCGGTAACCACTTTATTCTGAGCAGGGTCATGGTGAATCTGGAGCCAATCCTGGCAACACTGGGCATAAGGCTGGAGAGTTCACTCTGGATGGATGCCAGTCTACTGCAGGGCATCACCCCACATGTTCACACACACATTCACACCAAGGGCAACCTATAGCCAATCTGCCTGCCTGCAAGTTTTTGGGAGGTGGGAGGAAACCAGAGAACCTGGAGGAAACCCATGCAAACATGCAGACAACATACACAACATACAGTAACCCAAGCTCAGTATTGAACCTAGGACCTTGGAGCTGTCTTGCGTCAATGCTTCCCCTTTGTGTCACCGTATCTGTGACTTTCAGTTTTCCAAAATCTATTTAAGTTGGACCATGATTCAAATTTAATGTCTGGACCTTTTAAGAATGTAATAAAGCAACTGAACATTAAAAATTAGGTTCTTGTTGCTTACTACACATAATTATAAGATGTGCTGGAAGATTCCATTAAACATTGGAGTCTGCACTACGGACCTGTTTTCTAAGTCTGAGTTCGATCCCCAGCACCGCCAAGCTGCCACTGCTGGGCCCTTGAGCAAGGCCCTTAACCCTCAACTGCTCAGCTGTATAAATAAGATAAAATGTAAGTCGCTCTGGATAAGGGCGTCTGCCAAATGCCATAAATGTAAATGTAAATGTAGAAAAAAGACTGGGATGAAGGAATTCTATTATTGTCGTTTGCTATTCAGGAGAATGTACATGATTTGATTGGATACAGACCAGCTAAGTTAGTGTTTTGCTAGCACTCTGCTTATGATCTATTGAAAGTTTTACAGAAAGAGTTGTTGTCTCCAAGTCCTGCTAAAATTGAATTGCATTAGATTATGTCAGTTCCCTTCTACTTCTATTTGTGATTAGGCAAAATGCCATCCTGCAGCAAGCCTCACTTTGATCAACCTGATGTACTCATTCCAAGTAAGTGATGAAGCCCTTGTTTTACTACCCTAACCAGACTCTTCAGGATTTTAGGTTCCTGAACCGTTGAATCTATACTGAGTGATACAGACTTTATTGTGAAGACTCCTGAAAAGAAAGGAAAGTCCTGTGTATGTGATGTAAATATGCTCATGCTTTTATCTCTTGCTGGAGATCAGATGTCTATTCTCCAGCTCCACCTGCTTCTCCAGCATCTGCCGCCTCTGTGAATGTGTTAGCATACAAGTCTCCTAATTCAGATGGTCGCAGCACAGGTAGTGCTTGTTTGCCAAATTTGGAATCTCTCTCACATATTCAGGCCAAACTTGCACACTTGACAGATTCAGCTCAAGGTGACTTAATGAAAAATATCAATGAAAAATATTAATCTCTCTTCTCTGGTACATTTATTCATTTAGCAGACACTTTATCCGAAGTGACTTACAAATGAGGAAATACAAGCAAAGCAATATATTAAGGAGACAACAATACAAGCAGTGCTACCATAACAAAAATCAATTGAGTGCTAGTGGAGCAAAGTGCACAGAGTAGAGGTGTAAGAGCCAGTGTAAGTGCAGATTTTTATTTTATTTATTTATTTATTTTTGAGTGGGGACAAGTTAGAAGAGGTGTGTCTTTTGCCTTTTTTTTTTGAAGATAGTGATGGATTTTGCTGCCAAGATTAAGGTTGGAAGTTCATTCCACCACTGAGGGCCAGTCAGTTTGAAGGTTCTGGAAAGGGACATGATGTCTCGCTGAGTAGGCACTACTCAGATACACTGTCTCATACTGCAGTTCTCAAATATGACATTAATTTGGTGATATTCCTCCTGTCAGACATAATGCTTACTGAGTCACTCCTACGAAATGTTCCATTATGAAAAGCAAACAGACTACTTGGTTGAGAACGGTCTTGCTGTCCCTAGCTCTAGTCCATTGTGTTCACCCCCCTTAGCAGTTCCTAAGCCTGACCAGATATTTCAGTTTTGCATATTTTATAGAAAGGCCTTTAAGCAATACTGACCTTTTCCCATTTCTTGAATGGAAGAATGGAAGACTGTGTAATGCAAGCTTTGTTATAAAATTCTAGATCTATTAAAGGGTTACTGACAAATTCTACCAAGCGTGCATTCATTATTTCTCTGATCTAAACCAAACACATTTCTACAATATACAATTATATTTTTGGTTTGTAAATTGCACCAACTACATTTCAGTGTTTGATGAATCATGTCTGATGTGGAAAATTGTGAAGACTACCTTGATATTTTTACAGATAACTGTTACAGCCACCTTTGTACCTTGTCTTTGCTTGCTTTCAGACTGCCTCCCTTACTTTGAATCTTGCAAAGTGTGAATTCGGTCACACCACCATGAGGTACTTCTTCAAACAGGTTCTTCAGTACACTATACTTTTTCATCCACTAGATGCTAAAGTTCAGGCCATAATGGCTGTTCATGCATCCAAGACCAGGAAGGACCTCCAGCTCTTCCTCAGGATGGCTGGTAACTATAGGGTTGTTTTTTTTTTTTTTGCATGTTGAACTGCCTCAAATATCCTCTGTAACTCTGCTCATTTTGAGTGGTCTGCTATCTGTTAAGTCTTTTTTATGTAGTTTTCTCTAGTGTTCCAGATTTCCAGAAGCCTTTCAAGCTTGAGGGAGATTTTGGTGCTGTTTTACTCCAGGAAGATGTTCATGGGATAGAACACCCTAGTTGTATCTTCTCTCAGAAGTTTAATCAGCATCAGTTGAACCTTGGTTCTGTTGAAAAGGAAGTCTGTGCTTTTTTGATTACTCTGCAAGATTTTGGGGTTGAATCTAGTTCTGAGCCCATCATAGCTTTGGGTTCACTGCATGACCAGTATCATGTCTACTAGTATTCAATGACTCATTTGGTGGGCTTTGAATATGTAGGGTTTTCACGTAGGCATTCGGCTTTAGACAAGCTCTGAAAACGTAGTGGCTGATTCACTGTATCTCTGAGACTCTAATAATTTCTTTTAAGGGATAAAGTGTTACAACCTTTGTCATATTTTTTCTTCTTTCTTACCTTATGCTGTATGTTCTGTCTGTGTTGGTGTTGGCGTATGTTTTGTGTTTGTGGTTGACTCCATTGCCCACTTGCTAAGTCACCACCTCTGGATTCTTACTGATTGTTCACCCTTTGCCTCTTGGCTTGTTTCTTGACTCTTTTTGAATATAACTTACATATAATACACACACATACTTGCAAATAGATACATTGTAAATAGTGAGAAAGTATGAAGTTGATACCATTTCTGTTCAGAGAGATTTCTCTTGTTTATTAGATAAATATGGAGTTACGGGGAAAGTGTATTTTTGTTTCTCTTTTGTTTAGCTAAGTTGGGTAGGGTATTCGGGGTATATTTAGTTTTTTTTAGGTTTAGGCTTATTTTTTTAGGTTTTGTTTGTCAAAGACCTGTATTTAAAGAATTTAATTTTAAAAAAAAGTGTGATTTTGTGTGTGTTACAATCTGATGTAGAGTGGGTTGTGCAGTAATACTGGAATATCACAAAGGTAGAAAATTTTAACAAACATCCTAAAAGTCAGCTAAACCTTTTATCATTAAATTTACGTGTTAAGATGAATAGTCTGGGGGAAAAAAAAACAACTATTAAGCCTTATGCCAGTCAGATGAAAAAAATGACGAATTAACACAAGCTGGATATGTTTTTTAGCACTACACAAAATATTTCAGAAGAGATCATTTACGAAATGTGTAATTAAAGACAAGCCACCTCATGATATTATTCACAAATCTTATAAACAATAGCATCTCTGTTGCTAATTAAACAACATTCATTTTCTATATTTTGGAGCTAGACACACACAGTTCCTTTGACAGTGGGCGTTTTCATAGTGCTTACACAGACTGACATTTTGATTTAATTACAGCACCAATCGAATTCTTTGTCTCCATGAATGGGTTTTTCAGCAGGGGGTTCCTGTCACTCCCTTTCTTGCCTTGTCTCTCTCTCTCAAACCATTTTTCTTGTTTTGACACTATAGTCTAGTGCACTGGATTGGAAATGAAGCAATGACTGTGTCCAAATCCAAACATATTTATTTAATCCAAATATATTTACCGCTATAGTGGGATGAAGTTACAGAAATCACAGTACATTTAAGGAAGCTACAAATATTTTGTCCAGGCTTCGTGTCCTGTTGTGTGTTGTTACATGACTAATTTATGCAAGAGAGCTACCAAAACATCGAGTTGATTCCACATTTGCATCTGGAGTGTGTTGCTATTTTCTCACATTGGGAGCAAAGGAGTGTCAATGCAAGTAAAATAAACTACCATGATGCTGGGAATTATGAATAAATCAGACACTGATGCAGAACATTAGGGTGCTGTTTTGTATGTTGTGAAGAAACAGCAACATACTAGAACAGACAAGAGCACTATTAGATGTAGACAATGATGGGTTAAAGACTATCATACAGATAAGATTACGCCAGCATGACCGCTGGCATTTCCATAGCAGGAACTCAGGAACTTTAGGAGTGTTTCCACTAGAGGAACCAGACCTGAGTTTAGCTGCTGGGCCATAGATGCAAATAAACTTTTTAGCTCTTACTTCAACCCAGGACCTATTAGGGTGCAGCTTATTGTACTCAACACCATTGATATGTCAGACTTAAGTTTCACAGCGTGACCTGCATTTTCAAAAACTATTGGGCCAGTTGTGCTTTTTTGGGCTCCTGACCACATCAGTAATCCATCTCCTGATCTCCCAGTAATACATTTTTTTGTTCCACCCATGCAAATGTCTTATAAAAGCTCCCAATTATATTGCCATACCAATTATAGCAAGTAGAAAAAAAAAAAGTTTGACACATACAATTGCATTTCCTGTTCTGGTGTGTCTAGTAAAAAAATTACATTATGCAAAACTACATTTGCAACAAAGTAAAAGCAACAATGAAGAATAACCCAGGAATTTGCAATCAATTTAACTAAGTTAAATCTGTTATTTCTATGAACAGATGTGTCTTCAGCCAGACACACAAAGACATCATATGTCTATTGCTCCATCCCTGTATTGTGAGTTGGGATAAAGCAAAATAAATAAATAAATGTGGACTGAATGGGAGTCCAGAGGCCTGGTTTAAGAACCATGGTGCTAGAGTACAGAACTTAACAACAGCACGAACTGTGTTACAATCTAATTACGCTATAAACTTAGACTTAAACTGTCCTTCACTCCTGCACTCAGTCTGGATGAACACACAAACACACCTGAAACTGTATGCATATCAGCCATGAGGTGAATCACAGGCCAGTGAGAGCACACCATATCAAGTCTACTATCTTTACAAAGGCTATTGGTTGTCGTTAGAAACCTCCAAGGAAATACACTCATTGCATTTTAGCAGGCTTTCTTTTCTTCATCTGATGGCTGGTCACCTTTACTGTCAGAGTAAACCCTTAAAATTAATCTGCACTGTAAAGAACGACCCAGCACACACTCATATCTCTGGAATCACCTTCAATGAATCTCGGTTGTCATAGCACCTTCTCAATATCACAGCAGGGAAGAATGCTCCAACACAGCTTTGCTGTACTACAACTGAGAAACACTGGTGGCACTTACTTCTCTTTTTGCTTCTCTATTCTCTTATGGAAATTCTCTAAAGCATACACACAGGCGTGCACATTAATAATCAAAAGCAGTTTCAAGCTGGGGAGATGGATGGTGCAAGCATGCCGTATGGTGTCTTCACACTGTAGCATATTATCCTTATTTTAGCGTAGGACCAATGCTTTAAGAAAACACAATATGCTACCAGCAGGCACAGAGACTGAGAGAATATACTAGGTCCAGGCTACGTAATTAAAAAGTATGTGCACCCTTTTATTATTTAAATGACCATTGATGACTATTAACCATTTATTTTCTTCCATGT
>CM074956.1:13526266-13540378 GCA_037577455.1 Pangasius macronema | reverse complement strand
CAGACACACACACCTAGGGAGAGATTTGGGGGAGGGGGCATGAATGAGGTAAAATCAGTGGGGACTGATTGTCTTTATACGGAGACAGAGAGCACTCATTTTCATTATCGCCCACTGATAATGAAAATCAAGCCATCAGGTGGAATTTTGAGAAAGATTAAATAGCTAGACCTGGCTTTCTAATTGCTCTTTGTAAAATGTAATTACTACACAATTTATGATTAAATCTCCAAGATAAATAGTGTAGTCCATTAGTCAAAGTTCTATATGACTCCCAGTCCATGATAAAGTACAATAAAATGTGTATAAAAAACAGAAAACAAAGGAGAAAAAAACATATAAAAGTGGTAATTTGCATATTTTCATTTTCGGAATAATTAAAGGTGAAAAGGGGCCTTGAATCTGAGAAAGCCTCACATGTGGATTTCCACTATAACCCAATCCAAAAATCCATTTTTTTTCTTCGCTGGCACAAAAAAAAAAAAAAAAAAGAAAAAAGGTTGGCATAAAAATCAAGAAGAGCATCTAGAATTTAGTTGTGACTATATTCTAATATATGCAGTTGAATATACAGTAGGAGTGCAGTTGTGCATATCATACATTTCATGCAATACAATACAGAATAAATGGCAACTTTATTTCATTTTCTGCCAAAGAAACAGCTAGTGCTTTCCCTCGATTTGCAATCCATCACTGTCTGTCAAAGCTGGCAGAGAGAGGGATTGTCACACCCAGACTCCAGTGCAGTGGGTGGGGAGGATGTGAGAGGAGTTCATTTAAAAGAATTGTAGAGGCTTTAATCTCCCATAGTGCACAAATGCCCTAATAGGCATGTGTAGTGTGCTCTGTCACACAAGTGTTGGACAAACAAAGCCCTGCAGATTGAGGGGGAAGTGAGTAAGTGAAGGAAGTAAGTGAGTTTCTATAACTAACACACACNCACACCTAAACGCTGAGTCGGAACTGAGCTGAGGCTTCTGATTCACATTAGTGACAGCGATGGATGGAGAGTGAGAAAGAGATGGAGAGGAAGCGAAAGAGAGTGCTTTTGTGTTTACATGGGTCTGGAGTGCTGTGATAAGATGCCTATCCTCGAACATGTGTTTGCAAGACAATGTGATGCCCCTTTGTCATTGTTGTAGTGTGAAAACTTTGAAACAGAAAAGCTGAGCTTACAGCAGACAGTTGCCATTTCTAGGGGAGCTTTAATGTGCTATCGGCATGGATTTGAACCACACATTAAAGACCAGCCAGGGTGCGCTGCCAAGATATTTCCGGATTAGGTTTCATATTAAAAAGACCTTCCTCTGCTTCAAACTGACACTGCACTTTACTTTATGGAATTAGGCAAAAGCTGGCCTGATCTAACCAAAATAACATCTTTGCAGTGTGAGTGAACTGGTGTACATACAAAAGTGCATCGTTTTACATTAATGACAAAACCGTGCATATAGGTCAAGTCAAATATTTTATATTTAATATTGGCTCGACAGTCAAAAGGATTTGATTATGTTATTAAATGTTACTTCAGTATATGTTTAATATTTGCTGGCAGGTTTCTATAAATTTACATCAGAATGCAGACCCAGAAATCCACATTTGCCTGAGGAAAGATGCTGAGATGCTCTAACCTGGAAAACTGGCTCTTTCTTAGGCTTCAAGGTAATCATGTCACATCTGAGTTTACCTTATTACACTTTCAAAATGTGCTTTCTTGGTTAAATGAACTGATAGTTCTGGGGCATTCTCGGTAATAGCAGCTTGTGCCAACGTTTGTATGGTTGGTGTGTTGTATGGGCATGTTTTTTAGGAGAAAGCTGCGATTGGTGTTCTAATAAAGATAACGGTGGCCCAGTAGCACGCAATGATCAGGTCTCTTCCTGGAACCTGCTAGACACCACCAATGTATTTTAATGCCTAGATGAATCTGTTCCCCCCTGTCAACTGTTTAGAAAACATCAGATAAATCAGCTCTGAAGATTGGTCCCTGGACCTGTGCAGAATCTCAATAAAGACCCTAAACCACAAGCCATAGCCTGAGCCAACTTTACACACATCTCGAATTTTAATACATAGGTTGCCAATTCTCCTGACAGAGCAGTTCTCCGTGTGTGCTATATATTAGCCCTGATTGGTTATCTGTCATGAATTGCAGCTGCTTTGATTGCAGTGTGTAGATGTAATTTCTTTTGGTGAATGTGGATCTATCAAAATGTATCAGTGTTTGAGAAGACCAGGACTGATATTTAGTATTATAAAGTAACTAGATCAAAAATTATAAGTTAAGCTATTCATGATTGTACAGTGATCCTTGCACCATAGCTTAAATCTCAAATTACTGAGGACATGGAATCGGTCGCAGGATAGATTTGTTATGTAGTCATTCACACTGGTTTTCTCAAGAGATTCAAATTCCTGGATGGCACCAGATTCATGTAATTAATGTCCATGCTACGACTGGAGAATGAGACCTTGAAAAACCATCTTCATTCCCAGACACTAGTAGATAAGGATATGTAGCAGATGCCTTGAAAAGGTGTTAATTGGCATGTCTTATCAAATTATGTCTTTTCACCACTGCAGCCATTCTTTAGGGCTCAAAGTAGCACAGGGGTTGTGCAGACACTCCAACGTTATACATTATGTATGTACCAGTGTGGCTTTCAGAGCATCGTTTTAATGGAATTAACTTCCTGAATCTTTGAATTGCTTAACATAGTTTAACCAGGAGTATTAGATACAGTTTTTTTTACCTTATTTTATTAACTCATTATTTTATTTTATTTTCCTCACTATTATTTTATTATTTCCATTCATTTTTATTCATTTTATTTGTTTAAGCATTTAATAAAAATGCATTTCATTATCTGACATTATCAAATATCAATGTTTACCTTGATTTTTTTTTTTTATTTTACTTTTTTTTTCCTGTTTTTGCTGCTCTGTGAAGCTGCCTTGAGGCAATTTTTATTGTTACAGGAGATGTATAAATAAATTTGCCTTGACTTGTGGAAAAAAAACACCTTCTTCTCCCCGGCATATAATCTGCACCAAGGGATACAATTAACTCCATCCATATCCTGACCATGGGTTCAGTTAAAAAAAAAAAGTCTCTCTCTGAACCCTAAAAAAAAAAAAAAAAAAAAAAAGCAGGAGAAGGGCTAGTGAAATCAATCATCTTGTTTTATGTGAGAAAGCATATCCAAAATACATGTAGTTATATGAGTCTCTAGGCGTGTCTGGTGTTCAGGTATATAGGTACTGGTTGGATTCTGTTGATTGGAGGAAGGGGATGAAGTGGCGAGATGATATTAAAATGGAAAAGCCACACTAGGGAGACAGAAGCTAAGTGTGTCTAATCGAGATGAATGAGTCTGTTCCCTCAAGCCTCCCAGCAGATGTGGCTCTACCCGCGCCCTCCACACTTCACTCATTAATTACCATGAATTAATGGTTTTATCCACACGGAGTAAATAAAAGATTGTCACCCGGCCATGAATTGAGTGCAGCTTTTATTAAATACTGTGAAAATGTCAGCCGGTTAGAGCCAAATTAAAGGTACAAATAGATCAAACTCTATTCCAATCAAAAATAATCTTCATGTTACAAGATTAAATTAGTCACTGCCTGTTCCACCAAGGCTCAAGACATATTGTGTCACTTCACTGTAATCCCTAGATTAGAGATGGCAGTCATTTGTAATGTGATCCTACAAGCACCTAGGAGACTGTCCCCTCAAGCCATAGCTGTTTGCAAAATCTAGCAAAACTGACTGTATTATCTGTCAGCTGCAGAGAGGTTATAGGGATCATCATTTTTTGGTGACTTTTGTAGAAAGCTGTAACTGGCTCACACCCTTCATTTAGCATGGACAGGTTGAATGGAGCACATATAAGTCTTCCTCAAAACAAAACACTACTACACCCAGAACATTATCACATTTATGGCAGGTGTGGTGGTGGTGGTGGAGAGCTACACTCATCGAAGGTCATGCCATGGACTCTCATCCACGTGGACTCAATTTCCCAGTGTCAATATTTACACCAATACCGTGCGATATCCAACGACGTATTAAATGTGCTAGGGCACAGGCTTCATCCACTTAACTGTGGTGCCATCACTCGCATTTCAGCTGCGTCTTATTAACACTATTAATCATCCTTTCCAAACCTCATCTGTACGTCTCCGCTCAAGGTTTGTTTATTTGTCTGTATTTTTTTTTTTTTGAAAGAATAATGTTCACTAATTACATTTTTGAGTGACAGCTGAAGTAAAGCATGTTTACTGAGTCAGGTTACATTCTATGTAGAAAAATGTAAATGAACCAAAGTCAATTTGAAGTCACCCTCAATGCTCTCAGGTTCTTTGCTAATTCCTGGTATATACAAAACAAACTGTTAATTAATGACACAAGCAAGCTTTGGGAATGTCATTTTTTAAAAATGAATGCCTTCAATAAAACACGTTATTGCACAGCTGTTTATGTTTTTTATTGTTTTCAATCTGGATATCACGATTAACAGAAGAACTAAAACTGACTATAGTCTATATATTAAGGGTCAACTAGGGGTCACATTTCCCTGTGCACTATGAAAGGCTATAGAGTCAAGCATTGATTTTACACTGCAAAAATCTCAATACTTGCAAAAATGAAATTGGTTGGAATGTGAGATGTATATTGTGAAAGTGCATATGTCTTAAGTGTATCTGACAGATGACTGCACATACAGACAAGTGTGAAGAACAGCTTAAACCTACATAACAAGCCATACCATCATATCATATCATATATAATAGACATTACTGGTGGTCATGGTTAAATGATTTAACTAAAGTTAAGTACAAACATTGAATGAGAAACCAATAGGTTGTCTTTGTCACATCAAATTACTCACAAACTGCTCTATTATAAATAAACTATACATACGCAGTCAGAACAGAATGAGGGACACAGTATTCTTTTTCTCTGTGCATCTTCATTGGTTTCCTCCAGTAGCCTGACCTAAACATTTACTTACTGAGGTCCAAAATAAAACCATATTTATATACAGACTGACCTGAAATATACAAAAGAAATATGCTTTTATTTATAGAGCCACTGCTCCATATAGCCCACGCAGGCCACATGCTGTGCATACACAGGGCAGCATATTTCTGCTTTTGGTCATTCTTCATCATTATTAAAAGAAAATCTTTCCAGAAAACCATGCAGATATTATAACAAAATGGAGCTTAAAGGACCCTATTTTCACTCGCAGCAGCACTGTGTCCCAACGTTGAAGTTCACTCTGAAAGCATATCCAGCAAACTTTTCAGTTCTTTCTGAAATTTTATATATATATAAAGTTAATCTGATCAAATATTATTAGCTAGCTATTGTTGTCAACTATAAACAATAGTTCCCTGATATAAAAGATAGTTAGCTAGCTTACTTACATTAGATAGAAAGCTTTCCAGAGAGCAGAGAGCATCTGCTTGAGGCTGATTATGAACTTGAGTAATGTAGCTGAGGTTGAGGAACTGCATAAGTTCAGGAATTTCAATAAAATTTTGTTCTGCAAAACTATTTGTTGCTATTTGTCATCATATTTTGTGAATGACTTCTTGTTCGAGCATCCATGAACCTTTCGGTTTAGGACACTTCTGATTCAAATCCGGATACAGTTAAAGATACAGATATTTGGAGCAGTAAACAGATACAGATACACATAGTGGCATTGTGTTACACCCCTAGTTTATAGGCATCTACAAAAATTCCATCATATCATACACACCAGTGAATCAAACCTTAGGGGGCACATAATAAAGAAGTCATGCCTACAGAGCAGGAATGTCCTATCCAAGCGTACCAAGCATGAGGTGATGCAGCACACACAGGATACACCCTGCAGTGAGCCCCAGCTCCTCATATCAAATAGAGGGGAGGACTACAATGTACCACCCCTCCTTTTCTCCTCCCTCTATCCCCTCCCTGCTACCCATTGCCAGCCAGCGTCTTTGCCAGGCCCCCGATGCCCATGGCAGATGGCAGAGTGGGCAGCAGGTATCAGCCTCCTGGCACCACAAACATCTGTTATCATTACCAAATGCTAATTGCCATCAATCAGGACAACACCTCCATGCATTTGTATGCAGGGTTCATAAGTGGAGGTGTCTAAGGAGTAGAGGGAACATCAAAAGTGATGTCTAAATTTGCCCCAAAGCAATGGCATGAGTGCACACTGCAGGAGGGACGACTCAGTTGGCAAAGTGTTCCGCTTGTTAATGTGCAGACTACAAGCAGAACTGTGAGGTACAATTCTTCCTTATCAGGACTGTGTGTCCTTTTGTGTAATGGTATCTACCCAAAGCACATGCCCCAGGTTCAGCATAAAGGATCAATGTGAGGCTGGGCAAAATATTGTAGTATATGCATACAGAAGCATTGTGAATGTGTCCTGGCTTGATTCATGGGTCATGGCTCAATTTTTTTTCCTCTCCCTTGATGATCACAAACTGAGGGCAAGATGGAATGAATGAATAACCATTTTTAAATATCTGGAAACTACTATTTTGTCCTATGAGGTACATAAGAAAGCCAGCATTGTGTTTTTTTTTTTTTTTTTTCTGGTCACTGAAAGGAGCCATTCAGTCTGTCCCCATTTTGTGGTGCCAGTTTGCAGGTGGGTGTGGGCTGGCACCATCATCCTGAGCCCTGCGTGAAGGCCCTACACTCCTCAGGAGAGAAAGTGGGCTGACTAAGCAGCACTGTCTTGGATGTGTCGGCCTAAGCTTGTGCCACATGCCACCTGTGCCAATGAAGAGCACTATAGCCGGCGTCTACTCCCCTGCTCCCGCTGCCTGCTCACAGCTGCCCATATGGCACAAGCCCCAGGGGACAGGGCTGCCAATAAGGGAAAAGGGATGGGAATGGATGATGTCAATAATATACCCATGTAGCCCTTTCCTAGGACAAAGTTTCTATAGACACCCAAACTATATATATATATATATATATATATATATATATATATATATATATATATATATATATATATATATTAAAGCTACAGCTTGTGGCATTGCATAAATCCCTGTCAACTCGTAGTATCTGTAGGCAGTACTCTGGACATCTATATTAGTTTTAGGTCTCTCTCATATTGTGTTTAATTGAAACAGAACCAGGCAGCTTTCTCCCAGCCTTTTTGTTGAGTCTGCCTCCTGCCAAAGGCACATTTCTGCCCAATTAAATTACTCTCTGCTGTGTGGAAAAGTGAGAATGTCAGTCCTCATATTGCGTATTTTGTTGGAACACTGGCATAAAAATTGTTGCCATAAACACTTGGGCTCGTAAACATGGGCTCTGTAGCTGTAAAAGTGTGCATAAAATGAGGCTATGAGGACTGCGAACAACACTCTAGTCAGAACATCTGTTAAGTGCCATGCAGCAACATGATCCCAAAACACACAACAGGGACTTCATAAACTTCCAATGGTTTAATTGCTCCCAATCAGATTGTCTCTTAAAAAATTAAACAAGCTCACTCCAGTGTACAGCTACGCTAGATGATCTGCATTTGAACATTTGAGCCTCAAGTTCATCAAAAAAATTGAACTGTCTGTATAAAACAAAAAGACAGCTCAGTACTGAGAATGATATGTAGAAATACCCATGGAAGAACTTATACTACTAATATAAGTTTAGGTTTATATAACATAATACTATATTTTTATTGCAATAACCTTCAAAATTCTGTACAATCAAGGGGAGAAAGTCTCTTCATACAATGCACACAGTGTGGGTGGCGCTACACATAGCATTCGTAAAAATCATACCATTAACCTAATTTACAATTAAAAACATATTTATTAAATGAAATTGTTTAATAAATCTTGCCATCTTATTACAGAGTGAGCCTAAAAATGGCAAAATGCAAAAAAAAGAAAAAAAAATCATCTTCAAAGCCTGTAGGTGCAATTCAATTTTAATGTGTTTACAACTTAACACTGAAGCACCAAATGCCAGGGTTTCATTTTTGCGTAATGAGCTTTTGGGTTGAGGCGGTTTGGTAGATGCAGCACATATCCCCATTACACTACATCTGGGAGGCTTTGAATTTTGGAATACAATTAAGGAGGATAAAAAATGGCCACTGTAGACTGACTGTGATTATCCTTCAAGAGAGAGGAAAAAAACCCCAAAAAAAAAACACTTGTTTGCTCAAACTATGTTCTGCAGGTACACTAGCACAACAGTAATGATGAACATAGTAGTACAAAGCTTTCTAGGTTAACAATGAATGGGAGGAAGAATCTTAATACGATTCTCACAAATTTGTTTCAGATGAACTTCATGCCACCTCCATGAATTATAGAGCTGGGTCACAGTTAAATCAGTGGCTTTGGCTTCTAATCCACACAGAAGGAGTTAGAAAATTAAAGCGCGAAAGTACATTCAACACTTCCTCTACTCCAGTCCACAACCTCTCTCTGAGGACAAATGTGGGTGAGGAGTGCCAGCTACCCGGCACGACTATGCTAACACAATCACCTTCATCCACAAAGACAGGTGACGGCGTCAGCAGTTGGGCTGCCAGTGGAACAGGCTGTTGCAGCAAGCCATACTGAGTGAGTGGGCCTCATCTTCACGGGCTTGTGTGTATTAGAGTGTGTGTGTGTGTGTGGCTGCTAGTTATATCTGTTCTGTGTGGACATTTAAATAGAGGAATATGCTGAAGAGGATCTACTTGGCAGCAGCTGACAAGTAATGTGCCCCCATGGGTACCAGAAAGTCATGGACAATTTCTACACCCTGCCACACATCTGTAGACACACAGTGTTTAATTGCTGCTAATGCATGAACACATGGCTCAACAAGTCTGGATTAGGCATAGACAGCCATTGACCTGGACACAGATTATGAGGAAAATATAACACACACACACACACGCACCTCATCATGTTTCTTTCTGTACTGGATCTTTCCGAACAGCTCATGAATTCTAGTGACATGCACACCTCTACAGGCTGCCAATGCAACTCAGGAAAAAAAACATAGATATGCACCGTGAATATGCCATCATTATTGGCAAACTGAACGTATATATGCCATAGTATCCACCCTCAAGGACACACCACTATAGAGAGAAAGAATGCACAGTATAAATATCTTTTTATGAAAAGGAATCATGTGGTTTGTGCACATGGATGGCACACTGAACAAACAAAATTCCTTAGGGACGTAAAAGTGCAAACTCCAGTAGCTTGCAGTGTTGCGATCAGAAAGTCCGATTGAAAATAAGGAAATGCTAAATAAGTCGGGACAAAAAAAGTAAAGCAAGCTCAATTCTTGTGCGATATTTAATGTGTACATGCATGAAAAGTGTAGGATAAGCTTTTTGCCACACTTTCCACTGGTAAGATGTAAAATGATTGTCAAATTTATCATGAATTATTTATTTATTTTTTTACAAGGGGTCAACTATGGGAGGAATAAAAATAAAATGTCAGCAATTTTTTTTTCCATTAACACTATGTAAAGGCTATTTGTGTGACACACGTCAGTCTCATTGGTGATTGGTCACATTCAGGATTGGCTGACAGTTTTAGCCACTACAATGTTTTAGCCACAGATGGCTTCAAGGATGGCTACACTGAGAATGGCTACTGTATGCTGAATTTCCTGTTCTGATGGATGCCACTTTAACAGCTTTTAAAAACTTGCCGACAGGTCTGGGGAAATGAATAGGTGTCAGCCTGACTACTGCTGTATAGAGGGCATATGTCATTTTTTGGCAAGGTTGTGTGAAAACTAATTTCACACACACACGTAGAACAGGCATCCATACGACAATGTATTTCCATTCAGCAGTTTCTGCTATGACTCAACCCTCCATCACCACCCCACCACCCATTCCCAAGATTATCCATCCTTACTATCACATGTAAAACTGTCTTCTGCTGCGTCAAAATAGAATACAAAAGCGGACACACAGAGGACAAAAATCAAGATGAATGAAGTAGAGTGGTTTCTCCACATACCTATAATCCAGCCTTTTCAAGCAACAAAGCAATTTCCTGTGGTGAAAAATATTCCATAATTGTACAAATTAATCACACAATGTACTTAGTTTCAATAAATAAAATACATGAATAATTAATACATGTGTGTTCATCTACTACAAAAAAATTTGGTATCACTGGTGATAAGAACCTTTGCAATAAAGCTTAAATAATCCATGTCCAGGGGAAAAAAAAAAAAAACTTGAAGCAAATTTAAAGTCCATGAATTAGTATTAAACTAATAGCAGCTACATGAACCCAATAAGCACTCCCTATGGCAAATGCTATAATCCACAACAAATAAGGATAAACTATGTCATGTCTATACATAAGTATCTGTTAAGCCTAGGATTTTATGTTTGTGGCAATGTTATTGTGCCTGTGCATGATAATGTCTCCTTAAATACAAATGTGCTTTAGCTTGTAGCCCTCAGCCTTTTCTATGAAGCATAGCTTGTTCTGAGAAGCGACCAAAGCAACCAGAGTATATGTATGATACAAACATCTAAATCATCACTTATACTCTAGTGCCCTTGGGAGCCTTTTGCTTTTGTATTTTCTCCCTTTTTGTCAAGTTGCTATGCTGTCCCTCATGCTGAGCTTGGGAAATGAGCCTCTGTGTGCCGATTTGTCCTGGTCTTCCAGCCCGCTGTCCCCTACAGACCACCTGCCTAGGGTAGTCATTGGAGTGCAGCCTGACATACGGTCCCATGCAGGAGGGGTAGCAGTGCCCTCCGCAGGCCTTGACCCCCAACCCTAACTGCCTTAATGGCCACTGGGCTGCCCAACCGTGCCAAGCAGCCAACCATGGCTTCTGAACCACCAGACACAAACGCTTGACCAGCATCCTAATGGTTTTGTCACCATCTCATCTCCTGCTCCTTCAGAAACATAAAAATCGTGCCAGAGGCATCATGAACCTAAGACTTCAACCTTCATGCACTATTTTCCTGAAAAGTTCTTCTAAAGCATTATGCCACTGCTTAATAGTTAAAACCTATTATCTCACCCACCAAACTTTATACACCTGAAGGAATACTGATTTCTGGAGTCGGTATAATAGCACAAAATAGATTTTTGTCAAGATGATGTAATGTCGGCAAGCATGTACAGAATGTATAGCATGTATAGAGTGTTCGTGCTATACATATAAACAATGTTTCCAGATGCAGTCTTTAGTCATGTCTGCACTTGTTTCAGTACGGCACAGGCTTAGTTAAGTGCCTAAAGTGTATTTATGAATGCTCTCACCCTTAGACATATCCCTCTGACTCTAAATGAGCAACCAAATCCTCCTTGGTGAGTACTTCCTTTCGATTGGAGCACAATCCCAGGGTGACCAGAGCAAGTGAAGCCCAGAATTTATTTTAAAAATGAAACTAATTTAGAATTGGGAGGAGAAAATATAAATTGCAAACAATTCCAAGAATATTTTCGTTACAGCAATGGGATTTCGGGTCTTCTTGAAATTATTCCAGGAGGCTCCCAAAAGATGAAGAATGGCTGCCGATTTGAAACCCAAATCAGTCATCCGACCCTAAATAGTCCTCAGGACCCCCTACTGCTTGTGGCTCAATTTCTGCCTCACAGTGATTTCACATTGTGCACACTTGCAGAAATAACACTGCACATGGGGAGTCCTGCTTTCATACTCAATCCTTTTAATTACATTAATCATATGTAGTTGTTTTATAAATTAATTAAAATCCCCATTATACTCTCTCTTCACTTCTTGGAGTGCTGTCATTGGTGTTTAAATCTGGGTTTGTAAATACTTTATAATTCAGCATCTATTCTTCCCATTGGAATGGAGAACATTTTTTTTTTTAAATAAGTAGGCCTACCAGATCAGAAACGTTTCGTTGTGTGCACTGGATGCTCTCCACTGCTTCCTGAAACTTGGGATTCAGCTCACAGAATTTCCTCTTGACTGGAAAACGTTCTAAAAGAAGAAACAGAAAAGAATTTCGGAATTTTAGATAAACCAAGCAATTTATCAAATGACATTCGAAACTCTGTTTAAAAAACATTAGGTGTTACTTGTTTTGAAAATACATAAAGTACTGCCAAGGTCCTTAAAGAAAATCAAAATTATCAGGTTCTCTCTGGCATTGCCATTGTCCATCGCCTTCCCCAGCTACCACACAGGAAACCAGCAGAGGACATGTACTAAAGCATACACTCTCTCGCTCCCACTTTCTCTCTCTCTTGTTCTCTTGGCTGGTGGTTGTAGAGGTTTGTGACATAGAAAAAATGTGGCAGCCTCAGGGTACAGAAAAGAGTCATCTCTTTCCTACTGAAATATTTCTTTTGCCACTGCTATTCCTATATGGACCTTGCACTTTCTTTGTTTCTGGCTGTTGAGAGCTTTGTAGTAGCATTTTGGTGCCACAATATGTAATGGGTGCATTCAAGGTCAATTCAAATGTCAATAGTCCTCATATATAATGGCAACACAACAACAATTTTCATGATGCACACACAGATTTATCCTTTTAGCAATTTGAGATTTGATGCATCAGGGCTTGAAATGACTCCTGATTAGATGAAAGGTTTTTTTGTGCTGAATAGGTAAAGCATTTAAGGGTTCTCTAATTTGGTGGGAAACTAGTGAATACAGTATTAGATGACCATCAGCCGTATGTTTCATATGTAGATTGTAATGTAACCCATTTGTGAAGCTGTTGGGCTACAGAACACTAGATATCTAGCTAGTGACTAACAGGAGGTGTTTCAAATTCAGGAATTTCTGGCAAGAGTGTGTGAGTCAAGCCCTGCTCAACTGATCTGTGTCTTTTTATCTTCTGGTGTGGGTTTAAGCTAGCATGATAACACTATCCAGTTTGTGCCATTTTTTTTTTTGACAGGCTGGGGAACAAAATACACAGATAACAAAATACTACATGGAGAACACACACACACAAAAAAAAAAAAGTAAAAGGAAGTGACCAGTCATTATAGTTTTCTCCCTACTCTAGAACCAGAAATATGCAGAGCCTTGGTGGAAGCTCCAACACTCAGACACCTCTGATGCATACAGTGTCAGATTACACCAGAGCAACCCTTTCACCTTTAGCTAGCTAGTTAATGTTAGCAGGATATGCACTTGCAGCCTTGAGATTAATCTGAATCATGGAGGACAACGCAGAACCGCCCACATTATGAAATCTTCTTCCATTAATAGTTTACAAGAGCATTTTTATACCAGGAAAGGCAAAATTCCAAAATCTTACATCCTGTAGCTTTAGCTGCACTGTAAAAATAACTGAAATTAACTCAAAAGTTCTGAAAAGTTCTCTTTTCAGGACATGCTACTCATCAGCTGTTAGCTATCTCAACTATATCACAAAACTGTCTCTTCAATCCCCTGACCAAAGCCGACATTCTTCAGAGTGCTTCAAGCGTCAGCAGCCTTAGGGCAGACGGCCCCTAAAAACATAATGGCAGCGCTGAGAAAAGCTCCACTTTAGCTCCCAGTGTCCGCCCCTTGCTGCTTCCTGGCAGCTCATGCAATCCCTTTCCTCCAACACAGCATCCAAAAATAAAGACGTTCTCAGAGTTCTGTAATGAACCGTCAAGCTCTTCAGCTCCAGGCTGTACACAAAAGATATACACCTCAGCACAGTCTAAACTACAGTGCAGGAAAGAGTTCATGGGCAGAAAACACTTCCAGTACTATATTACAAGTCCAATGCAATGGGCTTCTACCTACAGAAGATGTTTAGAAATCTCATTAACTTTTATTGGCTAATAGCATCTGTACAGTTACACATACTGTAAACTGTTTAGAGCTTGTTAACTTGATTCATAATTGAACCCTCCGTATGAGGGGTATTTAAATGAATGTTATGCAGAGATGTAAGCACAACCAGTAGAAACTATCTGGCTCCTGCTGATGAAGAGAAATTCTAATACAGTTTCCCCAAAACACAGATATACACTCCTGAACAAAATCTTAAGACCGGGGGAAACATTTCAAGTATTCGTATTTCATGCTGGTGGATCATAACCAGGTTGTAAGAACTGCTTCAAAATGTCAAAAGAAGAAAAAGGAGCAAGAGACAAAAAAAA
>CM074956.1:13500569-13517515 GCA_037577455.1 Pangasius macronema | reverse complement strand
TGTACAGCACTTTGGTCAATGAAAGTTGTTTTAAATGTGCTTTATAAATAAATCGAAATTGAAATCGAAATTGAAATACATGCCAAAAAATGTTTCTATAGCTGATAGCCCAGGCTTGAAAGCTGCTTGTCCTCTGTGCCTGAGGTAGTGATTTGTCCACCCCTTATGAGTTCAATGAAGTGTTCCTATCAATTTATTCTTTTACATTATCACATTACATTATAATTAAGCATAGAATGAACGAATCTTGTTGTTTAATACCCTTTTACCTTAACTATTGATCCTCTAGATCCTGCATTAAGACGTACCAACATTGTAACAATGTAATGTTAAATTGAGTAAACATAAACATAGATATATAAAGCAAAAAAATCTATACATCTAGTGAATATTCAACACAATTTTCCAGGTTTAACATTTTATATTGTGCTTTTTTGTCCACAAAATCGAATCTGTCTTTTCTGGTTGTAAACAGCAGAGAACTAATTGGGTGGAGGGCTTCTCCTGTATTCCCATAGCATTCATATAAATGAGCAAACACTGTGAAAACAAAGTTGGAGAGGAAAACAGGTCATTTCCGTGTACTAGACATCTCATTTTACGCCATCATATCAATGTCTTCTGGTGAGATTTGGCTGTGTGGGCTGAGGCACAGGTATCAAGAAGAGTGATTGCATTGTCTGTGCTCAGTCCTCCTCCCATGTTCGCTGTTGTTCATGCCATTCAAACAGGCCTCCCCTCCAGTGGCTTGCTCAAGCTTGAAAGTGAAGGAAGGGAACCATGCAAAGCATGTTTTCTCCCTCTTCTCGTCCCTTCTGTAAAGCACCAAGAGAGGGGCGATTAGTGTCTGCTGCCTCTCAGAAAGTTCCAGATCGTGTACCAGGAGACACAGGATGTTACCACTGCCTTGACAGCTTGAAAAAGGAGAGAAAAGCTTATGGAAAAAAAAAGAGGCGGAAGGCACATGATGGAAAGCACACAGATGTGTACTGAAGTATCACAATTCTGCTCAAACCCAAGAACCTTAGAGCTATTTCATGATTTCCCAACAGAATGTGCTATTTAGGTTCAGATTTGCATTTAAGCTGAATCACTGGAGCTTGATGAAGTGGTCTTACCAAAGCCACTATGACACTGCAGTCCAGAGTAATCTTTCTCTAATTTAAGGTTTTCTCTAGCTACCCAGTGTTCAGTGCCTCCACCGGCACAAGTGACATCTCAGTCCATTACTCCTTTGTTAGTGACAGCACATTAAAAACCAGCAGGTGAAAAGACTCAGTGAAAAGTAGAAAACCAACAAGGACTGGTCAAGCCCCTTCGTGTGCTCTTCCTACTGTTCCTTCATTACAGAGCAAGCCAAGGCTAATTAGCCAGACCCCTTGCCATCTGGTAATTACCCTCAGATGTTACCCCCCAAAAAAATAAAAAAAAAAAAATGATAAAGTGCTTGAGAGATCAGTTATTCTTGCCTCGAAGGCTCCTTGCAACATTATACTAACAGATGTCAGGCACGGCCAGCACCAGCCTTTTCTGAAGCAGTGAAAGGCCTCCCGGACGCACTCACAGATGAATGGAAATTGTGGAGATGTCTGGACTTTTTCTCCTCATTTATTTTTATGGTAATAGCAGAGCAAAGTTAGAGATTATGTATAAGGAATAACAGTGGCCTACACGATGCTAAGAAAGAAAAGGGCATACTAAATAAAAATGTAACACGCATCAAGCTGCCAGCAAAAATATAAAAAAAGTCTTGGGTTTGGGTTTTAAAATTTTCAGTCTTTTTAAGAGAAATTTCATTCAGCAAGGACCACCTGATGTCCTGTAAATGAGTATTACTCAACCTATCATATGATGTTTGAGAGAAGCAGGGTTTCCCAGCAGTCCTGTAAAAGTTATGCCCACACACATCCCCCTGTTTGGCAGCCCATGCATGACATAACATTTATTCCACCAATTCAACAAGACCAAGTCATTTCCACACACCAGACCCATCTGTTGTCCTGTACATATGCAATGATGTGCAGTCGTTAAAAGCATTTAGATCACTAAGAAGGGAATCATGAGATAATGCAAGCGGATCACCATCTTCATGAAAACCCAAATCGCATCCATTGTATGTGATTAAGCAGCTTGCATGAGGCCTCTCTTCCAGCAGTGTCAACTAATATCCTTAAAATAGCACAGCGAAGTCCATGTGTGATAAAGCAGCAAGTACAATCATCAAGGTGACCTTCACATCACAATTTTCACACCTTTTACACATTTACACAAAACCATAGCAGGAAGCTTAACGGATTTTCTTCTGACGTGAAATTTTGTGTGTTCGCGTGTTCACGACTGAGTGATGTTGATAATTAAATAATAGTACATGGTTTCACTGAAACTGAAATGGTATCAACACGAGGTTGGTACTTAAGCCACAATTTATTTCCACCCCAGGCCTAGAGGAGGTAAATGAGAAAATAATGGCATACTAGCTTTCGTTTACAAATAAAGCCAAAGGCTAAGATCTGAATCTTCTTTAACTGGAATCTCATCACTTATCTTTGTTCATAAAAGTATAATCTGTTGATAAATCTGGACAGGCTCAGAAATGATCAGTAGGTTCCCATTACTTTCACTTCTCTTTCTCTTTGTCTTCAATAAATAGCTGGAGCCTGCTTAAATGCTGCAGTAACAGTGGCAAATGCAGGGAGATTTGAGGGTTTGTTGCTGTAATGCAGGGAGAATTGATAAGGAGACATAGAAAACCACACTGAATGTGATATAATCCCTCTTTCAGACCAGCATTATGTCAAACTTTTGAAGTGGAAAGAACAACCATGGCTTCAGCACTTGACCTTCACACAAGTAAAGAAAGAGAAATAATATCTGGATTGTTCCTAAAGAGAGATCTGATCAGATCCGACAAAAAGTAGATGCTTGGATGTGTTACTGCATAACAACTACTCGGAATAATGCAGTGTAAAAGTAAAAAGAAAAGAAACAGGTAAACAAAGTAAAGTTTAAGCTTTAAATATGCAGAGCATGAGTGCAGTATTTAAGACCTCAGTAGCTGAGGAAAATACATTGAAAAAAAAAATGTTAGATGCTCTCCAGAGAGAACCGAGACCCAACTAGTAGAGGTCAGAGCCTAAGCTTATTAGCCATAAATGGTGTCTTCCACAGGTGAGGTTCAACCGGCTGAAGAAATCTGCAGTGACGTGTCCACGCTAATGGACCACTGCCCTCTGAGCACGGAGAAGCATCCTGCCTAATTACCCTTATCTAGCAGCCAAACAAACTGCAGCAAACACATGCCTGTATGAATACATAAGCACTGTTGAACTCAAAAGGAGAAAAGTTCAAGCGCTTATTGTAACCCGCAGAACTGAAATGCATTAATGGCCCGTAGGTTCATTTAGCATGCCGTGGGCAGCGCCGAGCTTGGTAATTAGTGGCAGTGACCGGTCAGCAGTGTGGAGGCCTGTGCAGAGGCAGGTTGATCAAGGCGCCCTTCCCTCAACCCCCCCCACCTCCAACCCCCCCTTCCCCTGCCTCAACAGCTCCATTGCATCCTAAACAGCAGCTAGTGATTAACATTAGCAAAATAAGACAGGGCCACCCTGCTGACATGCAGTACCGAGCTGGCCCCCCTCCTCCTCCTCGCACACCCTAACAAGCACACATCCCTGCCTCCCTCAGAGACCTACACTGCATCACGCTCAGCAGATAACATCCCAATTAAAGTTCTGTTCTTAATTATTTTGTTACACATTATCACTTTTCCATGCAAATTCTTACAATTGTGTTCTAGTGACTGAAAAGAGGTAAACACTATTAACAAAGGGAGAAAGTGACACCTGTCTAAATCAACAGACCATCTCCCTGCATCCTGTTAGTGTGTACAGTGTAGTTACCCATAACATCCGAGACGCACTTGAAACTGTACTTTTGTTAATTATTCTTTTCTTGTCAACCAGATGTATTTTGTGTCGTGTTGTTTTAGGTTGGAGATACTTGCATCCACCATACAGTATATGTACACACACACACACACACACACACACACACACACATATATATATATATGCTCTTCCTCTTCTACTTACAAATGTATTTCAAAGTGTAATGCACAGCTGAATGTGTAATTTCAGAGGTGTATTAAAATGAGTTTGAAATTATACATCCATAACAAGAAAAGGCAGCCATATTAAATATCCACTGAGAGGCACACATGCCTCTTTCTGCCATTTCATTTCTCTAGCTCATTCCCCTGATGCTTATTAGGACAGAGAACACAAAGACGATCAGATCAGCACACCTCTTCTGCCTCTCGCTCTCTGTCTTAACTAGCCACTTAATCTGGCTGCACGACACAAAAGCATACAAACTGCTTCTGACTTCAAAGCAGGTCTTAAGAGAGATACCAAAGAGGAGTTAGCGCTCAAGTGAATGTAACTGGAAGTCAATTACCCAGACTATAAAGGTAATAGAAATGATGTTGCCAGTGCTCAGACCCCACTTGCATTCACCTAGGCTACATCTCTCTGCCTTTGTCCTTTATAGCTAAGTCATAATGAGACTGAAATGGAGATAGGGCATGTTAAGCAGCCAGTCAAGTAGATGAGCCGTTTCCTCTGTTCATGTGCAGGGGAATTCTGGGATCGTTATAGATCAGCCGACTTAGGTCAAGACGTCCAGTTTTCATGCGAGTGCTACAAATTCACACACTGCAGGTTGCATTGACTTTCTGCTTCACACACATTGATCTATGTGTCCTCACTAAATGAACATAAATGTTTCAGGTGCCTGCTGGTTTAGGAGCTCGACAACCACCACCCCAATCTATTCTGCTGGTACAAGATACTGAGGAGATGCAATGTAAATACATTTTGTTTACATAAGTTTACACTTATGTTAAAGACTGCTGTTTTAGGAAATGAGGAGCTTATTGCATTTCATTCCACAATATTGGTCACAAGGCACATTTGGGAAAAAAAAAATGGAGAAATCTTCAAAACCGTCACTACAAACAGATTCCGCAGACGACATTATATGTAATGTATGGACATAAAAAACAACAAAAAGTTGGATGCTGGCAAGCAACTTTATGGAGTGTATGTAATGCAGACAAAAGATCAGTCAACATGAAGAGAAGGACTCATATCTACTGTAGCGTGAAACCCTGGTGCTTACTCAATAAGGTTCCTATGATAAGCTGCATGACAATGAAAGAAGACAGCTTTGGGCTGAAGGCACGTTTGTTCCAGACAGGAATTGTGTTACACAAACTGCAATAAACTGTCTCCTGCATGAACACCCCTTAAGAAAAAAAAATCACATGCATTTCACATGTAATCATATGCTTGTCAAATGTGGTTATGTAAATAATGTGAAGGTGCATTTTACCATGAGGCCCTGAAATTGCACATATGGCATCATGTGAATAATATGTGATGATGTGTGAAAGTAAAGCCACATGACCTACTTGAAAATAAAGGAGGAATACATATGCAAAAAAAAAAAAAAAAACCGCACATGAAAGTTCCACATGTCAAAAAGGGTGAAACAATATGGGAATTTTCGAAAAACCACACATTAAGAATTCACATGTGCAGTTTTTGTGACATTTCTGTAAGGAGTCTTTAAACATAATAGCTATACAGCTATTAAAACATATTCTCTACCCAGTCAATTCTTCATTCCTAGGCAATGCACACAGCATTGCACCCACATCAGGTTAATTAAGTATAGTTGGTCCCACTGTGATTAAAGGTAGACATTTCTGCGGTAATGTGATGTAAATAGCCATTAATGATTGCTTTCACACTACGCTCACCATGCCAACAGACTCCGAGGCAAGGGTTCTCATGCAGTATATGCAGACATAATGGCTCATCTTAACCCCTGCTCAAAATTGCACTTAACTTATTGGTTCACATATTGTGCCTCTGCCTCCTCCTTCTCTCATTTATGGTCTGATAACATCGATTGGCTGGTCTGAGCCAGGAAACTCCAAAGAGACCAAAATAATTACGAGGAGATAAGCCTATCTACTGTAATTAACCACTCTTGTCTACCGACACAGGCAAGGCTCCCTTTTAGGAAGGAAATAAATTATCCTTCAGAACTTAACACCTCTAAAATATAAGGACAATTATCTAGTATTAGTCCTGAATCACATGCTTTTCTATAAAAAAGCACATATATCAACTATATATATATATTTTGTTTGTATAAATCTTTATTTATTTCTATAGAGCCTTTAAGAATAGCATTGTCAAAAAGCAGCTTTACAGGCATCTGGATGTAGATTTAGATCCCTAATGAGCAAGTCAGAGGCAACAGTGGCACAGAAGAACTCTGAGATGACAGGAGGAAGAAAGTTTGAGAGGAACCAGACTCAAAAGGGAACCCATCCTCTTCTGGGTGACACCAGATAGTGGGATTATAAATCATTACTGAACCATATTTGGGTGCTGTGACAAAACTTATACATAAGCAATCTTCTATTTATATTGAAACAAAAATTACTAAGACAAGCTCACTAGTGTGCAAGGAGAGAGCTGGTCTCTAAACCTGGCAATACATATAAATTAAATGATGAAGTTAAAAAAGAAAAAAGAAACATGCATTAGAATACCTCCTACAGTCTGCAGCACAATATAGCACATATATATATATTTTAGGTATATGTACATCCATAAGTGCATAAATGTAAGTTAGAAGCACTGCATGTTAAATTTCCACACTCATGCTTTAAATTGCAGTATAAAATGCCATATTTTCTCTTTTGCTGTCTCTACTGTATTGTTCAGAAGTTTGTTTATTTACTTTATATCCTAAATTCTACCAATTTTACACTGAATTATTGCAATGTCAAGCTTTCCATCCCCGGTGGACTTTTCATAATTTTCTTAAAACTTTCAAGGCATGCCTCTATGCCTTTTGCTTTCTTTTTCTATGAAGAAGTTTTGAAAGAGAAAGAATTTTCATAAGCATACCATACACCTAAAGGTAATTAGCCTGGGGAGAAAGAGCAGCAAGGTTTGATTCTTCGCCCATTTGAACCATTGTAATGGTGCAGGGCTTGGAAGTGCTGCATTAAAGACAAGCCCAAAGAGAGCCTTTAGGGACAGAGGACTCTGCAGGGCCACTTCCCATTGTATGCTTTTTTTTTTTTTTTTTTTTTTAAACCCAGTACCTTCACCCAGCATTTCCAATCCATTTGTCTACCTTGTTCCTTTATCTATCTACAGGGACGACCCCTTTTTACCAGCCTGCCCTCGCCATCGCTTTCAATTCCTAAAAATCTGCAATTCCCAAAGCATGGCCATGCCTTCAGAGGCTGATAAGAGTACTTGGCATGCAGAGAATTATACCACAGTAAACAACAACAGAATCTCCTTTGTGCTATTCTGACATTTCACCATCAAGTGAAATGCAAATGCGTGACCCTTAGGTGAGCCTTTCTACTCATGGTTTTGATAGTGAACAAGGACAGAGTGATACTCGAACAGCAACGGCTTGTAAAGTGGACAGAGGAAGCAAGGTGGTTATTAGAGCAATGTTAATGTCAGACTAATCATAGCAAGGTGTACATGATCAATACATCATGCATAATATACCCTTCAGTGTGCAAATAAATAGTAATACTGTAGTAAGAATAACTAATAATAATAATACTTTCAATATGCAAAAAAAAACAATATTAATAAACATTATAGAGCACTTTCCATACATGTGATAGCTCAACATCCTGTACAATAATTAGTAAAAAAAAAATAAAAAAAAAACTTATATGCTAAAAAAAAGTGAAATAAATATAATGCATAGAGTAAAATAAAAGATAAGTGTAAATATAGTTGCAAGCAGTGATTAAGGGGCCAAGAATTTTATGGCCCCACCCCTTTGCAATGGAGGAAAACCAGAAATCTTTGGGACCATCAGCATTCCAAAGGGTATATACAAAATTTGATGGCAATATGTCAAGCAATTGCTGAAATATTGCTTCACGTCCTATTTCGAGTACCCCTCCCAAGTTGAACTCAAAGCTCACATAAGGTGATGTTTCTAAACATATGGGCTAGATTTGGTGTCAATACATAAAGGTGTTCCAGAGAAATGGCCTAACCTCTTGATTGGCAACCTTGCTGTTAATTTCTTTTGTGCAAAAACGAATTATACTCAAAAAAAAAAAAAAAAAAAAACTGTCCTGTATATCAAAAATCCGAGAAGTAGTTTTGTTTGGTTTGGACTCATGATGATATGATGCAAATTATGTGGTGACTGGATAAAAATTTGTAGGAGAAGAACTGAAAAAAAAAACTGTTTTTGGAAATAAAAATGTCAGAATTTCCAATATGGTGGACTTCAACATCATATTGGAAATTCATATTGGAAATTCTGTCATTTTTAGTTTATTCTCAGAAGCAGGTTTTTCCCAGCATCGCAAGTTCAACCCAAACAAAACTTCTTCACAGATTTTTGATATACAGGACAGATTTTCCATAAAAGAAACTCCAACTGTTAATGTTATGTTAAACTCAGCATGGCCAAGGATCAGAGAAAAGTGGAATCACATTTCGGAAAACCTATGTCCAGATTTGCCCTGTTGGTGGTGTTACAGTGCTTGAGAGGCATACACCAAAACCTCTGTGCTGATAGTTGAGACTGTCCTCCATCACTGTGCCAAATTTCATAAAAAGTGTACAAAGCATTCTGTGGGATGCTGTAGATACACCCGTGGACGAAAAAGACAAAGAAGAAGAAAACATACGATTACAGCAGGGTGCCTACACAGCTTCCGTGCTTTGGCCAAGCATAAGAGACTAAAAGAACACAAATATTGAATAAAATGAATTGTACATAAAATAGAATAAAATAAATCAAATTAAAAGGAATAAGATCATTCCAAGGAGTTTAAAGTAGTTAAATAAAAATAAAACAAACCAACCACTGGAAGTACTTATTTAATGCCAATGTCTAATTAGATGCCAAATTAAAAAGACTTGATTTCAAATTATTTTTTATGAGTGTGCAGAGCTTGACTGTTTAATGCAAAGTGAGATTTTGAGTTGCGAAGTTTTGAAACATAGAAACAAAAGGAGGCCTCTCCATTTGGTCTGGACTTTACATGAGGGGATTTCTGGAAGGCCAACATTAGCAGATCTCAGGTCATATAATAAAATGCAATATTTGCACCTTGACATGTATCTAATAATGTAATCATACAATATGATCCAGAATAAATTTAACCTTAAAAGTGATGCCAATACAAAACAACCCCTTTTCCACAGCTTAATGCTGCCAATTATTCTTAAAAGGTCCAATACAAAAAAAGGAGTTATTGATCATAGGCAAAACTTTCTGAAACTAAAACTGAATCCAAGTCTAAACACTGCTTCGTTTTGTTGTTGGAGCGAAGTGGAGACGTCGAATAAATAACTAGTTTAACTAAAGTTTATTAAAATCTACGTAGAAAAGATTTACATAAAAGATATTGATGTGGTCTGTCTCTCCAAGCCCACCACAGTCAGAAACAGGTCAGAGGTTGTCACAGAGGAGCAGCATGACCGGCGGCTCTCAGTGGAGTAGAAGAACGACACACAAGGATCTGACAGCCAAGCAGCAGTGGACAGACAGGCCCAGTGTGCGGGCAGACGCCTAGCTAAAGGTCACGTTAGGCGAGATGGGACAGCTCAGGCTGTTCGGGACAGGGAGGGACAATCAGAGCAAGACAGGAGGCAAGCCGTCAGCCCGTTCCGCTTGGCCAGCCCTCCAGCAGTGCAGACAGAATATTTTTAGCTGTGGGGGGAGTGTGACAAGCTGTTAATCTCCTCCAGGATGGGCGAATGACAGGCACTTCGGCAGCACTGGGCTTTGTAAAGGACACACAGCCATGAGCAGACAGGGTAACGAGCGCTGTCAGCTCTGGTCAACATGCTCCGGTCAGGTGTGTCACAAACACAGAGTCATTCTCCGCTTAGCTGCAGAACACTGCTCTGTCACTATTAGCATGGCAGATCAACGAGAGCGCCATTTTTATGATAGCAACTTTCTGGCAGGTCTGTTTCAGCGGCTCAGGAATGCAGAATGATTACCAGCCCATCACAAATGTACTATCTCTACCTGTATTAACAATCTCCTATTTTCACTCAGGCATACTACTCTGTAATGGCAAATCTACTGGAAATTAGGAGAAAAGGACATACATATCATGGAAGCATGTATACCAAGATATGCCATCACAAATTGGCTATCTACAGTGCACAGTTTGGAGGCACTCAGTTCTTTTGTCTGAAAACATACATATGCGATTTGAACCAATAATATTGAGTTTATTGCGGTTATTATCAATATGTCTATATCCATAATGCCTGATTCAGATGTTGATAGCAATGTTAAAAATGTACAGAATAGGCATACGGATCCATAGTTTACATTTGTACATATCAACAGAAATTCTAATTTGATAACAAAGCCATATGGTACACATCCTTAAAGAATCATGCTATGTTTTCCTCTGGTTAATGTCTAACATAGGGCACTTAATGCTCTCATGATCCATGTTCACTGGGTATAAGCATTATCTGTTTAACACAGCTTGATTACTGTGCCATTTTCCTACAAAACAACCAATTTCATTGCACATGAAAGCATACTATTGATTTTTCTTTTTTCCTCCCAAGACTTTAGAACAAAATGTTGACAGAAAACCGCTGAACATTACCTGCAGCGAAGCTGGTTTGATCAATGCCTCTAATTGATAACAGACCTAAATGGATCGTGGAGATGAAAACAAAATTCATACAGCTCCTAAGCAGAGATCCAAATAAGCTTAGACAAGGGTGGATACTGGTGTGCCTGAATGTGTTAGTAGGTGTGTAGGCGTGGGCAGGACTACAGCAGGAGCTGACTGAACTCAAGCGAAATTTCTTGCACAGTAATTTCTTGGCCTTGTTCACAAGCAGATATAATTTTGTTCACAATACGCTCAAAAATAAGCTGTAGATAAGAAGTTTCTAAAAATACAAACTTTTACAAACATTTCCCTCAGCCCTGCAAACATCGCTAGTGTCTAAAGCAGAAGGCGGCCATATAATTGAGACATTTACTGCATATTATAACCTTATTCATAGTAAAGCTGGTATCAAAATTTCAATTGGCAGAGCCTGTGCTCAGCCAGATTTCCATCCTGCACCTGATCAATAAAGGCAAAGCAACGTAGCCTGTCATGAATGCACCTTGACAAGGCCATGCTCCCCAAGGTCTAGCCCAGAGGCACAGTGCAATTATAGCAGCATAACTCACAATGACAAATGGCTGCCCAGAATGCTATGCACCAAATAACCAGGCTGCTGTATGACATCACTCACGTACAGTGAAAATACCCAATTATGAAACTTTAGCATATTAGCGAAGAAGAGATATCTGAGGAATGCAAAGACATCTGAGTGACAGATTAAGTTGATGCTCATGATATGAAATTCATGCAGTCCACTGACCATATACTGCAACAGTTGTCCACATCAGTTGCTAGTTAATAGTTAATACAAGCTTTTGTTTAATTGTCATTTGTTTAGACAAAATGTGTCAGAAACACTAAATTTTAATACACCTCTTTCAGCCTAAGGTGTACATAATAACTGATTCTTCATTTTAGATTCTGGTAATATGAATTCCATCTGAAGATAGCAGGTAGGTTTATGCCTAGGTCAGAGATTTCATTATTCATTTAAAAGTGATCTAGGAATTTCTCAAACATCTTTCATTTGTCATCTGAAAATTGCTTGGATCAGATTAGATTAAACAGAGACAAATATCTGCCCCTGAACTTTTATAGTGCTAAAGTGGTACGTGATATATCTACATATATAGGTAATTCAGTATAGGGGCTGTCTTGCTACAGAACAGGCATGCCTATTTATATTCTGTCGATGTGTCCAATAATTTTATTTCTAGATAAAAAAAAATCCCACAGTGTTGTAATCTGACTACAGAGTTTAATAAGCATTTAAAATCGCACAAATTTGCCACATACTAGGACTAGGATCAGTTCAAGGAGAGTTCCAAGAACAGCAATGACGGCCTCTGATATTACTGCTAGACTTTTTCTTTCCTTTCTAACAACCCGTCTTTCATAACTGATTTGGACTGTAATGCATTTTTGCAATGGATATGCCTCATCTTTTAGTAGCCAAGCATAAATATCATGAATGGGTAGCACGCTGATTTTACATGTTGGGAATGTTTTTGGTGAGGTTTTTTAATTTCACACTACATTAAATCTTATACAACACAGGCATGTGTAAATAGTTCTTTTTTTTTTTTTTTGCAATACCCCTGTTGGCTGTCTAAATAAGACCCATCAGAAAAATGTCCATCATAAATTTGTTTATGCATAGAAAAGTGACAAAACTGACAAAAAGGCTTGACTCCTGTTGATTTCCAAACAGGCAGATGTGTTTCTCTCAGAAAAAAAATACTAGTTTATCTCTACTTGTTTACATAATCATCATTATATACCACTCATCTCATAAGAACGCATTTACTACAAACTATTGCTACAAAGAATCTGTCTCCTCCAGATAAACAACTCTATAGATTAAACACTTCCTAGAAAGGAGAAGTGAGATGTCACCAAATGCCACTTATTATCAGTATCTGCGTGTTTCCTGAAACATTGTTTATCAGAGGGCTTACAGAGATGGTGATGATATTGACACACAACTCCAGAGATAAGCCACTTCACATCCTCATTGATCAATGCTTCTGACAATCACCTGGAGACAAAGTGACTGACGAAACGAGACTGTTTCCGTAACATACAAATCTGTTTGAGTTCATGTGTGCCCTCGCGTTTGTGTGGGGTGATCATTAAGGGCACCTGGTCCTGCTAAAAAAAAAAAAAAAAATCCAGCTTAGTCTTACCTGCTCCCAGCTTCCAAAACACAAGTTAAGCTGGTCAAATTGATAAACCATCTTTACCAGCTTATATGTTATTTTCCATGTTTCTTATTAAATGCTGTAATCACTTTAGGGTTGTGTCTTATTTTCTTAAAAATAACTTGTCTATGAAGATCTTAACCAGTACCATTTGTTTTAGTTTTAAGTCCTTGGAAAGGAAAAGATAGTCGTGAATGGTAGACCGTTTCTAAGTCTACCAGCATGACCGGCTTGGCCTGTGCTTTGGCAGTTGGTAGCAGGTAGCAGGTCAAACTAAGTTGAATTTTTCAGAGTCAACATTGTTTTAGTTGTTATTGTTCTTCTTTCGGCTGCTCCCATTAGGGGTCACCACATTGGATCATTATTCTGTATATTTGATTTGGCACAGTATTCACACTTCCTGACATAACCCTCCTCAATTTTATCTAGGCTTGGGACTGGCACTGGGAGTGCACTGGGGTTGGTTTCCTGGCTGGGAATTGAACCCGAGCATGGTGGTGAGAGTGCTGTGGCCTAACCACTAATCCTCCAGTGAACCCAGTCAGAGTTGCATTGGTACCCAGTACATAATCCTTATCGCTAAACAGTCCCCTCCAAAAGTACTGGGATGGCAAGACACTTGAGATCAAGAGATATGAGAATATGAGATGATGGATCAGAATTTCAGCTTTCATTCTTTTGATATTTACATCTTGATGTGTTAAACAACTTTTCACCTTTGGTGGCGGAGCATCCAATTTTTAGGTGAGCAAAAGGTGATTGACTTTTTTTTCCCTGATGAAGTCCTTTGTTGTGTTATGTTGGGGTCATTGTCTTGCTGTATGATGAAGTTCTTCCCAATTACTGTACGCTGCATTAGCATGTATTTCTCAGTAAATTGGCAGACAGAATGTTTCTGTAGACTTCTGAATTCATTCTGCAACTCTAACCATCTAGAGTTACATCATAAATAAAGTTTAGTGAGTCAGTTCCAGAAGCAGCCATGCAAGCCAAAGCCATGACACTACCTCCACCATGCTTGACAGATGAGCTCGTTTGCTTTGGATCATGAGCAAATCCTTTCTTTCTCTACACTTTGGCCTTTCCATCACTTTGGTAGAGATTAATCTTGGTTCCAGAACTTTTGTGGCTCATCTCTGTATTTCTTTGAAGATTCCAATCTGGCCTTCTGATTCTTACTGCTGATCAATGGTTTGCATTTTTTTGGTATGGCCTCTATATTTCTGCTCTTGAAGACTTCTTCAAATGTTGAATTGTGATTCCTGTGGAGATTGTTGGTTATGTCACAGACTGTTGTTTTTTGTTTTTTTCTTCACAGATCTCATGATGTTTCTGTCATCAACTGACATTGTTTTCCTTGGCCAACCTGTTCGATATCCAGTTGTTAGTACAACAATGGTTTCTGTCTCTTTCAGGACATTCCAAATTGTTTTATCGGCTATGCCCAATTCTTGTGCAATGGCTCTGATCAGTTTTCCCTATTTTCTCGACTTCAAAATGGTTTGAGTTTCCCCCATAGATAGGTCTCTGGTTTTCATGTTGGTTTATCCTGTTTAACAACAAATGCAGTCATCACAGGCAAAACCCAGGGCTCAAACCAAGAGTAGACTTTCAGAGTTATTAATTGTTTAAACATACATTCTAACAGGGCCCACCTGGGCAACAAGAAGCTCCTGTCAGTCACATCTTCCAATATTTTTTGATCACTTGATAAATGGGTTGGTTCAAATAAAAGGCGCCATGTTCTCCACTGTTTAATAGATCCGGATGCAAATATCAGGGCATGAAAGCAAGTTAGACAGTTTCCGAGGGGAATGTATATTTCTGAATAGTTACCAAAAACACTTTTGTTTTTGGCTTTTGAGTTAGTGATACATTTTACTGCCTGTCACAGCATTTTCATGTGACAAAAATCTGGAATCAGGGCAAGAACACCCCTGATTAGGGGAAAACACTTTATACTAAAAAGATTATTTAGATATTTTAGCCGTGAAAAATCAGTTTATTGCAGATGAACAGCACAAGAAGAAGCAATAGAATATCCACACATGTTTATTGATACCCACGAGATAAAGATATGGACTCCTTTTCTTCGGTGGTGTCGGTGTTGTTGGACGTTCGTCGGTAGTTGTATAATCATAAGGGAACCATAATAATCTGTCAATTACAATACCATTTCTTTCCCCCTCTAACCATCTCAAAATTGAATAAAGGGGTAATCATTGAATTAAAGGACCCAAAAACAACCCCTCCTATTCAGACTGTACCAAAGCTCTATGTTTCATAATGACTGTCTTTCAATAATAAACAAGAGAAATAAATTAGATTCTGGGGTGCAAGTACATTTATGCAATTTCATTATGTCCCTCCTGTGCTGACTCCTCTCTCCCTCTGATACAAAGAATGAGCTCAAAGTGAGCTCTCAGCAAGATTCACACCGAATAAATGAAATAGTTTAACACCATAACAAGGAGAATAAAAGGCCCAGAGCAATGTCATACCCTGACTGCACTTTCTCCTGTAGCACGAGAACAGCACTTATGCATGCCAGACATTTTCAGCTAGCACATCTTTGTCCAGTTAATGAAATTGTGACCATAAATTGACACCATACAATACTGTTATTTTCAAAAGGCATAAGTAATTGAATATCATTTTTCACACTATGTAGAGAGAAATCCTTGCATAGTGAATTTATCCTTTCCAGACTAGATCAGACTGTATTTTATAATCGGAATAAATGACGTCTTTAACGGAATTATGATTTTAACTTCTTGCTGTTTCTCTTGTTAAAGAGAAAAGGCATTTGTTTATCTTCTGTGACTGCTTAGTCAGGGTGCAGTGAATCTGGACTCAGTCCTGGAAACACTGTGTCTGAGACAGGAATACTCCCTGGATAAGATGCCAGTCCATCACAGGGCACCAGGCACACACACAGTCACACCTAGGGGCAATTTAGAGTCACCAGTCCACCTACCAACATTGTTTTTCCCAGAAGACACCCAGTCAAACACAGCATGACACTAAGCAGAACTCAGAACCAACTCATAGGATCAAATAATACTACCCACTGCACTTCAGTGCCACCTATCTTTATCTTTAAATATCCAAATATCCAAACAATGTTTCTATAGTGTACAGTGAAGTACACTACACTATTTGGTGGGTTGTAGAGGCAGTACTTGAAATGTTCTCAAAACCAACCTTAATTTCTTTGAACTACAGTTAGTGTTATTGACATGTAAAGGCCTGTTTTGCTTGAGATATCTACAGGATTCACAATTAGAAAGCAAAGTTTGTGAACAAACTTCAGCTGGCCAAAACTCATTACATGACCATGGAGCCTACTAACATGGGCAGCTATCCATCTCACAGGTTCATTACCAAGAGTACTTTCCAACATTACTGTGTGAATAGTTAGCAGTTATGTGATTAACCATTAAATGAAGACAAATCTCTCTACATATTTTACTGACTGTAATAATTCAAACAATACCGAAAGCATTGGGTTTCTATATGAACATAAACTGATGAAATAATGAATCGCAAGGTTGGTTAAATGAGTGCTCTCCGAATAAAACGCAGTCATGCACTCGCAGTTCATATCTAATTATTTTCCAATTTGGTGGTGTAGCTCAAAACTCCAAGGACAGCTAAATCAATTGCTATTTTTGGTTCCTACTTTTTTCATCGTCCAATTTTATCTAATTATATCACTATACGAAACTCACTTAGTATTTTAAGTTTTAAGATATTTTTTATAGGAGTATATGGGAATGAAAGAAAATAAATATGAAGAGATAAGAAATATTATAGTCTTAATATAAGAAATGCAAATGGCTACATACTTATTGTAGTGTATATACAGTTAGGTCCGGAAGTATTTGAACAATGACAGTTTTGTGATTTTGCCTTTATACACCTCCACAATGGATTTGAAATAAAACAATCAAGATGTGATCAAAGTGTAGACTTTCAGCTTTATTTTAAGAGGCACCACAAAAATATGGCATTTA
>CM074956.1:13469971-13500469 GCA_037577455.1 Pangasius macronema | reverse complement strand
TCTGAACATGTCCAAACCATCTTAATCTGGCCTCCCTAACTTTGTCCCCCAAACGTCCAACATGAGCTGTCCCAAATATATATATAAGTAAAAGTAAAAATGGAAGCTTACATAATTTACAAAAATAACTGTTCAGGAATGTGTACTGCAGACATATCAAGCCAAAAGTGACCTCTGCCTAATCATAATGCATCTTATGAAATGCTGTCATCATTAATTAACAGAAATACATTTTTCACATTAATTTGAAAGAAGCACATTTTGCCACTGCCAAATTTAATTTTTGAAAACAGGTGTTGCAAATTGAAGTCCATGAAACATAGCATCTGGACCACATGTTCAGTTTCTGTAATTGATGATCTGCTCCAGAGCTACAGCACAATCTAAATGTGTCAGTATACTGTACAATACCTCGAACCAGCAATCTGTCCTCTGAAACTGTCAGGACTGGCCAATTCTACCATATTAGCACAGGGAAGATGTCTCACGGTGCATGTTTTGCAACAGTTTTTTGGGTCTCCATTTTGCATGGATTCTCCAGCAGAACCCTGGCTAAGGCCTCTGAGGCCCTTGAATAGCAGTGCTCCAATCTGGCAGTGAGAGTTGTTTGCTGCTCTTAGCTGGGGACATGACAGAACAATGGTCTGACTGGCATGTTAAAACGTTCCCTGCTCTTCTTTCCTGGCAGGGCAGGCCAGCTCTGAGGAGACTTCCCCTAATCCCTACCTCTCTGAAAGGATGTTTAATCAAGCCCTGATTAGGTGCTGCTAAAAGTCGCCAGAGTATTGTTCCCTGATCACTTTTTTGAGCAGAAGATGAGAAAAACCTCCACGTCAGCTCCTATTTGACTTTCATTTATTATTTATTTGTTTTGTCCTCCTTTGACACCCTGCTCGTTAAGTCAGTCCTACTTTCTGGATACTTGTTGGCTTTTTTTTTTTTTGCTGTTACCATGCATTCCTTTAACATTCACAAATAAAAGTATGTTTTATGCTCTGGCTATGCATTTTTGCTCTGTTCTCCTCCAGAATTCTTTATTCAATACATTTCTGTTATGAGTAGTGCCTTCTGAGGAGTTTGAAACAGACTGAAAGAACTGAGGACAACTCGGACCTCCACTGCAGTTAACTTTCTCAGTATCTAACTTCAAGAAGTCAGACAGTCTACTTCCTTATGTTTTATCCCAGATGAAGAAACTGTAGATCTTAAAAACCTCTCGAGGAAGTTGATAAGCACTAATTAAAGAAGGTATAGATTACTTTAATGTATATATAAAAAAAAGTTAAGAAACAAATTAAATTAATTCAGTCATTCATCTTCATTAACCACTTGGTGAATCCAGAGCTTATCTTGAGAACACTGGACATCGTCTTCTGACGATTCGCATTATTAAATTTGGCAACGTTTTACGCCGGATGCCCTTCCTGACGCAAACCTCTCTATTTATCCGGGCTTGGAACCGGCACAAAAGTCACTGGACTGTGACCCCCATGGCTTGATTCTTGAGAACACTAGACATGATGCACGAATATAACCTGGATGTGACCTAATTACAACTAGGGTCAATTTAGAGTAACCAAACCACCTACCTGCATGTTTATGGACAGTCCTTCTTTGGTCTCTTGGGTCTCCTTTGGGCACGTCTGTACTCTTCTTGTGTACTTTGAGAGTCTGTCATTGGTCTCCTCAGGATCAAACTATAATATATAATAATCTAATAAAAAGGTTTGTATTTGCTCTTATCCTACACTGTTAACTATTAACAGTCTTATTTGATTAACATAAAATTTAATATAAAAAAGGGTGAAGCTGTTCAAATGGGGCCCTGATGTGTGAATGCGTATGGATGGTGCTGGTGTATCTGACTCATTACCCAGAAGGCTTAGCAGTGGTTGAGCTCTAGGTGCACTCAGGCATGGAGGCTAGTGACAGCAGTTTGAAAAGGAGAACAGTAACCAAAGAAGGCTGAAAGAAGGCCTTCCCTAAAACACAGATCACCAGGTGGGGAATTCAAATCCATTCTTCTCACAGTTCAATTCGTCAGGGTGTGTCCTTTATCTGCAGTAATTTCTAAAGGCTCAAGCCCCCTCCTCTCTGATGAATGAAATTTTTCCGAGAGGTGTCATCGGTGCTGCACTGAGGCCACTGCATCCCATTTTGTTCTCTTTGTTTATTTCATCGCCTTTCTTTTCTTTCCATTTTTTTTTCCCTCTGCCTTGTCGATCCCAAGATAAGGAAACATTATACACTGGGATCAGCAGATACAATGGGGAACATGTAACCTGGAGCATAGCAAGTCAAGGTTTTGGGTGATATTGGATATCATATATATAAAATATTGGTCATCCAAAACAGTGTGTAAAAGAAGGAAAAAAATGCTGATGAACTAGAAAAAAATGGATATTGATATATTAAGATGATGTTTTATTTTCCATAAGTAATGAGTAAAAAAACATAGTATTTTAAGTACCTTACAATTATATCCAAGTTGGAGGTTTTTTTTTTAAATTAACTAAACAAAAAAACTACTGTCATCTATAAAAGGACAATGAATATTCTCATACTCTCAAGAATGAATTAATATGTACACATGAAATCACTTTCTGTATTTTTGGACATGTTAAGACTTAATTATGGTGTAATCTACGAGAATGTGGAAAATAAATGAATAAAAAACAAGTCAGGGCACATTGCTCTGTCCCCCTCTTTTCAGAGAACGCAGCACATTGCTGAAAGTGTCATTATCAGTCGTGTCACATTGTTATTAGATACAGAATTGAGAAAAGCAGACCCACTACCATCAATGCTAAATAATCGATGGGCAGAAGAAAGCTTTCTTTACTACGCACCCCACGTATGTGCAGATGACCTCGTATTACCACTATACAATCTCTTGTGATAAGAGAAATTACAGGCCATGTCTAAGAGAGAGAGAGAGAGAGAGAGAGAGAGAGAGAGATTAAATAGGTGTTGGAGCAAGAGTGTGTGCGCGCATATATATAATATATATTTAGCTATATATGTTTGTGTGTGTCTATGTGTGTGCGTTAGAGAGATAGAGAGAATGACAAAGAGTGAGAGTGTGTGGCTAGCTGTCTCCATCCGTCCCCTGAGCCTCCTCTCTTTACACCTGCTATCTTATGAGGCCAGGTGGAAGACGAAGAGTGAGTCACAGCCTGACAAGACGACATGCACAAGACAAAGTAGGGTCCACCCCTCTCCTCCACCCCAGCCAAGCCGTGTGTGAATAACACACCAGTCTAATGACTTTCTCAACTTACGGAAGGCACAATGGAAAGTACCACACAAGGCCCTGCAATGGTATTACAAAGCACATATGAGTATACATTTCACATATTAATCTCCTGCTAGATTCCACATGCGCATGCTGATTAATTGTTGCAGCTATTCTGTTATATAAATCAGAAAGCCGTTACATCCGTGAACGGTGTGTTCAACTACTACAGGCTGAAGAGTTAGACTAAGATGTGTGCACAAATGTAATCCTAAACATAGCAAACAAGTTTGATTGAACATCTTTTTTTTTTTTTATCTGTCAAGAGGTTTCTTAAGGTCATTTGCTCAGCCAAGATTTTGCATTCCTGACTTAGAACCTGGTCAGCAGTAATTTGCCTAATTATTGCTGACATTAGCCGGAGGAAGATTACGAGACGATTATGATGATTTGTTCCTTTATCACATGGTAAGACTTGTGAGGCAAAGCATAAAATATCAATCACTTCCTCAAGCCAAAAGTATGAAAGTGAGCTAGTGTGATAGAACTGTCAGCTTGTCAACAGCCAAGACAGTACAAGGTGTTTATTCATCGAATTTAGACCGAAACATTCAGTTCCTTACTGCACATTGCATAGTTTTAGTTATTCATAAGCTACTCATTTAATATAACCGATTCAGTTAATCAAGGTTTCAGGAGTATCTGTTAATAAGAATCACGCATACCCTTTTGGTGTGTGTTACTAATTATACTTTTGCCTGTTGTCTCTTGAAAAAGAAAATTATAATGCTATTTTCAAGCTTTGGAACAGCACTATAGCTCAGCAGAGACTCACTGTATTTAATACCATCGGAGAAGAAATGAATTATTATACATTTTAATAAATCATTATTAAAATATATGTTACAGAGTGTTTTTAGCAGCAGACTATCAATGTGATGAACAACAAATCTTTCATAGCAGAATTATGAATCGAATCAGAGAGAGAGAGAGAGAGAGAGAGAGAGAGAGAGAGAGAGAGACAGAACCCGACATTAATTAAAATTCTCCAATTCAAGGACTCTTTTGATTGACCGTAATGGTTTAGTAATCTTGTCTCTGTGCCTTGACCTACTCTGTCACTGTTTGCGATTTATGGCACCCAGTTACAATTTGTATTAGCCTGCCAGGAGAATGGGCTTCAGTGTAAGAACAGAAGGCCCTTTGAGACCTGATAATGTGGGCCTTTACCACATATTTACCCAGTTCTACCTGTCAATTCCTTATTCATGTACTCTAACTGCTATCTTTACAGGAGTAAATCTGATATAACTCTGGGATCTTTTGAACGATGACTGCATTGTTGTGTCCCTCTGGAGGACATTTTAATCAAAATGAGTAAATCAGTATACAGTGTGCAGTCATACTGAGAAAACAAAAACATTGTAGAGATAAGTTGATACCTAGAAGTGTGCAGTATAGCCTGCTCTATGCTGCTGTAGGATCCTTTGATGTACTATTTATAGCATTATCCAAATTTGCAAGGATTAAACACAGGAGAGGGTCAATTCATGAATTGAACTACAGCTACAGCAGCATCTCAATTAAAGGAAATCTGAACATTTCAGTCCGTTTGTGGAGCCTTTAAACTAAAGGTCGGTATGTCAATCTTCATCAGTGTAACTGCCAGAACCAGTAAGCCAAGAATGAAGGTGAGCCTTGAGCCCATTTCTGACACAGATAATACTCGTCAGTTAAATCAATGTGCTTCCTCATCTTTCATAATCGTCATAACTGATGACTACTGAAAACAACATGCATGATTGCAAACTATTGCACTATTGAGTAGTAAAGCAGAAGCCAAGAGGGTGAAAAACATTCATTATATTATTCGTTATGATTTATATCTACAGATGGAACCAAATTAAAAAATAAAATAAAAAAACAAAGAACAAAATGTTAGTACTATTATCATATACAGTATAATTTATATATATTGTATAGTATATATTGTATAGATTATATATAGTATAGTATTGGGGTTTTAGCTACCCCAAATTTTCTTTTATAAACTTTCCGTTTGGCTGCTTATTCCATGTCTTCTGCACTACAGTGTCAAAACAAAAATATGGTATCAACATATTATACATTATATATGTCCAGTATAAAGCAAAACTGGAAATCTGCTCCATGAAAATATTCTCACAGTTACCCGTGGTATTTAGTACAACCTACAAGCTTTAAAAAGTTTTAAAAGATTTTTTTATGAGCGTTTATTAAAACTTTAACATCCAGAGCTGTATCATCATCTGTATCAAAAAATAAAAAAAAACTTGCAGATACATAACAATTAAGTGAAAATGAGCAGCAATGCTAAATTCTTAATTTTTACGTTCAACTAAATATTCTATGTCCTCATGGGTTTCTTTCAGGTTCTCCCATCTCCCAAAACCATGCCAGTGTGTGTGTGAATGAGTGTGAGAGTGTGTGTTTGCATGGTGCCATGTGCTGAACTGGCATCCCGTCCAGGGTGTATTCCCGCCTCATGCACAGTATTCCCATGATAGACTCTGGATTCATAGTGACTTCTACAAGGATAAAGGAGCTACTGAAGATGAATGAATGAGCAGCAATGCAATATTTGAAACTGAATGAGTCATCTATCAAAGAGAACATCGCACAGGCATTAGACTAACTAATGTGGCTAATAAAGTGGTCAAATGTTTAAGATCCCAGTGTCTCATTGGGAACAGGCATGGCGTTAAAAGATATTGCATTAGTGTTGTGGATGAGTAAAGATATTTCTTTTTGTTGTAATTCCACACAATTACATGTGTCATGACATGGTTTCATTCCGATAGAGCGGCCTTGCTCAGGGAGCCTCAAGAGGCATTCAGAAATCCATTAACTGAAACCGTGATGACCCAGGCTGTGTTTCTCAATGTATACAAGCAAGGCTATACCCAAATGATGAAACGGTTGTGTTACTTTTACTTATAAAAAAAAAAAAAGTGCCGCCTTGCCTACTAGATTTTATATATATATAAATAAAACAATAAACAGGGAAAACATGAATCTTTCAAAAGCACTGGGTTCCTAGGACTGGATTTGAGAATCCTTTTAATTATTTGTTTTCAAACTGCTTAATTAATGTATTCAGTAATCATAATATTAGTATAATCAAAAACTTAGAAGCTGTATTTAATCACTATATACATAATTACATAGCACCTGATTATAAATGAGGTGTCAAAAGTAAGAGAAAAAGAATTACACCAGAAAGAAAACTACTGAAATAAATATCAAATTGACCATAATAAAGAATATCCAGTGTAACATATACGTTCTGAATGTGTGTAGTGTGCAGAGTAGTCCTAGCCTCCGTATACACTCCGATATTCATGAGAAAATTCAATTCAATTATTACCCTAGAAAGTCTCATGCACAATTAAAATCTGAATTATGATGAATGGTTTTTAATCACCTCTGAGTCTGAAAGTGTATAGTCTTCTGTCTTCTCTAGAGAGGGCTAGACATCTATGACTAGTGAGAAAAAACTTCAGGGAGAACAAGCTGTCCTTTTTTTTGTCTGAAAAAAAGAAGTATAATTATTTTTCACTGCAGCTTCTTTCTTGTTTGTTTCTTATCACATTGCTATATTTAGGTTTTATGTATGTGCAGCGAACAAACGCACCTTCTCCCAGTCTAGGAGTTGAACTTGGGAGTGGTTCTATAACACTGATAGCTTGTCAGTGGAACAGCTAAACTGGAAGGCATCTGCTGGGAGATTGAATTTTATTAGTTTGCTTTGTACTCTATTTCAATAATGTTTCCTAGGCCACATTTGCTCTGCACTTCACTGATTTTATGGCTTCTCTCTTTCGACAGTATATTGAGCTCCTACACTGTTAAAAATGCTACTGCGGCTAACCTTCATCATCACCAGCAGCTGGCCCAGGTTGGCCTTTATAACTTTCTTACTGATATGCTGAATGTGGTGTGCAGTATGATATATAGAAGCACATTTTTCAGTATAATCATTCCATGCAGGCTGAGTGCACTGCACTGATTGTAAACCAAACTGTGTGTGTGTGTGTATACACTGCGCAAAAAAAATGAGTGCATGGCCCTGTATGAGTATTACACATATGCACCAAGCGTCAGTAATCAGGCCTCAGTCTCTGGGTCGGTTGTGAGAATAGATGAAGTCCTTGGTGACCTGACCTCCATTAGAACACTCATTCACAGCTGATGGGGCATGATAACATCAGCTATTGATTAGGGGATAGAGGAAAAAAAATGATGAAAGAGGAGAGAGGGAGAGACAGACAGATTGAAAGAGAGAGCGGGAGAATGAAGAGAAAAAGAGGAATGGAGAGAGGAAGGTGAGTTGCTGTCTAAGCAGCTCAGAGAATTGATCAGGTCTGTGACTCTGGCCCTTGATCTCAGCTCCAGACCAATTCACTCAGCCTTCCAAAATATGCCCTACTCACTTCCATCCCAGCCCAGGAGAACTTTGAATCTAAATGCAAATCAACTTTAAGGCAATTAAACAACCTGCCGAACATGATTTTAATACAAGCAGGGAATAAAGCAATATTTAATCTTAATCCTCTGCCCCGGAATACCATAAATGATGACTAGTTATTGAAAAAGTAATAATTAAAAGAAATGTAAGGTTAAAATTTAAAACAAGTCTTAAAAAAAAGCAAGATTGTTTCTCATGCCGTTGTGAAAAATGCTTTTTTTTGATATTATACCTACATCCTTGATTTTAAAGGTGACCGTGGACTTGAATATTATTCATTGAACAGCTGACAGATAATGCCATTAATATAAATTGCAAAAGACATTTGGTGCCATGTAACTTTGAAACTGCCCCTTGCAGCAGAATTCCATGAGTCCCGTCTCCCATTGATCTCATCTTTGAATCTAGGCTGACTTTTTTTTCTGATCGATGCCCTGGGGGAAGATTGAAGCTGGGTTGGAGGGGCTGTCGATGACTGACATCAATGATGTAGAACAGTGGTGAGCCCGGCTGCACTTGGTTGTCCTGACCTGAAGTGAGGCACGCAGCCACGGCTGGCCAAGGACAAAAGGAGGACTTGGCGGCACTGAGAGCTGTAGCAGGTGCAGGCTCTCCTCTTGCCCTGCTGGGACTATAGAGCAAGAACGATGGGGTGCTTCCTGTTCCCCACACGACCAGCTACAGGCCAGGACGATAGGGTGTTTCCTGTTCCCCAGCCAGAGCTCACGAGCCCACAAGACAAAGACAGAGATGGAGTGCCAAAATTTAGTAGACCCGAAACCCTGGAAAGACTAAAACGTTGCCATTTTGTCCACACTTCAGCCATTCTGGACTGAATACATACTCCAAGTGTCTGTCTGAGCATTCACATGGAAGGCTGGCTGGAATGTTTTTATTTTGGAACTCCATCTGCTCTATGAGCCTGAGCAGCAAGAGTGGGGTTTTCTGATAGATTAGGCTGTTTTTGTGTGACATGCTGATGACAGCCTGTGCAGCTGAGCACTCAGAAACATGGTGCTCTTCCCTATACAGGCCTTGATACTGATCACCCACAAAAAAAATTCTTGTACACAGGTCAGATTCACACTGACAGTTTGTACAGCAATGGACTGATATTTTTCAAGGGATCTTCCATAGGCTTTTTATTATAGTTAAGGTTTCTTAGTCTCTAAAGTGGTTTTAGTTTGGAGCCCTTTCTGATAGGGAAGCACGTTGTTCTAAGGTGCTACAACAATTTGTAAATCCCTGTGATTTCATTACCTGCCAACAGTTGATTATTTTCCAAAGGCAGCACATCGTAAGATGTTTTATTTTTATCTCTTCTCTCTCTCATAGGAATTTGCCAACTATTTCATTTTTTATTAACTTAAGAACGACACATCTTAGTTTTTATTCACTTATTTATTCACTTATTTATGTTTAATGTTACAGAATGTCCACAAAACAAATTCCTTCCACTTATCACTTATGTTGTACTGGATATAAATAGTCATTACCTCACCAACTTGTCCTTTTTTCTCTCTTGTGAAGCTATTAGACAAAAAATACATTATTTTCAGAATTTGCATAAAATACCATATGTGAACCTTTGACTTATTATCACAAGTACAATCATTAATGGCATCAGAGCACAGCAAGAACTAACACTACATCAAACTCTGACTTGTATGTCCTATGTAAGTAGTGAACAGATAAGGATACTTGAATAAGAGCAGGTTATCTGAAGCAAAATTCTGCTGGTTTTCCTGAAAAGAGGGGAAACTTAAAAGACGATTCCCTGCAGTGAGAGACTCAGCTGAGACTGTGAGACAATTTGCATTCAGACCACAAGGCCATATGAACCAGCTTTATGCACCAGAAACAATGTAAAGAACAGCTTGATGTATTCATGAGACTAAACCGCTTAATAAACATTCATATTTATACTGCTCATCTAAAGCCTGGAGATGACTGAAACATGACAAAGAGGCAGAGGAGTCTCTGTTTCTCTCCTTCTGTCTGTGTAGGGTGTATTTGATGATTAACCAGCATGCTAGCTGACACAGTGGAGGTGGCTGGCCTCTAGTGGGAGACACTCTAAAGCAGAGCTTTCCAAGCGAGCCAACCTCAGAGCTGCACTCCTACATGTTTTCTGTTTATATCTCACTGGGATGAAGCTCTAAAACTAGAGCTGCTAAAAAAAATGCTGCTATGGTTTCACACACAAGTGGTTTCTCTAACTGTATTTTCTTCATTGAGTCAAAATATTTCATGGCATTTTTTTTTTTCAAACTAGACAGGCTGATAACAGACTGATATGGATCTCTAAGTGTGCAAGATTCATTGCCTGAATTCAACAAATATGAACAGACACCCCCATGTAGTCTTCCAATAGTACAGTATCTACCTCCATCTTTTTACCTCTCTCTGTGTGTCAAAATGCATCAGCTCGGGGCCAGATTTTGGCCTGATGCAATTAAGTTCCACTTAATACACTTCTCTTATGCACTGTTTCCATTTAGTGACTTGAGCCTGGACTTCTGGGATGGTCTGGAATTAAAAACCAGCATAGCTCTGAAGTGTCATACTACATTTGTCCAAAAATCAAATGACATGCATTACCTAGTATTGTGGCATAGGGCTTCATTAGGTCTGATATAGAACTGTATAGACTTGTGTGAAAATGTAAATCATTTTCTGTATAATGTTGTATAACACAACACTACTGTACCAATTTAATCTATTTTAATCAATTAATTTTTGTTACTTTCACCCCTCATGGATATAAAAGAATATTTTCCTTAGCCATTACCAGCAGCCAATATACAGTGTGTGTGCTTTCAAAGCTTTCCTTTTCTCCCTCTTCTCTGCACCACCAACTACAGAATTAAAAAAAATAATAATAAAAAAAATAATGGGAGTTCTGCCTAATTATATTTTTTCTTGGATTAGCTTAACTGTTGAATAAATAAGATTTGCTCTACTCTGGTCCCAAAAGGTGTGAAATCCACCTGAAGACTTAAATCAGCAGTATTATGACTTACTTACAAACACATAACTAAGGTCAGGATTGAGACAGAAAACAGGTAATGTCCAAGGCCACCTGGGGAAGAGTTAATGTTGACCAGCTACCATCCTTACTCATTCATTCACTCACAGTCTCGCTTTGGGAAAAGACAGAGCGGCCAGTTCAACTGGAGCTGTCAGTTCTCTCTCCTGTAACAAGTGCGCCCATCACAGAGAACTTGGCAGAGAGGATAGATGGAAGCACGCTGAGGGTTTATGGGAGATGACAGCTTCTACTAAATAAAAGCACACATGCACACAGACAGTGGACAGGGTAGAGGACACGAGGTTCCCACTCTTCTCGCCTGAATGCAGACAAGAACAACCTGAGCAGAACTACCATAACTATCACTATTAATCAGCTGCAGGAGGACAGAGAGGTGACACAGGGTACCTTTGTAAGTTAATATAATATAATAGAATATAATATAATACACACACTTTCACACCTAGGAGCAATTTGGCATTGCCAATCCACATACCAGCATATTTTTGGTGATGGGAGGAAACCAAACAACCCAGAGGAAACCAACATGGACAAACTGAGAGCCTGCTAAACTCCTCATAGACTCCGAGTTCAGGTTCCAAGACCCTGGAGCTGTTGGGCATCAACGCACTGTAGCTCATAACATGTGCTACTGTAGTACCTGCTGGAATTATTTTAAAAATATAGAGAGGTATATATCCTAGAGATAGCGGTGAGCAATATATTCTGAATATTAAATCTGAAGACATGCAACTTAATGCAACATTCTTATCACAATAGTAGTTTTGCTGTGGTTTGCTAACGACATGCAAAATAAAATAGTGGAGTCATATTATGACAAACTCTATGTTTAAAGATCCTAAATTTCTGCTGTCACAAAAATGCAGTGGGCTAGCAAGACATGCGAGTATATACGTCCCTACATGCATATATCTACAGTACAATGTCTGTAGAACATGGGGTGGGCTGGCAGCATTTACAAAACAATACAATTAAACAGTGACCACAGACAGTGGAACAGTGAACAAACAGCATATTTATTCTTTTTTGGTGTAGTTAGTATCATCATCATCATCATCATCAGTGGGAACCTTGTGTCCTCTACCCTGTCCACTGTCTGTATAGTAAACAAAATGTTTTATAGTTTACAGCCCATGTTCTCTGTATTTATTGTCCCGTGTATCTATTGTTCTGTCCTGTGTATTTATTGTCCTGCACTCATCACACACTGTTGTGTATTGCACTTTATGTAGTCTTGCGTACTGGTCCTTGTTGCACCATGGTCCTGGAAAAATGACATTTTGTTTCCAGTGTATATAAGCTGTTTGCTGTATGTTTATGTTGATGGCTATACTGTATATAACGTTGGCCTGCTACCGGTGATGGTTGCAACATTCGGAGCATTTACATGTGTGCAGAGCACAGCACAGCACATCCCTGGGCCTCGGTTGTGTTTAGTCAGCATTTCTCTTTATTGAATTGATGGCAATACATGCACAAGTTTTTACATACACGCTTTCTCTCATGTATAAACAAATGATCTGTTTCTAATGTTTTCTTACGAGAGAATATCTGCATGTATATGGGCAGGATTGTATAAGGCCTAGAGTAGAGAATGCTTTTGGAACTTGACTGATGGAACTTGATAATATTAAAGTTTTAAAAAAAATAAATAAATAATAAAAAATTTTAAAAAACCACCACACCACCATTACCACTGTTTCCCTTTCCTTTCCCCATCCCCAGGTCAAGAGTGGGTGTGCATATATATTGGAAAAGAATTTTTACATATTCAGACTTGTGTGTGTAATCAGTAACTATGGTTACACCATAAAATTACGCTTACATCTAGTTGTTGCTATTATTAGCAAGAAAAAAAATAAGGATGCGAATCTGTAGGAAGGGCTGCTTCTGCGAGTATACCAAGAGCAGATTCTCAATCCCTGCTGAACATAGCGGCTCGTTCACCAGTTAATACAAGTTCACCCATTTTCTCCTCTCCTCCCGCTAGACTTTTTTTTTTTCATTCAATCTCCCTATCTTCCCGCAGCAGCCCTCTGAAATACCCACCATGGCCGCACGACAGATCAGCCTGGCGCGAAAGCCATAGCCCCCGTCCTTATTACAGAGGCTTGCACCGTGCTCTAATCACCACCACCAGACCCAGCAGAGAGAAAGAGAGAGAGGGAGAGAGTGTGACAGAAAGGGAGAGAGAGAGAGAGAGAAGGAGAGAGAAAGAGTGATAGATCGTTAAGGGCTAGGGTCTGTGCCTCAGAAGCGGTTGCGGTGTTAACCAGCTTTTCCACTCGTTTTGGTGGATTGAGGCAACACAAGAGACACCCTCAAGGGACTAGAGTCACCCTGCACCCCCCCGCTGACACACACTGATAGTCAGTGCTCTCCCAGGACTGGTGGAACCCCAAACACATACACACATGGACGGACACACACACACACACACACACACACACACACACAAAATCCAACATCAAACGGACTGTGGATAAAGCCAGTCTTTCCCCCAGTCAGTGCGCTTTTTATTTCAGCCTCTGCAAGAAGAAGAGAGGAAATTGTTGGCTAAGCTGCCTTTTGTCAGTGTGCTACATAGGGACCAGTCTCTCATTTTCCTTCCCCGCTCCACCTTAAAGCTTGTTTTTGGAAAATTGTCGGCATGTTCAACCAGTACACACTGAGCCAACACGTATGCCTTTCTATTTTTGGCTTATAGCACATCACATGTTTGACCTTTTGAACTCTAGACACTTTTTAAGAAATATGCATGACTGAGAGAGGCTGTTTCAGAGGAGAGCAACAATGATTTTTTTTTTAAAAATCAATTTAACTTGTCTTAGACCAAAAAACTCTCCTTGTGTTGGACTATCAAAGCTGTCGCTGGGAGGCTCAGATTGAACTGCTCCAGGCTTGCCATTCGCATGTGCTTAACTCTGCTTTGCAGGAGAGATGTAAATGCCTACAGCACTTTTAGCTTTATTAGTGCGCATGTAGTGTTATTGTTATTTTTACATTAAGGAAACATCAAAAGAATGACACTTACAGGAATCAGTTTTCCTGACAAGACAACTGCTTTTGCTGACAAGGTGGTGCAGTGAGTAATGTTGCTGCCTCACAGTCCCAGGATTCCCGGTCAGATCCTGAGCTCAGGTTACTGTCTGTGTGGACTTTTGCATGTTCTCACAGTGTCTGAGTGGGTTTCTTCCAGTTTCCGCCAACCTCCCAAAAATGCTGGTAGGTGGATATGCTACTCAAAATTGCCCATAGGCGGGAATGTGTGTGTATATGGTGTCCTGCAATAGACTGGCATCCTATCTAAGGTGCACTCCTGCCATGCACCCAGGTTTCCCTGGATTCACCACAACTCTGACCAGGATCAACTGCTTACTGATGATGAATAATTGAATGAACGACTGCTGTTTTGGTGGGAAAAAGGGTTCAAATAAATACAAGCTGTCCAAAACATGTTTGTACAAAATTAAAGACACATTTGGTGCTGAAAGAGTTTCACCATAATGCACATGATATTTTTAGAGCAGCCAAAAAAACTTACAAAAGCTCTTGTTCAGTTTGTTTAAACTCTCATTTCTGAAATATAACTCTGAAAATGAGTCTGTTGTGAATGCTGCTGTAGTTATCCGGCGTTCTATAACTGTGAGTGATTAAGAGTCTGGTCGTAGTGCTGCTCCACTCCACAAAAATACACACAGCATGGAAATTCATGACATGTGGATGACTCACTGTTCCTGAGCCCACAGAACAATCGTCACTTCAAAGACATAAACCTTGGGCCTTACTTATGTACTGCATCAGGGGAAAGACAGGAAGTCATCAAAGGATCCAACAGACATTATTCAAGACTTTGTGCGTTGAGGCACTGACACATTCGGCACTATTTACACATTATATTTAGCTTGCTGTCACGACGCAGCACATGCGAGTGCCACGGCACCTGAACGCACCTGCAGAGTAATGTGTAATCATAATTACAGAGCTTCAATAGAGGAACAGGCAATATTCCATGTGAACTGAATCTAAATACAACGATAAAGATCTAGTCGGCATGAAATGTGATAAAATTGCTCTCACAGTTAGAAATAGTGAGCAAAATATATTACAACCCGTCAGCTGAAATTATAATTTCCATGCTTTTTTGGTGGTCGTGATATAAACATATCTTACTAATCAACTGTAAACTATTTTTTAGTTTATGTTTATCCTGACTTTGCCTTACCAAAAACAGTTGTGCTGTTTTGGAGGATGGGAGGAGGTGAATTTGTGTGTGTATAAGGGTGTTTGTGTGTGTGTGTGTGTGTGTGTGTGTGGGTTGGGGGGGTGTAGTAGATCTGAGTGTGACAGATTTATTACTCTGTGCTCCAGTCGAATGAGAGCGAGCAATAAATAAGGTGTGAGAGGAGAAAGCTCTCCATTGAACATAATCAAGTAGATCCTTTAGACTCGCATCCGTCACTCTTGTGGGTTCAGTGACAACAGGGGGTCCAAGGTGAGGTGAGAGTAGTTCCCTTTATTCCCGAGCTAATATGCCTTATATAATATAAAACTATAAAACAATATCTCTACTGCCAGCGCCTATAGTAATCAAGGCAATTATTTTGGCAGAATCATGACTGAGTTACTGAGCTTTCTTTCATCTGGCTCGCCACTTTAAACAACATACCAGTTCTTAGTCATATTCTTCTATGCAGCACTCTAAAGAGTTCTCTTCCGGTGAGGCATCACTAACCGAACCAATTCCCACTTTATGAGTGAATGAGTAAATGATGCCTTAATGACACTGTGACACGATTTCTGACACTGTTCTCTGTACTATCTGCTGTCTTGCTCTCAAACACTCTTCCCATTTCTTTAGCTGAGAACTGCAAAAGACAACGGAGCAAGTTCTAAATCGAATTTAACATCCACAGAATTATAGATCAGTCAGAGGCGTGTAAGGCTATTAAAAAAAGCATATTGCTACAATCAAAACTAATGTATAGGCATAGATGAGAAAACATCAGCTTAAGGCAGTCTATTATAATACTACTCATGTTAGTGCATCACGATTAACTGCATATTATTTATAAATGACAATTTTAGCAAAGCAGCTATTTAAGAATAATGNTGTATTCTCTATAAACGTGCAGTGTATTCGCTATAAACGTGCAGTGTATTCGCTATAAACGTGCAGTGTATTCGCTATAAACGTGCAGTGTATTCGCTATAAACGTGCAGTGTATTCTCTATAAACGTGCAGTGTATTCTCTATAAACGTGTAATCCATTCATCGTAAACATGTAATGCATTTTCTCTAAATGTGTAACGCATTGTCTAGAAACCTGTAATGCATATAAATGTCTAAAGTATTTTCTATAAATCTGTACTGCACTAAAAAGCTACTGCATTCTATATAAATAATCATTTTATCAGTCATTTCTACAAATACCTCCTTGGACTCCACTTTGACTATATATATATGTGCATGTATGTATAAACATATGTACATCATATGTGTCTGTATATTATACACACACACACACACACACACACACACACACACAACCACATATGCAAGTATACCACACTGATATCCAACCCTTCATATCCGATATTAGGTTGTGTATGTATGTACATGTAAGTATTGCACCCTAGGTTATTATGATTTGTTCTTTTCAAACAGATTTCTAAGCCATTTATTCTCTGTGGTGGCACTATGCAGAATAATATTCCCTGACCATATACCTCAATCATTTTGCGCTGTCTTTTATTTGCCATATGTGCCACAGCAGGATATTGACATCATATTGAGAAATGGTATCATCACCAGTCATCATGATGCACAGAACATAAACTGAGGCACTGGAGTAAAATGGCTCACTTCGCAACAGCATGATGCTTTGCAACATATATAGCAGCTTGCTCATGGTACGTTCACATTTACTTTGTTACTAGTCATGTCTTTTCATTAATGTCTATTCTTTTCTCTTTTTTTTTACATTCATTAAGCTTATTACTTATTACGGTGTTAATATTATAAACCCATTTTTCTGGCACAGGTGACATTACACTACATGTCTGTGGGCATTGTCTACAAAAACTCTCGTTCTGCCTACAAAGAGTTTGTAAAAAGAAAAAAAGGTCACTCAACTTTGAGCTTTGAAATACACCAACAACAACTGAAGCACCAGCAGGTACACACTACCTTTTTATCCAAATCGTTCACGTCCTACTGGCACAAACCAGCTTGCAGGCCTATGACTAGAGAGAACTAACTCAATTCTAACTAAGAAATGGTAGATCAGGTTCATGTGCTCAGATGTGTTTAGTGAATTATTTGTTAAAACATCTGGCTGCTGGCTGACTCTTGACACACTGTAGACAGCACAGTGTTGCTGTTTTAGTTGTCAGATATGCTTCACTGCTTGAGCAAACAGACACAAGTAAACTGGAAGTAAGATTCTGTTTCTGTCCGTCTCGCTGAACCGTCCTCCTTTTATCCTGACAGACCAGCACTCAACACTCATGATGTTTATGGTCCACATGTGAGTAGCTACCAATGTACACGCTGTACACTAATGGTGTCAAACATTCAAGCTATAGAGAGATCCTAAAACAAAACAAAAAGCCTATATGGCAAGTTTTTAGAAGAAAGAAAGAATATTTCACGATAAAGTGCTTCTAAAGTAGCCCACCATATTGATTAAACATTTTTTTAACTCAAATGAAAAACATGCTTAATAAGGCTGGAAACTGTAATGATATTCAGTTCTATTTCAGACATTCCCTACCTCTCGCCACACTCTCTGTAATGTACATGTGGAAAGCTTGGGCACAGCGCTGACAGCATGACAGATAAATGCGCCGTTTCAAGTAAGGGAAGAGAGCGTGGTGTACTTTTGGATATCACATAAGAGAAGATATGACAGTGAATCTCCGTAGGCAGTTTCTTAGTGGGTGACTGCAACGTAAAACCAGCGCATCTTTACCAAATATCTGGAAATCAAATCAACTTGCCGGCGGATATTTGTTTCGCCCAAATGTAAATACCATGCTGTTGGCATGCTGCTGAGATAGGGAGTGAGACATCACTGATTTACACTCTTCTTTCATAATGATCACACAGAAGTACTTTCCCAGAGAGAGAACATAGCAAGAAAACAAAACAACACTTAGAAATATTCATAAAACAAGAGAATAATGTGTGCCATTCAGCTCTTTTCTTATACTGCCATCCTCCTGTAACTATGAGTTGCTGTGTGTTGGTGTATGAAAGCAGGTTTGTGTGTGTAGGAGGCGACAGAGAGACTTGTATACTCACAGTTTGAGCTGTCAGGTCACTCGGGTCCAGCGCTGGATCAGGGGCTCATCCTCTCACGGCTTATCCCACCGCAGGACACAAAGATAGAAAGAGAGAAAGAGAGAGTCAGAGCAAGAGAGTGAGAGAAAGAGAGAGAGAGGGTTTTTTTCCTCCTTTCCAGCTCTACACGCTTGTACAAGTACAAGGAAGAGAGAGACACAGTGAAACAGATTTTAAGATAGAGACTGAGAGAGAGAGAGAGAGAGAGAGAGAGAGAGGAAGAGAGAGAGAGAGAGAGAGTGGGATGGGTCTGCAATGCGATCGGTCCTAGAAGAAAGCGAGCATTAGAATCAGTGCTGCTGATTCTTTGGCGTGCTGTGCGTGTCTTCACACATAGCTGTGAGCACAGTGTGGTCAGCTACACACGCCTGCAGTGTGTGTGTATACACACACGCACACATACATACACACATACACACTCACAAGGAGGGGTGGGGGGTAGTGCCTAGGCATTCACTCACTGGCTGTGCCTTACACTGTGAGAAACATCAGAGAGGGAATGCACGGGAGAGAGAGGGGAGGAGGGACAGAAAAAAAGCGGGGGAAGGAGGAGGAGAGAGAGAGATAGAGAGAGCGGAGGAGGAAAGGATGCACTGACAGTTTCACGCGAGCTCTTCGCTTGTTCTGGCCGCTAACACAGGCTGACAGATACTGAACGGCAGAAGCAAAAGGCATCGTACACCTCCTCCTTTTCTATATCTCCCTCTTGCTGTGAATCTTACTCACCATAAGCATGCAGTCGCTCTCCTTTCGCATGAGCCACATTTGCACAGCTTCGGAGTTACAGTGAAAATGCTAAATGTGAGAACAGTGATATAATGGTCGGAAATGCAACAATTGCTCTAAGCTGTGTGTAATCTGATGAGACGGGCTGCACATGCACAAACAGCAGATCTATTTCTTTATGCTTTCAGTACTACTGTGTATGTATATGTGACTCAGGTGTAGAGTCAGCCCTAGGATGACAGGATAGTAACTCATTCAGGTCTGAAACTAGAGCATGCACTACACTTCAATGATTTAAATTAGGACACACCTTATCCATTTCATTCCTGATCTCATCGATTCATTCACTTTCAGTGTTGCGGTGGATCCGGAGCCTATCTTGGATACACTGAGTGCGAAGTGGGGACACACCCTGTACAGGATGCCAGTCCATCATACACACATTCTCACCTGGGGCAATTTACAGTTGCCAGGCCACCTACTGGCATGTTTTTGGGAGGTGGGACGAAAGCGGAGGTAATCCATGCAAGGCACAGGGAAAACATGTGAAACTCCACACAAAGCTCAGGATTGAACCAGAGACCCTGGAGCTGGGAGGCAGCGCTGCACCACCCTGCCAACTGACAACCAAAGTATCCTTCAAGCAGGATTGGAACCAATGACTGAAGGATGGCCTTGTTAGCATTTACAATCCTGTCCTCTTCTCTACTCTACCACCTGAGCAATTGAAGGCATCCCTAACCTCTCTTCTGTGATTTCAGCATCTCTGTATTTTCTAAAAAGTATGTCTCGACTAGCAATGCATGCAGTAAGGAATGTCATCATTATCACGATCAGCATCATCATCATTATCTTGGCATTCACTAGCACCATGTTCTGCATGTGTATGCATGTTTCTTTCTACAGTGTAGCCTGTTCAGATTGTGGACAGGCAGTAAAATCCCTCAGGACTCGTCTCACTCCCTTCCTAATTAAATTCTACCTCGTTATCCTGCACGGGAGGCAAAGAGACACAGTGCATCTAAATCCAATCACATCAAATCAGATCTTTGTTTGCTTTTTTTCTTGTCTTGGCATGCTTGTTTTTTAAATAGTATCCCCCTGTTTTCTGAAACCCAGAGTATCAACTTGGAGCAACTGAAATAAGAAGCCTTAAAGGCACTTGAGCATGGTATCCAGCCAAGCTGAATGGCAGTCTACATTACTGACAATCAGTCCATTCCGCACTCACATTAACATGAAAATGTACTCTAAAGTGCTGCTGTTTAAGCACTTGCGCTCACAGACATGGAATCACACACACACACACACTCACACACACGTACGTACAGATCCCAGACAGTCATTTAGCACATCTGCTGCATGGATCCCTTGTGGTGAGCCATCATATCCAGTTAGCACTGTGGGCCTGAAGTGAGACCCAGAGTAGCATTCTGCCTTGCCTTATCTGGTGCTTTCTCCACTCAACGCTGCCCTTCTGCCAACCCCATCGCTGGCACTCAGCACCCCCATTAACAGGTCCGAGAAGGTGCAGTCGGCCTCTGCCGTTCAGCTCCACAAAGAATAGCAATAGCCACCATCACTGAGCGAATAATGGCAATAATAGCAGGCTGCAACTCCTCTGTTTGCTAATTGGCTTGTCTGCTCAGAGTCTCCACTCTAAGGGTCATGGGATTTTGTGGGTGGCATCTGTAAATAGCTAATCAACTCCCCAGGCATTCGCTTCACTTCAGAAATTATTTCTGTTGAATTCGTAAATAATCGGTGGGGGTTGGGATGTTTGGTTGGTGGGAAGGAGCAGGAGGTGGGTAACAACTACACTAACAGGGCTACATTAACTGCCAGAGACAACAGAGACAGAAATAAATAATGAAGCCGCAATTGTTATTCCTATGCAACCGACAGAAGTCGTTTGAAGTGCAGACTCGCCTTCATCTTGCCATGCCTGGAAAAAAAAGCATCGTGAGGCCAGACGCAACGAAGACGTCTTTGACGCTTTTGGAGAATGACTAACAAGTCTGTAAGGGTGGTGTGTGGGGAAGTAGCTGGCATAACTGCTGAGCTGCTTAAGTGAGCAAGGCCAGGAGCAGGGCACCAAAGACATGCTGTGTCTGTCTTATGTTGGCTTTGTACACACACACACACACACAACACACACACACACACACACACAAAACACACACACAGCAATGGCTGGCCAAGCAAAACACTGGTCACTTCACTCAGTCGTGTCGCATCAGAGAAAAATCAGCAAACAAGAGAAAGAACAGACATCCAGGAAAGTGACTCTCTGAGTACACATGACATTTAAAGAGAGTGATATTTTGAGTAAATATATAAAACATAAGTCTCAGAAGCTTTTGGAAAGAAAGCACATTGTGTGGGTGCTTCACTAGAGCTTCACATTTTCAACACCTTCAGTGTCATTGGGGCTAATCTGAATACAGAGGTACCGGTGCAAATTGCAAATGAAGAATCAATAAAGCAATATTCTACTTTGAATGAAATGCATGTATAAATATAGAAAATACAAAGCCTGGGCCACATTGCTGAATTTGACACATCACTTTAGACACAAAATGTACTACACTGTGGAGCTAATTTACTACAATCTGAAAGAATTAATTTGCCTGTGCAGTCTGATTAATAGTACACACAGTTAGTGAATATGACTGCATAATTGATGACACCTTCAGACTAGGGGTGGAAAAAAAATACTTGGATGTTGAACACAGCTTCAGGGCCTGCAATTTGATCTTGCTCTGCACCAGATTACTGTCGGTGCAGAGTTTCACATGTTCGTTCTGTGTTCACGTCGGTTTCCACCAGTTTCCTCCCACTTTCCAGAAACATGCTGGTAGCTTGCATCGCACCCAGGGTGTATTCCCACCTCATGTTCCCAGGTTAAACTCCAGATCTTGACCAGGATAAAGTGGTTACTGAATATGAATGCATGGAAGAAATAACTGTTCTAAATAAATAGTTCTCAGTGATGTTGGCATGATGGTGTGACAAATATCTAATATGAAACCAACTAGTAACGAGTAATATCATTGTGAGAAATTCTTTCATTGGTTTGAGATATCTGGAAATAGTTTTGAAAAAAAAAAAACAACAACATTTAAGTTAAGTTTCTTTAAATGGTGGTAATGCAAATTTAATCCCTGCCATATGGTGGTATTAATTTGCACATGCAATCTTGATACCTGAGGTGACTTTCAGGTTCAATAAAATCACATTATATGTGATAAGTCAATCTAATTGTACAGACATTGTCCTGTTTTTTGCAGTCGTAGGTAAAAATGCCCAAAACTGCATATTCATTAAGGAAAACATGCAAAACAGATGTGTTACTTTGTTTATCTGAAAGACACAATCCTCTGAAAAACATAATTGAGCACTGCATTGCACATATTTCTACTCACACAAGCCTTCAGAAATTTAGCGCCTGAGAAATTATCCAGTACTTTTGTGTGTGTGTGTGTGTGTGTGTGTGTGTGTGTGTGTGTGTGTGTGTAAGCCTAGCCTCTGTTCTGTATTTAGTCCTCTTGTCTCAATTCAGAGGGAGATTCTGCAGTGAGGAGCTCCTGATAATATCATGATAACAAGAGCTAATTAAATTTAGTGGGACCGGTGGAGAGTGAATTATTTGGAGCGAAGAGAGGCTGAACTGCCATTAGCTTGCAGACAGTTTTATTTCTTCTTTTGTTCAACCTGAGACTTACTTTCTGCCTTCTGGTGAAGGACGAACTACCATTACTGCTTGTTGTTTGCTAATAAATCATTCATACATTGCTGTTTCTCCTCTCAAACATTTCAGTAAACATTTGTCTATTGATTTGTCCAATGAAATAAATTTACTGATAAGCAACCCTTTTAAATCAAGTGTGTAAATATCTGCACATAAATGGCTGTTTTAGTCAGATTTCAATAAACCTTTTTGGAAATACCAGCCAAGTGTGTTTACCAAAATAAATTGTGCAATCACTTGACCAGTCTAAACCTGAAACTACAGAAGCCCATAATGTTTCTGGCATTTGGACCTACTACTCTACTCAGGCCTATTTAACAGAATTTATAAACAAACTGAACACATATATCCTCTAAGAGTTACAGTCTAAGAGTTAGTCCTAGAAATATTGATAATATCCCAACAGACCCAATCATATTTCATTAAACGTGTAAAGGTTTAGTCTTTCATGTCATTCTGCAATTATTTTACAGCCATTTTATATTCTCATCTTTTTTTTTTCAGGCTTCAGGATTAAAGGCTGTCATTGAAGTGGACAGACGTATGCAGACTCGGGAAAAACAAAAACACTAGGCAATACTGAAAACGAGAGATAGGCTAAGGGTCAAACGATCAGCAAACAGGCATAAACTGGACATGGCTAATGGTATAATGATAAGCAAGCAAAGGTCAAAACAACAAGGCAAAAAGGCAGAGCGTACAAATGCCTAGAATCATCACAGGCACAATGCTGGAGCGAGATCTCCCGATGTCTGTCTGGTTATTTATGAGAGATTAGGTGATTGTGAACAGCTGAATCCAACCATTAATATGGAAATTGCAAATACAGATAGGTGTATTTTATTTGGCCTTCTGATTTGATAATCTTATGACTAGATCATGGCCTGAGATTCATTGGAAATGTAGTCTGTAAATTCAGGAGTTGTACACGTGAACACCCAATTATTTATATTAAGACAAATATAAATTTCCATGCATTTGTGTTAATTTAGTTCCAAAAAGTTGGATAATAACCTGTGGCTTCTTCTAAACCTGGATGTTATAACTCCAAAAGTGGTAGGCTGTGATCAAATTGCAAAATATAAAATATTAAATATAACATTTTTTGTATGTATTTGTGTACAAGTTTAATGGTTTTCATCTTCACATTCATCATACTGAAATGTGAAAACAGGAAAAATGAAGAAAACCTTGTACGATTAGGTCAGTGTACGCGTGTGTGAATAAATCAGGAGCTCGTCAGGCTTCTTACTAGAGGAGTTTGAGTTTGAGGATGTGACCCACTATTTTGCAGTGGATGGCACTTTTGGTGTCATTCAGGAAATCGTCTACCTGCCAGGGATCGTGACCCTGAGTGGCCTGACACTGATGGGAATACTCCGGATTTCACCTTCTATGTTCTCTCCAGTCTCAATCCATTTCAGTCAGTGATAATATATGCAAGATATGCAAACAAAGCAATTAGAGCTTAAAACCATGTTTGTTTGGGTTAATGACTATTGAATATTGCAACTCCAAGCGAATATATGAATTGTAGGGAGAAACGATACCTCCAAAATAACTAGAGTGCAAAACAGATCAACAACATTCTATACATTCCTTTATACAAGTTAAAACCAATTTAATCCTAGAATATAATTTGGATGGTCACACCAATTAAACATTTATAATTTATTCTAGGGTAAAACCATTATTTACTAGTGCATACCTGTCAACTTATACTAACTTTTTTTTTTTTTTTTTTTAAGAAAGGTGTTCATTTAAAACATTCATATTAGCGAGAGCATGAGTGGACTACAATAGCGAGATTTCCATGACGAATTGATCATTTTTAGAATACAGACACATTTTCTACACTCTTATGGTACACTGAATGTTTAACTTTTTTATTTTATTGGTAGTTTCAAGTAATCTACAACATCATTCTGTCAAGGACAATGAAATTCTTTATTGCCTCCATAATCATACTTCGTGGATAATTTCCTAGCTGACCCATTCAGGTTATTGATGAATAAAGCCAATCTAAATTCCTATAAGCATATTTCCAGCACACTGATGAAAATGTTGGCCTTGGTAGTGGCTCAGGAATACCCCTCATTTGCTGTAATCTCACAGTATGCATCTGGAATGAATACAAAGTGAACAGCACATGAGTTGAGCTAAGTGCTATAGTGTTGAGATGAATGAAACCTATTACACACAAAATACCACTGAAATTTCGTGGTGGAGGAGGATCCCTTATTTTAAAAGGCATGAGATGAACACTATTAAACATGAAGTGTTATTATCTTTCTCTCATTCAAACTGGCTCAAAGTCAGTTATGTCAAACTCATCCATTATCCAGTAAGCTAGATAAAGAGTGGATAACAAGGAACAATATGCATAAAGAGCATGTATCTGTGTACTGGACTGTTTTAGACAAAGCGTGTATTCATTAAAAGTAATTGGTAATTCATTTTAAAAGGATCACCATATTTATAAAAAATAAAGGCAATGTAATGGATCGAATGGTGGTCGTTCTTTGCTATTCCAAAAGTCTTCTAAGCAAACTGTCATGACCTGGTCCAGCCACAGGAGGGGAACCCACTGCATACAAAACAATGCACTGTGCTCAGAGTGGACAGGAACAAAATGAATGTCGAATCATCTATCATTTCTCTAGCACAGTGTCATGATTTAAACCATCACAATGTTGAAACAGTCAGAGTAACATCAGTAATATCATGTATAATGAGAATGAGAATTACAGGAATAACTATGATATGACTTGAGCAAGCTTTTAAATGACATTTGAAAGTATACAGCCAACTGATGAAGTGATCGCACTGTTTTATAGTGAACCTAATAGTAATATTTGAGTAAAATTAAAAGCCTCACTGGGAAAGTATCTCATATTATTATACACTTAAATATCAAGTAGTTGGTATAAAATAGAAGGGAAAAACAGTAGGATACTGTATCATCCTCTTTTTAAGAACAGTGCTGTTCTGAAACTATTATGAATAAAGACAAGCACAATATATTTATCAACATACATGTGAAATCAAATTTAGAAAATTTAATATTCCATTTTCTGTATGCTCTCTGTATCAGGAGGGTTTGCTGTGGTGATTTTCAACACTATGACCTAACCTAGTTGATTAGGCTGGATCCTAAATAGCTAGCAGTTACTACATTTAGAAGATCCGCTACGGAATGCAATGTGTGTATTTGCATGAATTTGTTGAATTGTGAACTGTTAGCACTTCAGTCGTAGCTAACGATGGATAGCAAGCTAGCGGAATTTCTGAGAGGATTTTTAATCTATAAAGTTGATGCTAGGTTTCAGGTTAACTAGTTAGAATGCATGAAAATATAATTAAATTAGCCTATATAGCCAATCATGTCTTTGGAAAAGTATCTAGTTATGTGCATAGCCAAATAATCTCATCTAGGTATAAAAATGTAACAATCAAGAACTGGGAAGATGGATTTAAAAAAAATTGCAATAACCATGTTAAAACTTTCCTACTACAGTCATCTCTAACTTGACTATGGTAACAAATGTAAAACTTTCATTACTTTTTTTTTCCAATACCAGATAATATGAATTATGAGTTGACTGTTAAATTTCTGCGCTCAAACAGCACTATCAACCAGGTAAAAATATGTGATGTGACATGTGAATGAGTCAGCTATTTTCGTGTTGGCTCTTTTACGGGAACACCGAGAGCCAACTTTCACATCTGAAGAGCCGTTTGATTCAACAGCAAGAAATAAGAGTAGTAAGTCTTTGCAGTAAACAACAGAGTTGTTATTTATTGTAGCAAAAATAGCTATTTACATGTATTAATTTATACTTGAATAAAGTACAGATGGTATAAAACAAGGGACATACAGGGTTAGCCAGACCTTTTACAATGGGGTGGCCAGGTAGAGGTCACTTGTATTGTTCGCCGCTTGATATATCGCTTTGCTTGTATTTCCTCATCTGTAAGTCACCTTGGACAAAAGCATCTGCTAAATGAATAAATGTAAATGTAAATGTAGGTAGAGCCAGTGACTTTATTGGAATGGCAGACTAGGATGAGGCAAAATAATAATCCTCATCCATAAATAAATCATAAATCTGGTTATGGCCAACACAGGATCCGCACTGGACATAAAAGGCACAGACCTACACAAAATTTGTTTGTTATATAGCAAGCTACAAGGAGTCATGGGTAAAATAACATTAGGATACATCTTATGAAATATGCTTTATCAGAAGTTCAGTATTATTAGCTAACAGCAGATGGACAAGTTAAAAGCTCTTAGGCTGGTGGTGGAATTAAACCTCTGGGTTTGCTGAAGAACTGTCTTGGTTATGCCATGGTACAGCATTTGTGTAAATCTATTTCTACTTTTCTTCTCTTATCTATTTACTACTTCTCTTCTAGTTTACTCATTAGCCACTGCGATTCATTCAGCAAGATCCTGAGGAGATCAAGCAGATAAGTACATGGCAGACTAATAAATTATTATGTTATGTTGCATTTCAATTTACAGGCTTAGGAGTCTGTGCATATGCATAACTGTAAAGAAATTCACTTATTAACTATTTGCACCTTAAGTAACATCTCAAAACAGCGTCTAGGCAGCTGGTGGTAAAGCACTATAACACAGTATGTGCACTTACATGGTGTTCAGTTTTTTTTGTCATTATACACAGTTTTCATGAATATAAATGGCCACTGGCACAGGAACATGATTATAGCTGACCTGATTTAAGTAAGGAATGACACATGTTGATAGCAGGCCATGCTATTATTGGAAAATAATGATTTTTTTCTTAATTATTTTAGAAATTATTTTATAAATTAATTAGGAAGTGTGTTGTTCCTCTTATACCACAGAGATGAATGGCATGCTTTTTAATCTTTAATAGTTACATTTGTTTTTGTGGAATGTCCACAGATTGATTGATGATTGACAATGATTATTCAATTGCACGCCTTCTGATTCAAGAATTCAACAGGTGTTGTGATATGAATGAATTTGCTGTACGCATCACAGCTATGTAGACAGCTCCTCTGTTAATGCGTTCTGGGATCATGTTTCCTGTTAGGTGGTGAATGACTCTTGTGCAGGATGTTAGCATTAGTGGCTGTATAGAACATTTAAACAGCTCTATCTGCTGTGTTATACTGGATCACTTAGTCTGAGAGGTCTTCTGCACCATATGGTTTATTCTATTCTTTATTGTGAAAGTCAACCAGAGCCCATTTCACATTTCCCACTGTACTATGTTTCCAAAGAAGGCTGTATGGACCTTTTGTGTGTTTTTCACAAAAACCAGAGGTTCGTCCATACCCATCAGTAAGCTCCTGTGCCTGACTGCATAGTCAGAACATTACATGCACTTTGCCGACAGTCTCACAAGCACCAACATTTTGAGCATGCATCTGCCTGAAGAGTGTTTATTTGGGCATGCTGTCCAAACCCAAACTCTCAAACCCACACTGACAAAAAGAAAGGAATGCTTCTCCAGATTATTTGTAGAAAAAAGGTCATGTAACGGTACCCACATCAGACTGGATAAATCCTGTCTTACATAATACCAACTGCCAGCTGTGATGTCAAAATATACCTATGTCTAAATTCCCAAAAGATTACTATGATGTTGAAACCAGAATGCTGTACATGTTCAGGTGACCGTTTTTAACCATGTTATGTATTGTTAAGTGATCAACATTGTCTGATAACGCTTGTAATGTTAATGATATTTGGTGGCAGGTTTTGTGCTCTGTGCTCTGATAGAGATAAACCTTTGCCCTCCTATATTAGCACTAATGTCGGGTTACAATGGTGAATCCTGCCAAATCTAGAACGCCATTATAGAGCCAGAAGTCTGATTACAGCGGTCATTGACACTGATCAGCCATAACATTAAAACTACTGAGAGGTGAAATGAATAACACTGATAGTCTCATTACAGTGGCACCTGTTAAGGGGTGGGGTCTATTAAGCAGCACGTGAACAGTCAGTTCCCACAGTTGATGTGTTGGAAGCAGGAACAATGGGCAAGTGTAAAGATGTGAGCGATTTTGACAAAGGGCCAAATTGTGATGGCTAGACGACTGGGTCAGAGCATCTCCAAAAAGGCAGGTGTTGTGAGATGTCCCCAATATTTAGTAGTTAGTACCTACCAAAAGTGGTCCAAGGAAGGATAACCAGTGAACCGGCAACAGGGTCATGGGTGTCCAAGGCTCACTGATGCGAGTGGGGAGCCAAGACCTGCCTGTCTGGTCCAATCCCACAGAAGAGCTACTATTGCACAAATTGCTGAAAAGGTATCTATGATAGAAAGGTGTCAGAACACATAGTGCATTGCAGCTTGCTACATATGGGGCTGTGTATGCCCTGTCCACTGTTGAAAGTGCCTACAATGGGCACATTGAACTGGACCATGGAGCAATGGAAGAAGGTGGCCTGGTCTGATGAATCATATTTTCTTTTACATCATTTGGAAGGTCAAGTGCATCACCAAGTTACATTCATAAAAAAAATCCCTAGAATTCCTTAAGCTTAGTTTCATGAATTCAAGACCTTGGTGATAAAATCATACCATTGGCTAATGCTCTATTAGCTCACCTGAGATGATGATTGGCTGTCGGAGGTCAGACACATGCTTGGCAGACATCCCCTCTTTCTGGGTGGGATGGACGGCACAACTTCCAGTCAATCAGAGAGATATTAGGCAATCATGGGTGTCTGTGAGATCAGGTATGCGGACGAGGGCAGATAGAGCTTTCCTCTTAGTGTGTTCAGCTGATAGAAATACTATCGTGTCCATTGTTTTTGAATATCACAAGGTGTGGTCAGCTTTTCCGTATCTGGTGAGACAGGAATTGCACAGTCAGTGGGCTTGTTTAAAACAGGGTGGGCATGGGTTTGAAAAGAAAGTCACTCAAAAGAGCTTTTTTTTTTTTTTACAGAAAGTGGCCAAAGAGTTGAAAGGCGATCACTTAAAAGGTTCTTTTGCCAGTTTGGTAAGCCTACTTGTGGCCTAATTCTCTTCAGTTCGCAACACATAGTACAGTCATCACAAATGCCAGCTATTTACTGTAGCTCACACCCACACACACCCACACACCCGAACACGTTGCCACAGCAGAAACACACATTTCAGGATCTTTGCCAATCTATAGGCTTAACATGAACACAACAAAAGGGCTGTCACAGAATGTACTTAGTAGTGTCTAACATTTCATATCAGCTAAAACAAGCAGCTGCACACATCACACCTAACACAAAATGTAACACACCTGGTTGCATAAAATAGGCCCGATGTTTAAAATATACTGCTGTTTATACTCCTAGTTGCATAAAATAGGCCTGCTGATAAAATATACTGCTGTTTATACTGCTGCATATATCCTATGTTCTCACTGTGCTCTTCCCCTTTCGGTAAGCCAGCTAGGGTTTTGAATGAAAACTGTCATCATCATAAACAAAAATAATGTTTTCACAAAAACCTTTCAACAACTTTAGGCTAATTTTATCATTAGCCTACATAAACTATTGGGCAATGACAGAAACAGAGTTTCCCAAAGACATAGATGGATTAATCTTTGGTCGTGGTGACTTTTAAAATAATAATTTTCAGCAGAAGAAATCACCAGAATGGTCCACTATGTCATCAGATTGTTATGAAAACATTTCATTTACACTTAAAACTACAGAAAAAGCCTTCAGATATCAACTGAAAAAAGGAAAACATGCCTAGTCTAATTGCTATGAATAAACATAGTGTGTATAGCATGCCATAATTTTGTTAGGCATTAGTTAAAAATGACTCTGTTTTAGTGTTACACCATGTATTCCTCAACAAACTCTTAGATGAGTCCAATCTCCACCCTG